>CM021106.1:231506566-231849302 GCA_007115665.2 Sequoiadendron giganteum
CTTTCTCCCACTCTCCCCCTCTCTCCCTACCACTCTATCTTTCTCCCACTATACCCGTCTCCCACTCTCCCACTCTCTACCACTCTCTCTTTCTCCCACTCTCCCCTTCTCCCACTCTCCCACTCTCTATTGCTTCCTCCCTCTCTCCCTATTTCTCTCCCACTCTCTCTTTCTCCCACTCTCCCCCTCTCTCTCTCCCACTCTATATTTCTCCCACTCTCCCCTTCTCCCAATCTCCCACTCTCTCCCACTCTCTCTTTATCCCACTCTCCCCTTCTCCCACTCTCCCACTCTCTCCCACTCTCTCTTTCTCCCACCTCCCTTCCAACTCCACTCCCTCTCCTCCCTCTTTCTCCCCATTCTCCCCTTACTCCCTCCTCTCTCCTCCTCTCTATCTCCAATTTTCTCCCACACATTTCTTCCACTCTCCCTTTCTCCCTCTCCATCTTACTCTCCCAGTCTCCCTCCATCTATCTCTCCCTCACACTCTCCCTCTCCCTCTCTCAATCTCCCACTCTCCCACTCTCTCTCCCTCCCTCTCCCTCTTTCTCTCCCACTCCCTCTCCCTCCCTCTCTCCCTATTTCTCTCACACTATCTCTTTCTCCCCATCTCCCTCTCCCTCCCTCTATGACCCTCTTTCTCTCCCACTCCCTTTACCTCCCTCTCTCCCTATTTCTCTCACACTCTCTCTTTCTCCCCTCTCCCTCTCCTCTCTCTCTCCCTCTTCTCTTTCTCTCCCACTCTCTCCTCCCTCTCTCCCTATTTCTCTCTCACACTCTCTCTTTCTCCCCCTCTTTCTCTCCCTCCCTCTCTCCCTCTTTCTCTCCCACTCCCTCTCCCTCCCTCTCTCCCTATTTCTCTCACACTCTCTCTTTCTCCCCCTCTCCCTCTCCCTCTCTCTCTCCCTCACACACACACACTCACCTCTATCTCCTCTACTATAAGGGTGCAAGGGACATATATAGAATTAGGATAGAGGGTATAGACAAAGAGGGAAAAACTAAATATATTAAGAAAACCATATTTCACATAATGCGCTTGCATTATAACATGAGTGTATATTTTAATCCACTAAAAATGGTAAAAAAATTCTATATACCCATGATTTCAAGGCCCATAGTCTGCATATTCCCCTGGTTTTGCATGTGCTCCAACAAAAAGTTGCTTTTTGATGATGTTGTGAAGTGTGCAAGCATGTTTTTCACATTCCATCACCTTTTCCATGATCTTTCTACCACCTTTGCATGAAATAGCAGAGTTTCCACATGGAAAGACATATTATATCAATTGAAGTTTGAATTCCATTGAAAACTGATATACAATTCATGTTTGGAGGGGAACAAGCTTTTGAACAAGTCAAATTGTTGTGGAGTTTGAAGAAAGAAGAATCTAAGGCTACATAATTGGGTTGAACTCCTCCATTTGAAAGTCTAGTTTTTTAGGTATGTGAAGTCTTTACACATTTTCTTTCATTCTATTATGGTTTGCTTTAATTTTTGTTTGTCATTATAACCTTACATTGTCATTGTAACTGTATTTTTCCCTTCACAACACATTTGATTTATATACTCAGATTAGCATTAAGAGTTCCCACTTCTCTAAGGACCTTAAAAACACCTTGAAAATCTTGCAAGTAACTGATTACAATCAACTAGATTCCTCAAAACATTAACCAATGATAATGTCATTCGCAACTTGTCTTAAATCTTCCATAATGGCACCATTGTTTACAAACACAAACTATAATTCTTAAGGCACAACCAAACCATTATTTTCTTAAGAAATACTTGTTTGAGTTAGTACAAAAAAAATGAAACCTTTCATAAGTATTCCCTTACACACAAACTTAGTTCCTTTGTTCATTGTCCACATTACTAGTAGCCAAGCATATGCAAACTGTCACATGTATCTCCCAAACCATGCACACACTTCAGACTATGATACTCATTTTTGATGCAGAGTTAGAGGAACCAAAACCATTCAAGATGTCAAATTTCCTTCAAGAGGAATCTAACAAGATTAAAAAGGCCTAATGGACCAATCCCAACACTCCTCCAAGTTGGACAACAAACAGAAACACTATTTCCCACTTTTCACCCTTGGAATCTAGTAGTAGTGCAAAACTAGTTTTGGGCCCTCAACTCCAAAACACTAGGAAAATAGAAGAATGATTCTAGCACCCATTTTAGAGTTGCAAGACATACCTTCACCCATCACATGACTCCTTTGGGACAACTTTAAGAAAACTGGCCTTTTCACTGTTTTAGGCCTCCAAGTATGCCAATTTTACAAAGGAACTACCCTTAGATCCTCACACCAAACTTCCAAACCCCAAAAAAGTCTTTAATTAGGTCTCAAAACAAGATATTTTCTAAGTCTTAGGACCTTACTCACTAAACTAGGCTTCCAATACAAAAATCCCCATTCTTCAATGCAAAGAGGTAGGGTTTATAGAAACTCCTATACCTAAGCCTTCCTAGACCATTCCAAAGAATAAAAAATCTTCAAAATACCCTGCACAAGGTCAAAAGTTCATTACATAGACCACTCCTTGAACACTTTTTCAAAATCACTCCTTGGTTCCTCAAATTCTCATGGAAAAGTGCTTGTTTCAGCCTAAGAACCCCATCCTATTGTCATTGGTTTCATTCCAAGGCATGTTAAACAATAAAATACCCTACTCTAAAAATTTATATGCCATCCCACCATGAAATAAGTCATAAAAGTAGGTGGGATGGTCATTTCATAATCAAATCCTACTCAAACCCTTGGCTGACTTGAAATGAGCAGTTTCAGAAAATTGTCAATTACTCCCTTCAAATGTACTGTTAAGCCCTCAAAACTGATGCATTAGAGAGTTAAGACATGTTCCTACAATATTCTATTAGTTTTGTATCAAGGGGAGGCTGTACAGATCCGTACAAGTGCAAGAATGTGCAAGAAAACCAGTGAATTTATGGAAAACAACATTTTTTTATCATAAAAATGGATTTCAAAATGAACAATACTCCTCCCTTCGAGCCAATGGAGGTTGTTTAAACCTTTTGCAATGAAAAAAAACTCCCCCCAATGCTTATAACTAATAAACAACCACCTTTGAAAGCATATAATTTTTTTGTCTATGCTTCCATAGTTTGTACACATTTTTCTATGCTAGGTTAACTTTTGTACACGATGATTGTAAGAATTATTTAAATGAATCCTTCAATGAAATATATTTTCAATTAACTTGAATGGATACATTTTTTAGGAACTTATATTCATCTCATTACCATGGTACAAATAAAATTATCCACCATGCCAAATAAAAAAACAAAGAGGAAACTAACAGATGAAGAGAATGAAACCTTCAAAGAAAATGAGAGAGTTCGGGTGGCGGCATATCATGAAAAGAAGATGATTGTAGAGGAACCTCAACCATCAAAAAGAGAATGGGAATTGGCAGCACAATAGGCATGAATGCGAAAGCATCATCGTAAGATAGATTCAAATACCGTAGTTGGAGACACACCCTCAATGACAAGTGAATATGAAGGGATACCATTAAGCATAAGAGAATATGGAGGGACTCCATCTAGCACAAGTGAATATGGATAGACATAATCTACTACAAGTGAATATGGAGGGACACCATGTATCGCAAGTGAATATTGTTGGACACCATCCAACAAATCTCAAGTTGAGAGTACATCATCACTCGGAATTGACGAAGAAGGTATGCCATCATCCCCATGTGAAACTCAAGGTATGTCTTCTTCTCCACCCTCGATTGAAGGTACGCAATCTAGCCCACCTCAATTAAATATTGATGAAATTCCTAATGTTGAGATGTATGTACCTAGGAGAACACCACCTAGAATTTTGTGTAGAAAGCCAAAGTATTTGATTAATATTGATGATGAGATTTTGCAGCACATGGAAGGTAATATTTCAACACGCACTTGTAGAAGATATGCTGATAAGATTTGGGAATGATTCTTTGAAAGGATAAATGAGACTACAAGATGTCAACTATTTGTTGAAATGATGCAGGGTGTAAAGTATAGGAACATCATGAAGACTCTTGGGTTGAGAACATCGAATGCATCAAGTGAAGACACTATTGTGAAGAATCTAATGGATGCTTATGAGAGTGTGGGTAAGACCTCACACTCAAAGGATAGTAATGTCACCTAACGTGTCATTACATCGACTTTGGTAAGCTTTCAAACAAAGAGAGCTCGTCTAATTAAATATACTAGTGAACAAATGGGAATTAGTAGAAAGACTTTATCAAGAGCCATTCAAAGCTGGCAAAGAATTGAGGGCAATGATTCAAATGAATTATGGGCATTCTCAGGGAGACTGTCATGAAAAGATAAAGAAGTTGTCAAAGCCTTGAGAACACTGATTGAAGATTATTGGAAGAATAACACAAGGCCATCTCCAAATCAAAGGGATGTGGTAAGAAGGAGAATCGGTAGTCGGAATCGTGAGCCACATCCAAAGCATTTTTTGGATATGACTCAAACCCAATTTTTTCAAAAATTTGAAAGTAATTATCCTGAAATTAGTATTTCTCAAATATTTTTTGAAATTCTTAAACCTTTTTATGTCAAGATAAATCACACATGCACTACTTTTTATTTTAGACTACATATTGAATTTTCTAACCATTATGATGTTTATCATTCTATATGTTTAGATTTGCATACTAATGATGTTTTGTAGGATTGTGGCATGCAAGCCCCACAAGAATCTTCAAGAGAGTTCTTATCAAAAAATTTATGTGAAATAGATGATGGCTAGATATTCAAGAGAGTTCTATAGGATTCAATTGTTTAGTTTTTGAGTATAAAAGAGAATAAGAAGGGAAGATCAGGGTAAGAAATTTGCAGACTTATTTTTATTATTAAATTACCTAGTGTGGGATTGGTCTATATGAGCAAAAAATTATAATATGGGAGTATACGTTTCAAGCATATAATCCAGAAAGGACTCAAAGTAAGATGCATGAGTACAAAGTATTGATCAAGAAATGCATCCCAATTCTCAAGGCCTATATATCAATGATAGGCAGATTCATATTCAAAGCTAGCACATGATTTTAATTGATTAATTAGAAACAACTATTATATTTATTTATCAAATTTCCATTATCAAATTAATATTGGAATTAGACTTCATATTCAGAATTTATTTCATTTATAATTTGGGGACTCCATTATCCATCTTAATAATATTGTATGACAACCTTTTTCAATCAAATAAGAAATAAATCAAAAATCTATTGATCCAGAGCTCAAGTCATTATAGTGGTATTAGAGCGAATGAACCTACCATCCTTTGGGTATTGCAACAAACTAACTTTCCATTGGAAGCATAGCAACCAATGATAGTGGTTGGCAAGATTAATTTATGAGCCAGGTAGTAAGCTTAGTAGTTTATCTTAAAGAAATGCCATTATGGTCACATTGAAAAGAATAAAAGAATGTTTAGATTGAGCAGTCATTTGTAGTATTATATATAGCTCTAGCTTTTACAGTATTGTACATGATTGCAGACAATTTCAAAGATCTTATTGACATCAATAGTTCGCATTACTCAAGAAGGAGGAACATCTTAAAGACATTTGCGAAAATTGGGACAAGTAACGTTCTTGTGGACTTAGAGTTGCAAAATTTGATCTACAACATGTTCCACCATTTCTTCAGTAGGATCAAGAACACACATAATGAAGGTGTGTTTGCAACCATGAAAGATTATGATTCAAACTATCCAAAAGAGTGATGTTTTATCTCGACCAACCATATCTATACTATGGTTTGTTTAGAAACAAGGATGGGTTCTCTCTTCATTGGCATATACATTATTCCTCGATGTGTTCACACCAGTGTTACAAGACTTGGAATTGCCTGGGATTCAACAAGCCAATTTTTTACTTGGACTCGGGCTTGGAGCCCAGACTCAACAAATAGAAAAACCTAAGAAATTTAAAGATTTTTAAGGATTTAAAACTTGTTTCATGCACCTTTTAATAAATAAACCTTAAAGACACAATAGCATTATCAAATAGAAATTACTATGATCCCATACACAAACATACATGAATCACATAAGTATAAGCACAAATTTTAGCTGAAGGAAATAACACATCTAGATATATAAATATTGTGATATTGCTATCAAGATTCAATCATGTAGTTTTACAAGTCAAACTCATTAACCCATGATTCATGATTAGTGTTTCACAAGAACCCATCTCTCATGATAATGAATGGCTCATAAGGAGGAAGATAAATCTTCATACATTTCTTCTATCACAAATGAGATAAGTGCTTGGTTTCATGAAGGTCATGAGGTAACCATTAATGGGGAGTGGATACATGAAGAACCGATGGAGAATGATAATGGCTTCAGACCTGCTATAAAGTATATGCACAAATACAAGGTATACGCATGAAAACACGTAAGCCACAAAGTATACATTCGAATGCAAGTAAGTCACAAAGTATACACATAAGTTGTAAATTATACACTTGAATACACATAGCTCATATCTATTGAACCATCAATTTAGAATGCAAATATGGATAGGCATCAATAAAAGATAATTGTATTAACCAAATATCCATGTAGGAATACATCAATATATGTCGATATAAGTGTGAAATATATGTACAAACTAGCCATATAGGCTTACAAGAATTCCATATAGGCATACAATGTCAAATATGTACAAAACTGCCATATAGGCATACAACAAAGGGCTCTAGAATAAAAAATCATTTCTCTCCATGCTTTGGAAATAAAATCTTTCCCTTTCCTTTTCGATCAGATGGCAATAGGCCTATCACTCACTTTTGTTGCACTCGAGGAGTGCTCCTGCTACTCCCCCTAGGGTTTAGTTCATTGTGAATTTTTAACTGTTACAATAAGAAGTAAAGACATGAATATATAGAAATTACATTATAAAAAATGATATATTTGACAAAATAGTCACTTACCACCATCTCACTATCTCTCTCCATGAGGAAAATATTCTCACGGCCATGCTCAGGCATGCTCAAGCCCTGTATAAACCATACAAATATGTGAATCAATAATGGTTTGATTTTTCACTAACTAACATCTATATCAACAAATGTAAATTGAAATTTACTAATTTGCCTCATACCTCTCCTGTCAGAGCCATCGAGGATTGTATAGCAGATGTCACACCGATATCCATTTCCCTCATCACATTCAGAGGTGTATCATTGTGCAACATCTAAAAATAAAACAAAAAATTATTCAATGTAATCAACGATGTGCATATAAACTACACAAATCTATTAGGTACTTGATTCATTATTTAAACTCTTTATTCTATTACCTCTGTGTAAGTTTGAGTAAATCCACTACCACTGGGAATTGTTCCATCAAAACCTCCAATATTAGTCTATTCAACATTGAAAATTGCATACTAAATTACCATTTGTAAAACAATGCTATTAACATGCAAAATATTTATAATTGTTTACTAGTTACATACCCTAGCGATAGGTCTATTGAAGATATAAGTTGGTGGGGGGCCGGTGTATCCAGTCTCAACAATATGACCTTGCAATTTTATTAAAATCATAAATAATTTTTAGTTAATCTTGCATTTCAAAATCAAAATTTAATAAATTAAATTCAATGAACATGCACTAACTTTTACCTGACTATCAATGCCATATGCCTGATGCAAAATGTTAGCTTCCCTCTCCATCTTCATAGTTGTAGACAGATCCTACGTACTAGTCTCCTGAGTGTCGGCCAGGGTCATATGAACAAGTAGCCCCACAAGATTGACACACATGTGTTTGAAGGCCACCACTCAAAGACTCCCCTGGATGGCGTTGAAGAATAGGGCTAGTATGATGGATGACATTCTGGGTCAGAGTGATGATCGCCTGCAATGTCTCTACGTCAGCACTTTCCTTCACGATGAAAGGCATAACAACGTGCTCATGAGGTGGCCTAGCGAGACCTCGTCTACCTTGCCACGTAGGATCCAGCTCTGCACCAGGTCTATCTTAAGATGACCCCCCACCTCTCCCTTGGAAATCCCTCATATCAAAATAATTTGGGATCTTGTTCAATATGAACTCACTGTATAGTTTCCTAAGGAAATATTATAGGACCTCGCAATTGTTGCACGGTGGGTAATCAAAGACCATGCATCACCTATCATAAAATTGGTCCGTAATCTATTGGTGGTGGCCCCAATGGATAGGAAACCTCTTTGCATTGAGAGTAAGATTTTCATTTGTGCGTGGGTTGGTGAATAATGAGCACAAATCACCTTTTGTAATTTTTAAATCCTTTACATCCTTATATGATAGTTTATTTGCATAATAATCCCTAGCCGCCTTCCTCCTATCTTTCCATCCAATTAATTGTTTGCTAATTGAATCTACATTTTCTAACATATCTTTCAATGAATTTTCTAGGGTCATTCTTTCTATGGTTGAACCATTTGGATCACTCAACCTACTGATAAAATCCTCAATTTTCTTTTTGTTGTTCTCAATTTCACTCATTAAATTTTGTTGAGTGCTAGGAGGGGGTTGATGTTGTGGTTGGTCTTCCTATTGAGCATTTGGCTGGTCCTCCTATTCAGGATTTTGAGGGTTTGTAGGTTGATTTGCATCTCCTAAAAATTCAATCAAATATATATCAAATTCAACCTAAAACTAACAAATTCAAAAAAAAAACCATAGAATCCTTACCTCTCACAGCTTCTCGTCATTGTGGTGCCATCGTTGTGAAGAAATATCAATTACTGGTGAAGAAATTTGTTGAATTTCTCCTCCTAGAACGCAAGCGCGAAATTGTGAGGGTTTTGGCTGCAGCTGCAAAAAAAAAATCAGTCTAAATGCTAATGACAGATTTGCATTTCTTTTTTTTCTTTTAATAGTCAATAATGCGAGCATGTTATAATACGCTCGCGTTACCGGTTTGTAGTTGTCGAGCTTCAGACTCAACATAGTGAGCTGTAATGTGAGTGTGTTATAACGCACTCACATTATGGATTTAAAAAAAAAAATTGGAGGGTGTCCATGAAATTGCTACCCATTTCCATGCACTCACCAAACCATGAAAAATTACCTAGGGCTATAACAAAACTTATGTAATTTTCCTTCCCATGTATATTCAAACACAAAAATCTTGAAAAGGACTCTAAATTAACCCATTCCAATTATCTACAAGGTCCTCCATTGGTGGAATGGCTCTTTACTCCACTTTAGACTCTCAAACCCATTAAATGATGGTTTCTAGACAGTTTATAAGAAAATCAATCTAGAAAGCTTTATTTTGAAGGAAACCTTCTCAAATTCGGTTTATTTGAAAGCTAACACACTAATCTACAAAACCTATTAAAATTTATGCCCTAGTGATGTTGTATAGGCTGTATAGTGCTTACAAACAAAGGAAAACACTGATTTTGCAAAAAAAAGGTACTTTTATTAAAAATTGCTTCAAGATACAATGTACTACCATCTTTCTTGCCTTCAAAAGGATCTTATAAATCTGTTACAATATTTATCTTAATTTCCCCTTGAGTTTCCAATGATCAAACCTTCCTTTACAAAAGTGACTCTTCAACTTCTTAGATTTTTGTAGTTTTAATTTTTGACAACAATTACAAGATTTACATTATTTGACAAATTGATCCTAAACCCTCCTAGAAAACTAATCAAATGATTAAAATACATTAAAATGGTCCCAACTATGACCTCATTACAATCAAAACATGATGAAGAATCAAATTTTACAAGATTTCCTTATGGAGGAATGAAGTCTAGATGGTTCTCCTCCATCACATTCTCAATGACTAATTCTTTATGGGACTGGTTTTCAAGTTGGCCACTCCTTTATAAAAAATCTTAATATGCTTTCATTTGGAGGGTTACCCCGATAATAGTTATTTGGTGTATCTAGTGGGAACGTAATAGGAAAATATTCAAAAATCAAGTTCACTCATTTAAGTAGGTTCAGTTTAAAATTGAAAAGCATATTTTAGAGGTGGTTAATTCATATGTTCATAATAACAAAAATGTTTCCTCTATTTTTACTAGTTGGGATAGTTAGCTTCTAAATATTTGGGAGTATATTTAAGTTCCTTTTACAAGTGCCCAATAGAACCCTGTAAGCTAAAGCTTGACAAATCCAAAATTCATTGGAAGCCCCCTCCTTTAGGGTTTCATAAACCAAATTTTAATGGTGCATCGAGGGGGAATCCAGGAACATTAGGTGCAGGTATGTGTATTCATGATTAAAAAAGATCATTGATAGAAAAAAAAAGTAGTACATCTAACCAATAACACAAACAATATAGTAGAGGAAAAGGCACTTCTATAGGGTCTGCAATTGGAAAGAGAGCTTGTATTAAACAAGTTGCATATTGAAGGGGATTGTCTTCTAATTATCAATGCTTGCAAATAAAAAAATTCATAATTGGAGGCTTGGCTACATTCTTAAGAAGGTCTAGTTGTTAATGGACTCATTTAAGGAAATTCAAATATCACATGTATATCAAGAAGGTAATAAGCTAGCAAATAAGCTTGAAAATATGGGGTGTGTGTGTCAAGAATTTGAATTCTTGGGTATCATTTATATTTCTAAAGAATACCCTCTTTTACAAAGTTTAGTCAAATCAAAGCAAGTTTCTCCTATGAGTGGCACCTATTCCTAAATGCTCATATGATTTGTTATTAAGTGGGTATATGTATGGTGCTATGTTTGTAATCCTTCAAATGACTTGACATTGTGTGGATAATAAAGCACTTTTGAAGATAAGTTAAGGTGTTGGTAGGAGTTACTTTTGACTCAATCATGTGTCAATGATGCAAGCTTCCATGCAGAATAAAGACACTTCACTTCTGCCAGTTTATTTCTAACATGGTTTTTTTGTAGGTACTAAGATTCATTATGATAAGGTGTACACCTAGGTTAAATAAATTAAATTGATGCACCTACTTCACATGAATTTTCTAGTTGGAAGGGCTACCAATCTTTGGGCATCAAGTTTGATGGATAGCTTAATCATTCCTTTTCCATCCTTTGTAAACAATATTATCTCCTCTAATGGTTTGGTTTGCCATTTAAACACTTCATTTGGTTAATTTCCAATGCTATTTTTTTTTCTTGGGAAGTTGTGGAAATTTATGGATTTGGGAAGGCTTAGTTGTTGTTGTGTGTGGATTGTGGGTGGTAGGATTGGAGGACTCATGGAAAAATTCTAGAGGTGTTTCTTTATAAATAAACTGTTCAACTGGAAAATGGCTTACCAACCTTGGAATCTACGTGTTTGCATGAGGGTTCAAGCTTGAGAAAGGCCCTTCGAGGGCTTCCTATTGCATGAATACCTTGACATCCTGTTTAGGTTAGAATGTCTACGGGTGGAAGATTGCATTCGAACAATGATTAGCATTGAAGTAATCGGTCTAAAGGAATAGAGTATTTTACTGCCATCTCAGGTGCTTTCTATTTTCGATGGACTTTTGTTAATCTTTAGGGTATTTGAAAGAGATTGCTATAAAGTATGTTAGGGATCAATTTCTCCAAGGTAATGCTCTTTTAGTGGTGGTTCAAGGGTATAATTTGTTTAAGGGAAAAGGGTTCATATGTGGGATGTTTCCATGAAAGTATCTAAAACAACATCAAGGTTTTCAAGATATCTATGATGCAATTAAATTGGCCTTCCAGTACAATAATGATAGAATTTTCTTGAGGGCTTTGAGAAAGAATTATAGGTTTCTTTGTTCTAGCTTGGAAATTGATATAAAAGAGAAATACTTTGTAATTTATTTCTTGTGGTCTCATGTTTGTCTACTCTCTACTAATAATCCCCAATTGGAACAAGTGCAAGTGGCTACCCAAGCATACATTGCTTTGGGTGCTTGTTTTTTTGTAGATAATGTTGAAGATCAAGTAGTGAGGTATCTTGTGTGTAAAAGAAACTATTTGTATCTTGAAGAACACATGGAGGAAGGTCAAGATGAAAATTCCCAGGTGTGCATGGAAGAATTAATGCAACATTTGATAATTCTAGAAAAAATTGTTAGAGCATGAATCCCATTGTTAAATTGTTGCTCTACTTATATTGGGTATAGTCAATTTTTATTAGGCTTAAAATATCTATGTTAATAGTCTAAAAGACTACCAAAAACAAAAAGTGGCATAATAGGGACCAATGCCTTAAACCCTATTTGAAATGTGTCTTAGGTTGTCATTGATGTCACCAAGTTGGTCTGGTACTCTATACTGGTGTGCAGAACTAGTTTATCCCATCTGGTATTTGATCTGATGATTCTAGTATTTTTGGTTCACATATTGTCTTTGATATTCAGTATGATCTAATGTTTTCAGAAAAGGTTTATAACAGCTGGAAGCATGTATGTATGCATTCTCAGTTGTTTCAGGGATGTGCTGGAATCAATTTTTTGTATTTTCATTTCAATATTAAGTTTTGGCCAACCTAATATCTAGTAGATTGGATTGTGAATTATATGTGAAGACCTAGCCTTGGTCCTAGCCGACTTCATGATGGTTTGACATGATTGAATTATCTTTTCATGTCGAATTACTATTGCATATGGGTATATACAAGATGTTTAGAAGATCCGAAGAGAGATGAAACAAAGAGAGATGTGCAAGGTTGTATGATGTGTGATGCGAATGTGAAAAAGAGAATAAGTATAAGTGTGTGAATTGGAGATCAATCTGCGAGTGAACACTCTGAGCATATAGGGAACCAAATCAACACTTGAGGTGTATCTTCATCAGTTCAAATTTTGTGGTTAACCAAATTTCTTTTATAAATATTTGTAGGTAGTGAGCCTCCCTTTTGGATAAGTCCTCTATAAGCAGTGAGCTTGTCCTTTTGATATAACTATATATTGTGAGCTAATCCTCACCGGGTTTTTCCTTCATTGGGTTTTCCATGTAAAATCTAGTGTTTCAGTGTTATGAATGTCATGTTGTGTTATTGCTCTTTCTTGTTCTATAATGAAATAAGTTAATGGTAATTTTTCAATAACAGTTAGTGGATACTGATTCACGCCCCCTCTTAGTATCTGGTTTATTCAACAATTGGTATTAGAGCTTTCTGGTTCCTCAGAAGAAGTTTAGAAACTTGAGGAAGATCCTGTGAATTGAACAATTGATAAAGAAGAGCTCTAGACTACCCTTGAAGATCTTGACAAGGCTGAAATCGAGAATAGAGATCTGAAGGAGAATCTTGATGAAGATAATGACTGTGTCCATAAATTGAAAGAGTGGTTAAAGAAATTTAAAGAAAGATACAGAGAATTGAGTGAAGAATTGAAGCTAGCAAATGATGAGCATATCATACTGAAGTTCAAGATAGATGAAAAGGTGAAATTTGAAGAATGTTTGAAGATAGTGATACAAAGAAAGGTTGATGTTTTCTCTAGACTTGAATAGGAAGTGATGAATTTGAAAGAAAATCTTGAGAAAGAAAAACTCTGTGAAGATGACTTTAAGAAAAGCTCTACTAAGCTTGATGAATTAATAGTTGGACATAAACCCTCTAAGGAAAAAAGTATCTTAGGAAATTAAGCTAATGGAAAAATGCAAAATTCAAATCCAGTAGATAATCAGAAGACTCAAGATAAAGGAAAGCATAAGATAAATTCTAGAAGGAAACCACCTATCAGAAAATCGAATGCACAAAGGTACTCATATTTAAATGGTGTATGTTTTTCATGTAATAAATTTGGACATAAGGCAACTAAGTGTAGGAGTACATTGAATTAGTTTTTTGGCCCCTTCTCCAAACAATGTTATAAATGCAAGAAGATAGGACATAAAGCTACTGAATGAAAATCACAAGTAAGGATGGTGAAATTTTTTTATAGAAGAAGTATAAATCAATATTTTGATGGCTATTGTTATGAATGTAACATGTTTGGACATAAAACCAATCAATGCAGAACAGGGATGAATGGAAATCAATCTGGATAGAGAAACATTGTTTGTTATCATTGCAAGAAACTGGGACATATTTCAAAAGATTACAGAAGAAAAAAGGGAAAGTAGTTTGCTCCAGTGAAGAATGATAAATCAATCAAAAAGATTGAATAGGAAGAGGTTAAGTAGGAAATGAGAAAGATATGGAAAAATAAAGAAGAATCAGAGACTATTGATGCATCTGTACCTTCATCCAGTGCAGATGATTCCTTTGGGAACTAGACCTAGCCTAGTCTTAGGGGGAGCATTATCAGAAAATGAATTAAAACCTCATAAGTATGGTGTATCAGGTGTTGGCACATGGATATGATATGAAGTTTTTCATGACTAATATGTTGCAAAAGGAACCAGTAGAAAATATGCAAGCATGTTCTTTTGCAGAGTGAATTAAGGTTTCTCATTTGAAATGGAAGAAAAGTTTGACAACTTTTTGCATTTAATGTGAGTTAGGGTAAAATGATGGAATATAAAGGAAGTTTCTCGAATAATTTTTTATCATTCGAAGGAATTGTAGAATGATTTGGAACTCTCTCAAAGCATTTCTGAAGCGAGTCGAAGAACATCAAAGAGAACATTGTGGATATTCAAAAGCAGGTGTTAGAAGCCTCCTTATCTCATGACAATAGAAGAAGGTAATAGAATAATTTATGTTATTTAAGAGCTAAAATGGAAAGTTCTATCAGAGGATTGAGTAGGAATACTCCTCTGAAGTTGAAAGGACTCAAGCTAGATGAATTCTATAATTAAAAGATCAAGAAACTAGAATTAGGGTTGGAACCGAGTGAATTTTAGAACTTGCAAACCCTAGGTTTGGACATATGGGGAGAATTCCCTTGGTTTTATGATAAAGAATTTATTTTTTTTCTCTTAGGGAAATTCAAGGACAACAACATTATATTGCAAAAATCTTATCTTCTCTCAAAGGATGTGATCAAAATGGTTACTAGATTGTGCAGTGTTGGAGAATTTCCTTGATGGAAGACAATTAAATACAAGGAAGTAGAGGAATTTACAGGAGTCGACAAGGATCCACATGCACTAGTGATTGATACTATTGCTTATTCTTTGGTTAGGTATCTTGCATGCAGTATTTCGTATAAAATATTTTTCAAGAATAGAGAAAGTTCTACTTCGGCTATTGCAGCATATTTGGCATATAAGATGGTTAAGGAGAACATACAATTTGATTCATGTAAGTTAATTCTTGAGAATCTATTTGATAACATTCAATTGTCACTGAAAGAAGGATATCCATTTCATTTCGGATCATTGCTTACATATTTGGTTCTTTGTTTTCTAAAATGCCTACTAGGAAAGATGGATGTTCTATGGGAATCCAAGATTCTGATTGCAAAATAAATTCATAGACATTTGGAGAGTCTTGAGGATAAAGAGAGTGCATGCAAGAAATTTTTCTTGTCATTGCAAAATGTAGTGACGTTCGGTGAAGTTATGCCTAGTCGATTTGAGGAAGGTTCCTCTTCTGGTACGAAAGAATTGGAAGTTATTGGTAGTGATTCCCCTCCAAAATCAAAGAAAAGAAAAGTTGTTGTTGAAGATATTGTTGGTATTCCTGAAGAGTTGGAAGAAGAAGAATCTCTGCCTAGATCTGAATCTTTTGATCCAAATGACATCAAGTCTATGTTAATTAAAGGAAAAATGAAGAAAGTTGGTGAATTTTGGAGTACAGCCTCTCTGGTTGACAAACTTAAAGTTGATGATGCTTTGATTGAGTATCTGTTTCAGAGAAATATTGATTTTTCTTTTGTTTTTGATTCTCTACCTGAGAATATAGTTGAAGTGATTGAA
Organism: Sequoiadendron giganteum; assembly: GCA_007115665.2. Taxonomy (NCBI): domain Eukaryota; kingdom Viridiplantae; phylum Streptophyta; class Pinopsida; order Cupressales; family Cupressaceae; genus Sequoiadendron; species Sequoiadendron giganteum. The sequence goes on from CM021106.1 coordinate 231,522,378, forward strand.
GAAAGAATGTTGCTTGATAGTCCAAAAGGATGGAAGCTAGAAGATATGGTTGAAAATATATGTACTAAAGAAAAACAAATGTTAGCTGAGTTGATTATGGAAACGAAGGAGTGCATGAAAGAAATGACTGTTATTTACAAGTATTGCCTCTGATGGCCTGCAACAGTTGATAATTTTGGAAGTAGAATTGAAGCAATAGATCATGAGGTAAATAGTATTGGGAAGAACTTTGAGATCTTTGCAAACAAATATGGGAACCAAAGATTGAGGATTGGTGAGTTGCAAGATGAAATGATAATTATGTAGAGAAAGAGGGATGATGTTGTTAAGAACTTTTGGCTTCTAAAGGAGATTGTTGAGGTTCGACTAGACCATCTTGCCAGAATACTCTTTGATGTTGAAGACTGTGAAAAACAATGTTCATCCTCAGATTGGTCTTCCTCCTTCACATTGTTGGTTGTGTTGGAAAGTGTGTCTACAAGAATGGATTTTGCTACTCTGGAATGGAAGAAATTGCTTCCGGTGATCAAAGAAAGGTACAAAAAGATATTTGAAGTAAAAATAGTTTTTTCGGTTTGAAGAATTAGATGTTTTGAAGTTCTTGGAATTTTGAATGTCACCATGTCATTTTTCTCTCTTTTTTTGGAACCCTTTTCCATTGATGTCAAAGGGGGAGAGAAATGGATTTTTGAGGAGAGATATGGATAAGGGGAGATGAAGTTTTGATTTTTGGGAGAGATATTGGAGAGATATGAATTTTTGAATCAGATTGTTTTTATGTTGCCATCAATGAAAAAGGGGGAGATTGTTGGAAATGTGTATTAGGTTGTCATTGATAACACCATGTTGTTCTAGTACCCTGTACCGGTGTGCAAAACCAAATTATCCCATTTGATATTTGATTCGGTAAATCTGGTATTTTTGGTCCACGTATTCTCTCTGATATTTGGTATGATCTAAGGTTTTGGGAAAAAGGTTTATAATGATTGGAATCATATATGTATACATTCTCAGATGTTTGGGGGATGCGCTTGCATTTTTTTTTGTATTTTCATTTTGGTATTAAGATTTGGCCAACCTAATATCTAGTTGATTGGATTGCAAATTATATGTGAAGACCTAGCCTTGGTCCCAAATGACTTTATGATGGTTTGACATGATTGAATTATCTTTTTATGTCGACCTAACTATTGCATATAGGTATATATACAAGATTTTTAGAAGATCCGAAGAGAGAGGAAACATGGATAGATGTGCAAGGTTTGATGATGTGTGATGTGAATGCAAAAAAGAGAAGTATAAGTCTGTGAATTGGATATCCATCTATGAGTGAGCACTCTGAACATATAGGTAACTAAATCAACACTTGAGATGTATCTTCATCAGTTAAACTTTGGTGGTTAGCCAAAAAAAATTTATACATTTTTGTAGGTAGTGAGCCTCCCTTTTGGACAACAAATCCTCTATCACCAACAAAATTTTGTATCTGGTAGTGAGCCATTCCTTTTGATATAATTATATATTGTGAGCTAATCCTCACCGTGGTTTTTCCTTCATTAGGTTTTCCACATAAAATCTGGTGTTTCAATGTTATGAATGCTATGTTGTGTTATTGCTCTTTTATGTTATATATTGAAATAAATTAATGGTAATTTTTCAATAATAGTTAGTGGATATTGATTCACCCCCCTCTCAGTATCCAGTTTATTCAGAAAACCCTACCTTACAATCCTCAAAAGTCTTAAGCTCTTCATCCTCCTGAGTAATATGAGGTATAACCTTTATTTCTATATTCTCAAAATGCTTAAGCTTGGTTTTGGCTTTTTTTGCTAACTTTGTCATATATTCCCATACCTCTCTTGTTAGCATAGCCATATTTAACGTAAGAAAAATATTGTCTAGCTCATTATTCTATAGTATAGATCCTCTGTAAATTACCTACAAATATGTAATTATGCAAACCCATTTTCTCATGATACCCACAAGTTTTTCCTAGTCCCTAGATACCCTATCAATGGCATCCTTTAGGTTTTTATAATCCATATATGATTCTTCTAATCTCTTCAAAATATTGGAAATTACATGTCCCAAATTTTTTGATATAACATGTATCATCTCATTATGCTAGATACCTTGATTATTCTTCATTTGTCCCTCCTATATTGGAACTTTCTCTTTTCATCCTTTATTTTACCTTATGAAATTTTTAGGTAGCCCTATTGAAGAAGAAATTTTTGCTTGAGTGGAAGTAGGAGAAGGTAATTCCTAAGCCTCTTTTATATTCAACTTATTATACTCTATAGTGAGTGGTAAATGATCTTTCAATAGTTTATCATACTCACTTTGTAGTTTCTTGGCTATTGCTTCACTAAGTTTAGCAGTATTTATTGCCAAAGAACTAGCTTCAAGGGTTGAGGTATCTTATACCCATTTTATTACCAAACCTCTCCTAATATCTTGGCATGCCTCTACAACTAGAGGCTTATTTTTTATTAGGAGTAAGAGCCCATATTACAAGGGACTTCCATTTTGGGGTTAACCCTGATCCTAACAGTGCCAATTTGGCCTACTCTTTTGAAGATAAAAACTCTTCATCTTCCTATCTTATTGTATCAAATATTATGTTAGAAGTAGTTTCCCATTCAGGGAGGAATAGAAATCCACTATTCCTAACCAATATTCTCCCTTATTTATGGGTAATTCTTCTTACATCAAAATTAAACTTTGCTAACAGCTTCTTAGTGACAACATCATATTGGCTAGTTGGTGCATCTACCTTTGCTTGATCTATCTTTTTATAGAATTCATCCTTTTTAGATCTTATGACAAAATCCCTCAATTCTTGACTTTTGATAAATTCATCATTATAGATAAACTTATTGAAAGATATATCTCTTAAATCATTTTCTTCATCTCTCCCTATTTTTACATTTATGACCAATCTTCCTTATGGAATTATGACAATATTTTCCTTGGGGTGAGAAGGAATTTCCTATTGTACCTCATATGTTATTACTTTAATCCCATTCCCCCTCTTTAAGTCTAGGAGGATATTTAATGAGAGGTGGTTGCCGAATTATCCTCTTCTTTTGAGCTTGTTCCCTTGGAGGTAAATCTACAATAGTTATATGGGGAGGGGATAGAGCCACTTGAGATGGAGAGGGTGATGTAGCATGTGCTAGACTTTAAGGAGAAATTTCCTTGATGAAAAACCTTCTAGGCCTTGTAACAAAATAATAGATAGAATGATTTGTCTTAGGTTGATAAGCTGGCCTTTTTTCCAACATTGGGGCATTTCAAACAATTTTTCAATAATTTGTAGGATCATCTGGATCCTTGCAATTGCGTGTCTTATCTCTGCATAAGCCCCTTGGTAATGAGGATTCCTTTCAATTTAGCATCCTCTACTTTCTTGAAGGCCATACATTTGACCTTCCTATCATTGGCTTCCTTCTCATCATTGCAATTTCTTATGCCCCTTAATATGGGCCTTATCAACTTCACTGATCTACCATATTATTTTAAAAAATACCAACTTGAGTGGCCCATACATTCATAATACATGAGGAATAATAGGGAGTCCATATACCCTTAAGGTTTTGGAGTCAATGTGGAGATACCAATCTGTTAGAGTAATTGGACATTTACTTTATTAATTAAACAATATTTGTTTAATTATGTAAAGTTTCCTTTTAACTTTTTTTCACTTAAGCTAACATTAGGTACATAAAAATTAATTACTTTATTAATTATTATTGTGCAAGCCTAGGGTTTTCATTTTTTAGGGTTTTCATCTATATGTAGTTGAAAACTATCTTTTGTATCATTAATTCATTTTACATTTTTTGGTGAATACATTGCTCCACATTCTTGAGCATTTCTTTTGTTGCTTCTCTTTGTTTCTCCTTGTAACAGGTTATTTACTTGCAAAGATCTTTTGGACTTCTGTGGTGTTGTATCTTCTCAACTCCAACATGGTATCAGAGCTTCAGATTTGTAGCTGCTTGTTCTTGTTTTGAGATTTTGCATTGGAAGCAAATCTAGGGTTCTAAAGTTTTTTTTTGGTGGATTCAGCATACTCCATTTTTTGGGTTCACTTTGGGCTCAAATGGACAGTGCCATTGGATTCATAGCGCCCAAAAACCCCTAAATCGACTGTCAAATCATCAATTTTGGTTACAGTCAATTTGGAAGGCAAAATTGTTTTTGCCCTAGGGCCGTACGGAGCAAAAAATGCACAAAAATCTGAAATTAGAAAAAAAAAAAAAATCATTTTTTGGTTTATATTGTGCGCGGCTAGTGTTAAACCGCTGCGCCACCAAAGTGCCACCTTGCTGCCACTACCACCGGCGGCTACCACCGGCCGCGGCCAAGTGGCCATCGCTGCCCCTACCGGCCTGCCACCCGATCTGCTCTGCCTGAGCGCCGCCTGTGCACCACCAGCCGCACCACCCGTGCACTGCCACCTCCTGTGTGCCTGCCTCCAGTCCGCCATGTGCCCTGGGGCCACCGAATTTTAAACCCTTGAGGGCTAATTTTTTCTCTCCAACCCCCTATTATGTCATTTTTGGTCAAATGGGCATAACTTGGGCATCCTAGCTCCGTTTTTCGAATAGGAAGATGCGTTGGAAAGCTGAGAATGGCACCAATCTGATGGTATAGAAATATTTTTAATTTTTTTACCAATCTAGATATTTTTTACCAGTCAAAGTGAGGTCTTCTTTCTTCACTTCCGGGGTCATAGAAGATGCAAATGGACTCCATTTTTCAAACTTGAATAGGCGTTGGAAAGCTCTCAACATGCTCTATTTAGTGATGTGATCTATTTTATCATAATTTTCACCAAGTACATGAGAATTTGTCTTGAAGTATTTTTTGCTTATGCATTACTTCCCTCTTCTTAGTTTGTACTAGGGTTTGGGTTTATCTTTTGTGGGGGGTGTTTTTTCTCTTGCTTTCTATCATTTATATTAGAAAACCAGAAAATAAAAACTCTCAAAAATACAAACTCTTCTACATCTTCTGTCTATTCTGAAAGATCACATAATAATAAAAAATACAAGCAGGTACAGATGCAATGTTTCATGGCAGACTCTTCAGTTGAGCTACTCACATCACATAACTATCACACTTGGAAGTCTCGTATGATGAGGCTACTCAAGTCACAAGGGTTATGGTCTTGTTTAGATGAGGTTCAACCTCAGTTGCAACGTCCTTTTGAGATTATGCAGCACAAGAACAAGATGGATGAGGCTATGGGTTTGTTATGCATGCATGTTTCACCTTGATGCTTTGCTCACTCCTCGAGCCATGTGGCTGAAGTTTGAGACACCTTTTGGGGCCATTAATGAGTTTCGCACATTACAGATTGAGGCAGAGCTGACTTCATTGTTACTTGATTCATTTCCCACTATTGAGGATTTTTTGAACTAGTTCAAAACTATTCGTACTATTTTACAGGGTTGTGGGAAGAACAAGACAGACACAGAGTGCATTTCATTGATTCTTTCAAAGCTTTGTGGTCCATTTCAGATATTTGCTTCCTCCTTCTACTCCACCATGGATGGTTTGGGTGCCAGTTTTACCATGCCTTCCTTTGATTTATTTTGTGAGCGATTGTCTCGGGAACAGTCTCACCTTTCTCAGATGGATATGCTCTCAAGTTCAAAGAGCAAAGCATTGGTTGCTCAGTCATCGAAGGGGAAACAAAAGCAGAAATCGAGGCCCAAGAAAGATTTTGCAAGTAGTGAGCATTCCTCCAAACCGCCTCCTAAGTCAGATTCTAAACCACCATTTAATCCAAAACATGGGAAATCTTCGAAGTCTGGTGAGTCTTCCTCCAAGACTAAGGAGAAATCAGGAGACACTTGCAGTTTCTATGGCAAGCAAGGTCATCCAGTTTCCAAGTGTTGGAAATGATTAGAGGCTTTAGAGGAGGCCATGCAGTAGCAACACATCTCCTCACCTCAGTCTTCTTCTTCTTCCACCACAGGGAAGGGTCATGCTCTCACTACACGAGCATCGACCAATGGGTCCACTTGGATTTTAGACTCTGGTGCTTCTCACCATATGACTCACACTCAGCAGTTCATCACTTCTCTTGCCTCTTGTGGTACTTCATAGATTGTAGTGGGTGACTCTTCACAACTTTCCATCTTGGGTTCAAGTTCTGTCTCTTTGGATGGGGGCACTCTACAAGATGTTTTGGTTTTTCCTAACATTTTGATGAACCTCTTGTCCATTTATCAGATTTTCCACGCTGGCTCTGGTAAGACAGTTGAGTTCTCACCACATGATGTGGTTATTCGGGACCTCCATAATTCTGATTTGGTTGTGGCTATTGGTAGTGTTGATATTGCATCTCATCTTTACAGATTTGATGGATTTGCGCCTTCTGAGGGTACAGGTTCATCTCTTATAGCACATGTAGATTCAGTGAGTCAGCTTTGGCATGAGCTTTTGGGCCATGTCAACTATAGATATCTTTAGCAGATGAATACACAGTCACTTGTTCTTGGTCTTACACGGATTTCCTGCACTGATGGTTTTTGTCATGGTTGTGTGCTTGGCAAGCATCACAGGGATCCCTTTTCGAAGGGAAGTACCACTCGTGCTTTGGCACCCTTGGAGTTGATTCATAGTGACCTCATGTCATTTCCCACTCCTTCTTTTTCAGGGTCCAAGTATGTACTCACATTCATTGATGACTTCTCCAAATGCACATGGTTGTACTTTCTTAAGTACAAGTCTGATGTCTTTGATTCCTTTCATGTCTTCAAGACATTTGTAGAGAAGCAGTCTGGTCTTTCTATCCGACGGATACGTATAGATAATGGGGGGAGTATTTGAATCAGGCTTTCAGAGATTTTTGCATTGAGCATGGTTTACACCATTATTTTTTTGTTCCCTACACCCCTCAGCAGAATGGTATCGCTGAGCGAAAGAACAAAACTTTACGAGAGATGGCTAATTGTATGATTCAGTCCAGGTCCATGGATTCGTCTTTTTGGTTTGAGGCAGTCAATTGTGCCAACTATATTCAGAATCCGATGCCTCACAAGGCGATTCGACATATGACTCCTGAGGAGGCTTGGTCTCATGACAAGCTCGATATTTCATCATTTTGAGTATTTGGTAGTGAGGCATGGGCTTTTATTCCTGATGCTCAGAGGAGAGCTATGGAGCGGAAGAGTCGACCCCTCATATTTGTTAGCTACTATGAGGATGTTAAGGCATACAGGTTGTTTGATCTTGATTCCAAAGAGGTCCTATTTCGATGGGATGTTCAGTTTGATGAGCGCAATCCTCCAGTTGATACCCTGTCTCCGGTGTCCACTTCACTACCTACTCCTCCCACTACAGCTCTTCAAGATTATTTTGAGAATTCTGATGAGGATATTGATGATCCCCCATCCCCACCTCCACCTCAGAGGCCCAAATGGGCTCGCTTTACTATTGAGGCAGCAGGATCTATGGCCGGTGATCCTTCAGACACTCGTCGCACTCATTCTCATACTACGGGTTCTAGTCTTTTGACTCATGCTCTTTCAGAGGATCCTCAAAGATTTTCGGAGGTGACAGGTCACCCTAAGTGGGATAGTGCCATGGAGGAGGAGTATTCTTCTTTGATGAGGAATAATATATGGGCTCTCTATCCTCTTCCTAAGGGCAGAAAGATGGTTCGGTGCCGATGGTTGTATTGCACCAAGTATGCTGCTGATGGTTCTATTGATAAGTACAAAGCACGTCTTGTTGCGAAGGGTTTCTCACAGGTTGAGGGTATTGATTACTCTGAGACATTTGCCCCTGTTGCCAAGATGAATTCTATTCGCTTTGTATTATCACTTGCAGCTTCTAGAGGATGGCTCATTTTTCAGATGGAAGTGAAGTGTGCCTTCTTACATGGTGACCTACAGGAGGAGATCTATATGGAGCAGCCTTAGGGATTTTTTCATGATTCTTCTTTGGTTTGTAGACTTCAGTGTTCATTATATAGTCTCAAACAAGCCCCTCGGGCTTGGTATGAGAAGATGGACTCTTTTTTGCTCTCCACTGGTTTCACTCGCTGTCATTCTAATCACACGGTCTATATTCAGCATCTTGAGGGTGAGATCTTGATTCTTGTGCTATATGTTGATGATGTTCTCATCATAGGTAGCTCATCCTCTATGATTTAGAATTCTCAGCTAGCCTTGATGGAGCAGTTTGAGATGACAGATCTTGGCCTTCTGCACTATTTCCTTGGTCTTCAGGTGATTCAGTCTTCAGAGGGGATCTCCATTTACTAGAAAAAGTATTCTTTTGATATGCTTCAGTGCTTTGGCATGCTTGATTGCAAGCCTGCCCCCACACCTTTTCAGTCAGGGGTTGTTTTGACTATTACTTTCCCCACTCCTTCAGTAGATGCTACACTTTACAGGCAGTTGGTTGGCAGTTTGTTGTACCTGACTCACACTTGTCTTGATCTTTCCTTTACGGTTGGTCTTGTCTCTTGATTCTCACATGATCCTCATGAGAGTCATTGGCAAGCTGCCAAGTGTATTTTGAGGTACATTCAAGGCACCACTTCATATGGCATTCACTACACATTAGGGGATCCTCACATTGTTGGCTACACTGACTCAGATTGGGCTGGTGATGTCAATGATCAGAAGTCTACTTCTGGCTTTGTTTTTTGTCTTGGCTCTGGTCCTATCACATGGTCCTGCAAGAAGCAGACTGCTCATGCATTATCATCTACAGAGGCTGAGTACCAAGCTGTTGTGCTTGCTAGCAGGAGATTTTATGGCTTCGTCAGTTGATGACTGAGTTTGGTTTTCCTCTTGATAGTCCCACTATTCTTTGGTGTGACAATCAGAGTGCTATACACATTTTGCGCAACCCGGTGGAGCATCAGTGGATGAAGCACATTGAGCTTCATATGCATTTCATCAGATAGTTGATTCAGGATGGTTCTCTCATCTTGGAGTACGTTCCCACTGTCGAGCAGGTTGCAGACATCTTCACGAAACCTTTTGCATCTCCGCGCTATCTCCAGTTGCGCTCTATGCTTGGGGTGAAGGAAGTTGTTCTTGGGGGGTCTTTATGAGGCCTTCCTTCCTGCATGTTTCTTTCAGCATGTTGTTCTATCTCTTTTTGGAGAGGATTTTTTCCCATTGGGTTTTCTCCTTTTCTCCGTTTCATAGAGATTTCATTGTACTTGGGTACCTGATCTGGCCTTGTTGTCGGGACCCATTTCTTTTGCTTTCAGTAGCTTCTTCTAGGTTTTAGCTTCTCCCTATGTCTATCTTAAGGGGGGGTGTTAGAGTAATTGGAAATTTACTTTATTAATTAAACAATATTTGTTTAATTACGTAAAGTTTCCTTTTAACTCTTTTTCACTTAAGCTAACATTAGGTACATAATAATTAATTACTTTATTAATTATTATTGTGCAAGCCTAGGGTTTTCCTTTTTTAGGGTTTTCATCTATATGTAGTTGAAAACTATCTTTTGTATCATTAATTCATTTTACATTTTCAGGTGAATACATTGCTCCACATTCTTGAGCATTTCTTTTGTTGCTTCTCTTTGTTTCTCCTTGTAACAGGTTATTTGCTTGCAAAGATCTTTTGGACTTCTGTGGTGTTGTATCTTCTCAACTCCAACACAATCTCCCCAATTATGTTAGACTCATAATTTTGGAGTCCTGTTGTTAGGTCTAAGGAAATCCAAAATCTCTTTCTACAATCTAAATTCTTCAACTTTGAAATGAGAAAGATTTTTCTTTGCATAATGATTTTCAAAAGTAACATTTTTGTATGAGTTATAATGCATATACCATACATGGGTCCAACATTAAATATAAATTAAACCCCCCTTTCCATATTCCATATGAATTTGGAAGGCCTTTTTCCACTGTCCTCTCCCTCCATATAAAACATATGACAAAGGAAAGAGTACCATCTAAAATTAATGATTTTTCTACTCTTTTTTATTTCAACTAATTTCTTGTGGATGGTATTTGCAATTTATGTGGTAAAATAAAACTCAGTGTTCACCATTGAATGCTAAATATCTACAACCATGTAATTGAGAGCCACTGACTATTTTGTCTGGGCACCTCATCCAAAGGCCTAGCACAATGCATAATAAGTCCCTATAAAGTAATCCTGAAAGGTATTTGGATTCAAGAGCTTAGCCTCAGTGGCATGAATTCTTATATATTTTCTATCAAATCCCTTTAATTTGTACCTAGGGTTCTAATGCACCCTAAAGTTATTCTGGTCCATTGACATTTCTATTTGAAAGGGTTAAAGTCTATGACCTTGTTAGTAGCCAATTTTAGATCAAATACCTCAATGATGTAGTCTTTGTTAATTAGAATCATTTCTCATCCATTTGTAGGATGGGAATTGTCATCATAGTGGCTAGAAATATGTGTAACTAGGTCCATGGTGTGTGCACAATCATGATGGGCCAAAAAGTGGTGATATGTAAGTGATATGATAGCCCCTGTGGCTGATGAATTTTTTTTACCAAAAATTGATGAAACAAAAAGGGTGTTTAAAGGAGATTCTCAACTTTCCACCAATATAAATTATGCTTTAGTTTGAATTTAATAAATAATTATTATTCATTTTCTATTTGAATTACGACCAAAGTCCTGATTGATAGGCTGATTGAAAAACATCTATAGCTTTCAAAAAATATCACATTTTTTGAATCTAAAACATGCTTCACATATTATAGGATTTTAAAATAATAATTGAATCTCATGAAGTTTTTACCAAGTTAAGGTGGTCAGATATACGAGTTTTTATATTTTTTAAGAGTTGTAATAAAAAATCATAATTACATATTTACTTGGAAAAAAAATTACAAAAAAACATGCATCACATAGAGACATGATTCCTCTACTTATATCTAGAATATTATAAAAAAATATTATCATTTTATTGTGGTTAGGGTGGTCAAACAGACACCTACTTCTTATTTTTTCCCAAAAATTGAAGTACTACTACATTGGAATTTCAAATTTTCACCAAACAATCATTTATCTTTCTAGTCTATTATAGAAGACTATATTTGGTTTTACTATTGATCTTGGTATATTAAATACTTGTGAAATATTAGATTATTTACATTATCCAATTATACTTTATTTCCTATGAATGTATATACAATATATAATTTCTATTGGGATAAGGTTAAATCTTTATATAATGTAACAAATTCTTATGAATTTTGTGACCATGGATAAACTATCTTGCTATACAAAGGATTACATCCAAAATTTACTATCCTATAAAGTGAGAATCTCCCTTAAAGATCTAGTTTAATCTTCAATATTCAAAAAAAAATTAAATAATAAAAATTTGAAGGGATATGCCTATTAACTACATTATGTTTATTTTAGGTCTCTTCAATGTATGAATAAAGGGATCTACATTTTCTCAGCATTCATCCTAGAAAAAATATTTAAATTTTTTATCAAAGAATTCTTCTTATTCTAAATGCTCTAATGCATATAACTCTTTTTCCATGTGTACATTATCCTAGTTTTTAATTTTCTCTTAAAGTGTACTATTTCTTTCTTATTATTCTTCACTAGAATAAACTCTAAACTTGCTTAAAATCATATCTCTAGAAAATAATTTGTGTGTTATAGGCTTCCAATAATTTTAAACTTTCACATTCTCATCATAACCAATGAAGAGTTATTTAAAGCTTTTTGGTCTCGAGTTTAAATCACTTTTCTTGAGGTGCACGAATATAAGCCTCACAATCAAATATATTTATGTGCGAAAATAAATGCTTCATAACCTATCAATAGTTCACAAAGATTTTAGTAAAAATAGTTAATCAAATAGATAAATTAATCTAATAAAAAATAGTACATACAATCTCTACTCAAAAGCACCAACCTAGTTTTGTACATATTAATCTAATTCTATCTTGTTCGATTAAGTTCTATTTCAATATTTGTATTATCACATTATTATTTTACTAAATGATACTAAAATTCTTAAAAAAGTCATCACTTTCCTTACAATAATGTTTAACACGATTTTTAAATTTAAAGAAAAATTTAGATAGTAAACTCAAAAAATAATTCCATATTTATCTAGGAGAATAATTAAAGAATGTAACATAGTAATTATATTAATGCAATGATCCCACATCCATTAGACTTAAAACATTTCAATAAATATTTTCTAATATTATATTAGCTCTATTAATTCCAACAACAAAATGAAGATTTATATTCTTTTTCAAATATAAAATTCTTTAAGAATTTATTATTTCTAACATAATAGTCAAAGATGTTATCAACCAACTTAATATTGATAATTATCCTCAAATTATTTTCCATATCAAGCACAATGTTCCCTCTTACCAACCTACTACCAAATTTCCTAGATGTCAAATACAAACTTGTTGGCAATAGGAGATGCCACGATAAGAAATGTAAGGGCATTGGCAATATGATTGTAATTGATGTCAAAAGTGGATCTTAGGGAAAACATAGTGATCATTAATGTCAAATGAAGTCATTGATGTTAGAGCATTAGTCACAAGAAGAATGGTGAAGCCTGATGGAGAGAAGAGCATGTTTTGAACATGTTTTGCAATATCATTTTCCATTTTAAGGAAATTTTGCGAAAATGACAATAAAACAAATAATTAATAAGAATAATTAGGAACATGCACTAAGGAGGGAGCCAAAACAAGTTTGAAATTATTAAGAGTGACAATTTATGATGATACATTTAGCCCCCACTTTAGTGAGGGTATGAAATTATGCTCATACTCAAACCAATGTATGGACAATATAAAAGGATCCTTTTGTCAAAACATTGAATGGGTAACATGACATTGAGCTATGGGATGTGATTGCCCCCAAACTCAATATCCTACCAAAAAACAATGTCAAGTTAAAATAATGCACACACATACATGAAATGATGTGGAAAAAGACACATGATAATTGATATAAACACAAAGCATACATGGGAAATACATGGATAAAATATGAAACAAACACATAGCATACATAAATACACAAATCATACAAGAAATACATGACACATACAAGGAATACTCAATGAAAACATATATAATACATAAGGAAAACATGCAAAATACATAGAGAAAACACATAAAAATTATAAGGAATACACGATTCATACATAAATCAAATATGAAAGATATATGATAAATACATGATACAAAAATTAATTAAGGAATGATATGCATGAAATGAACATGGAGAAACTATGAAACATAGAACACATAACAAAAAGGTTATTACACTATATAAAACTAAAGATTCAAGTCATCAAGGTTAGGAGACCAATACTAGGCATCATGCTAAAGAAAACTTGTATGACATACACTTATAAAGTAATAACATGATAAATTAAACTTCCCATAAGGCTAGAAAGTTGTGTTATGCTAGGTCTCCATGTAAAATAATATATTATAAGTTCCATAAGGCTAGCAAGTTATGTTGTGCTAGTTTACTCATGAGATACATAGATCTACTAGCTAGCAAGCTATGTTATGCTAGGTGTCCATATAAAATAGTAAATGATAGGTCCCATAAGTCTAGTAAATTGTGTTATGCTAGTTTACTTATGAGATACATATATCTATTATCTAGAAAGTTGTGTTATGCTAGGTGTACATGTAAAATGCAAAAAATCACAAGATAGCAAGATTTGTTATGCTAGGTGACTGCGAATAATGCATAAAATTCAAATGGCATGGCTTGATAGTTACACCCTTAGGATCACATAGTTGTTTAGCATCATGGGGGATGAATTGATAACCACTCCTTAGGGAGAATTATGAATAATACCACCACCAAGGGGTCACATAAATAAGTCAAAGCTCACAAGATTCTATTGTGTGGATGTATGGAAATAGATATGTGATATGCCCCCCTTAAAATGTTCTTTCTATGATAATATTTTAAGGAAAAGAGGGGGTGAGAGGGGATCCTCAAGAAGGATAAACACCTCAAAAAATTAGTTATCCCTATACCAAAAGTGTATAGGCAAGGGAAACTATGCTATGGAATATCATATTTATACCACAAATGAAATATAGTTCAACATAATATTGTACCATCATGAATGGAAATGAGTGCATACATAAAGATACAAATCCCACATAGTTCGGAGCAACACAATGTGATCTAATATATTATATTAGAAGGATCAATATAATAGTAAATACATATGTAATGTGATAGCTCAATATGTACCTTAATCATGGTATTAATTTGAAGGTTTTTTTTCCTTCTTTATTTAAGGAAAAAAAGTCATTAGTATCTAATGGCCAAACACTTGATGGTATGCACAAAAAAATAAATTTCGTTGTTTTGGTTTTCTAGTTTTATTTTCACATGGTGGAGGAACAGTGATTAAGTGGGCTTCAAGAAGTCTTAATAACATTTTTTATTTCTCATATAGGAGGTGTGGAGCAAGAATCCATTCTTTTTCTTGCAGAGGAATGTTTGACATTACATTGGAGGATGAAATGAAATTTTCATACAAGGGTTGAGGAAGAGGATGTTGGTAACCTAATCCATTTATGAAAAATTGTGGTGTAAGATATACATGAATCTTAGATCCTTGTTCCTTACCTTGTAAATTATTTTTATTGAATCATCATTTGGAAAGAATTCAAAAACCATTCCCATACTTTATCTCCAAATCACAAGGAATTGAAGAAAAAATGTTATTATTTTGGTTTAAATGAGAAGTATGGATAATTTAGGAAGATGATGTTATGCACCTAGATATATGATACTATAATTTATGTATATGCATGCATATGTCATCATGCGACACACATCACTTAAGATGTTATACTGAGTCATGTGAATAATCGGTGTAATTAATTACTATGTGATGGAAAATATGTGAATAAGTGAAAAAAAACACACAATCAATGAAACATTATATTAGATAATTTAGATAAAAATTTAATCAAATTGAAACAAATAAACTCTCTAAAGTCATCCCATTGTTCTCTATCCTCAAGGATTCATTAAATCATAATGGATCTTAGATTGTGTATGCACTATGACTGTTAGAATGACAACCCGAAGAACGAGATGCTAGAAATGTAGTAAATCTATTCCTACCTAATGATTGATAAACTATATGATGTGATGCTATGATAATGGTGTTGTCGTATGAAGATGCTATGCTAGTGATGTAATGAAACTATGAAAATAAAAAATGCAGCTAATGGTGAAGCCATGATTCTAAACTAATATGCCCCTAATTGCTAATTGCTAAATGCTCAAATGCTCAAATGGAATTTCTGCAAAGCAAGTTTGCTCAAAGTTAGGATGCTTTTTGTTGTAGAGTGAGGTTGTATTTATAGATTTTCTAGGGCATAAAATTACATGGCAGCAACCAACGGTTTGTATTTAATCTAGATAGATGGAGGGTGGAGGATGAAGACGTTCGAGAGAAATAAGGAGAGTGTTCCCTTGAATGAAAACAATCTGCCAAGTGTAGAGGAGAATAAATGAAATAGAAGAGCCAAGTGTCCCAAAGTTCTTTGGAATTTGTTGATGATAAAATCCAAATTAAATATTTGGAATGTTCAATTTGTTGAGACACATGATGAGGTGGAAAGAGGAAAAGTTGTAGACATGTGACTAAATTTATATTTAATGAGAGGAAAGATAATTAAATGAAGAAAACTATTCAAATTTGTTTATTTATTTAAAATTAGAAGAATTTGAATAAAAACAGAAGAATTAAAGAATGTGAACTATATAAATAAATTTAGAATTTATTTATAAGTAGACAAATTAAAAGGGGTTATTAATTAAATAACTTGTATTTAATTAATTAATTATCCAGACCGATTTTAGGTGTATACATTTTGCCCCTCTTTGAAGTGATGTGTTTACACATTGCTTCAAAGAAAAATTTGTTGATGGTGTCGACATTTTTTTTTCAATATGCCCCAGATACTAATTTTTGAGTGATGATGGATATATGCCCCCTCAGGAGATAAATCGATGAATTTTTGAATTTTTATGATTTTTAAATTTTATTTTTTTTAAATTGATGATTTATATGATTTTACTGATGACTTTCAAATTTTCTAGATGTTTCAACAATTTATCTCCCAAAAAATAATACTAATCCTACCCAATGTTGATTAGTTGATTAATTAAAGCCCCTTTTGAAATATAAAATCAATCCCACTTAATTACCACTCAATTACCCCTTTAAAAAGGTGAAAGATGTGATTTGAAGCTCATTTGTGTTATTTGTATTTTGAAAATTAGAGTGAGTGAGCAACCTTGTGCAAATTTGAGCAAGATGGTGATCCCAATCCAAACACATTGATTCGAGTACATGCGACACCACAGCCATCTGACTGTGTATGGACCTTTGGTACGTACCCCGAAAAACCTCCTCATAAATTTTGAATGTCACTCTTCTCACTTTTTTCATGTTTCAATTCAAATTTAAAGCTTTTTAGTGCATTAGGTCACTGATGTAGCATATCTGGTCACTATAGTAGTGTATACAGTAGTTTAGCGTATACGGTTAATTTTTTAGTGCATATAGTCAAGATTGTAGCGCATATGTTAAAATGGTGCATATATGATGTTGTGTAGCATATCAAGTCAATGTTTCAGCGCATCAAGTTATTTAGTGCATAGAAGTCATACATTAGCACATTGATGAAAATTTTTAGTGCATTGATGAAAAATTTGAGTGCATTGAGTGATTTAGCACATAGGGACCCTGAAATGGCGCATCAATGGGATGTGATGGCACATATGGACTTTTAGTGCATAAGGACCTTGTTTTAGTGCATATATGAAATTTTTTAGTGCAACTGGTAATTTTAGAACATAGAAGCATTGTCCTAGCACATCCACACTAGATTGATGATTTTTTTATTAAACTCCTCGATTTTGATGATTTTTGATCATTTCAGCCAAAGGGTTGATGTTGATAGATTAGATGATGATTGATCTCATGATAGGTGGGATTCAATGATAGGATAAATATTATTGACCTCATGATAGGTGAGGATCAATGATAGATTGATGATCGACCTCATGATAAGTGAGGATCAATGATAGACTGATGATTGAACTCATGATAAGCGAAGATCAATGATGCATGCTCGCGAGATGTAATCAAAATATCACCAAAGCTGATTAGATTTATAGGTTGATTGATGTTGATTGATTGATAAGATTGCAGATTTGTGATATGTTATGATGATAGGAGTCTTTGATAGTTCTGATGCCACGGGAGCATTTCCCAAGGACCTGGGATTTGATTCCACATCTGGTGCAGGTTGAGCTAGACGTGATTGGACGATGTGGATTGACCTCTTTGATTGATATACCCTAGCATAGGATTAATAGGGGACTTCTAATCACTTTAGCAGAGAGGTGGCATAGTGCACAACACCTTTCATTTGGCTACTGGTGAGATGACAATCACACTAGAGGATGTTTATCAGAATTTATGGATTCCATTAATTGGTGAGCTGGTTGTGTATGATTCGACTGAGTAGGGAGGGACTAATGTGCTGCAGAGAGTCTTTTAGGATGACCAGATATGCGGCTATGAGATTCCATGGTGGGATATGGTTGATGCATATGTGACACTACCATGTGTTGTTGCAAGGTTTATTAGAGAATTTCTATGTCCCAACTGCAGGTTGAAGGGACTCTCAGTTGGATGGGGCTGGATACTAGAGAGTATGATCACATAAGGGACATGATATGCATGGGGATCTTGCATGCTTGCACATTTGTATCATGATCTACATCAAGTTGTCTACCTGAGAGGGGCCAATTTTTCTATAGGAGTTAGATTGTTGCATATATGGGCATGGGAGCATATAGCTATCACATTACTTGTTGTAGATAGTCACAAGCTAGTTGTTCAACCATATGTTCATGGGTATATAGGTCCAGTTGTCTAGTGTAAGCTGTGAAAAATAGAGTACTAGAGGAGAGTGTTGGATGATCTTGATACAATTACATGGAGACCTTACTTAGATTATGAGAAGTGGCTGAAGGATGACACTGAGATGCCTTATGTGTGCATAACCAGTTATTTGATCAAGAGAACACCATTCATTATTGAGATATTTTTGTTGATGAGGGTGTTGCGACAATATGGTAGACTATAGAGTATGCCCCAGGGAGTGGATTTTTATGCATGGAGATGGGTGTATATACCAGAGTGGGGACCTATTTTATCATATGACGTAGCTTTCCAAGAGTACTAGGGATTACAACCAGTGATATGGGAGTACCACCTAGAGATTGTAGAGGTTGTGGTATCAGAGGAGTATGCACATTATTTATTTTCACATCCTTTCCCAGGGATATCGAGTCTAGATGAGTCAGCACCCTTATTAGATGATGATCAGGCATCGAGATAGAGGAGGGGTGGAGGAGGTGATGAGGAGGAGGAGGGATAGAGTAGTGATGATGGAGATGATGGCAATGGAGATGGTGATGGAGGTGGAGGTCATCGAGTGTTATATATTAGAGTGCCTCGTGGGATAGATCACTAGTGGTTGTAGCACAATAGCATGTGCAGATTCGGTTGCACTCATAGTAGTAGTAAACATAGATAGTTGTGTTACAAGTCCAGGGACAGACTTTGCAGGGTTAGCTAGCATAGGCATAGGCTTTCTTATAGACATAGGCCCAAGCACAAGCACAGGCATAGGCAAAGATCACAACTATGACAGTGGAGTGAGATAGCCTAAGATAGCGGTGCGAGCAGGCAGAGGGACTGGCAGAGAGAATATAGAGAGTGGTCGAGGGAACCACCACAAGGGACATGCTTCGAGAGGTCACTTGTGCTACCTGCAAGCAAAGTACTATATAGGATGATATCATGAGGTTGTTCCTATAGAGCAAAGGGTTAGTTATGCTTAGTGTATGAGTGTCAGATCAGGACATAGCCACTCTCAAACTACCAGCATGGGTGTGACACAACCACCTTGCAGAAATCCATCAGGTAGGGATCTCGGTATAGGTCCATCAAGTGGTACAGTAGGAGGGCTCAAAGAGGCCGATGACATCTGGGGGGAGCACCACATAGCTCTGTTTGATCATATTTGATGTACTTGAGACATTTGTATACACTAATTTAGAGACTTGATGATTCATTGCCATTTTTGATGATGTATTTCTTCATATTTGGATATCATTGTACACTTTGAAATTTATTTATATATGATATGTAGCAATGATGATTGACCTATATGGTGTCTATGTGTGTTTTTATTATGATCTTATGATGAATGCTTTTGATGGATATAATTTAATTTCCATTCTATATGCTATGTGATGTTTTAATATGATGATATTTTCATGATTATGTATGGATGCAATGATGATATGGTGATGCATAGATTATAATTCTATATGGTTTATGGATGATGCTTTTATAATATAAGATGGAATTATTATGCATATGATATGTAATGCACTTTGTTTTATATTTTTCTAATGCAAATATATGATATAATGCATGGATGGATGAATGACATGATCATGCTTTCATGATGTATGCATGATGTAATAATGATTATGCAACTATATGTGTGAATGATTTGCTTTTGTTAATGACAAGTTTACTAAATTTGTTAATGATAGAGATAATATCATTTTAAAATCTTACCAACCTTGGAAAATCTATACTACAGATGCAAAACTAACATGGATGCAATCTATCTTAACCATGCAAATCTAAATAATGTAGCAATTGTCATAACATCAACTGATTTATCATGCTTTTATCATCATTGAGGCTTTGAATTTTTGAAAGTGAGTACAAACATTGATGGTGTAATTAGACCATGGTGACCTAAGTACTACTTCAATGATTTTTTATATTGCAAGTTAACATAAGCATAAGGTATAATTGAACCGAGATGACCTAATAAGAGTTAATACTTTTCCTATGCAAATTTGGAATGTCATCAATTATACTTTGTAGAGCATGTCCCACAACAATTCACATAGTAATAATGATCAACTCATAGATACTAGAAAAAGAAAATATCATACTCCATCCTTGCTTCTCTAGTTCAAGACATCCTCGAGGTGCTCCAGAGATATGATAACAAAAATTAAAGTACAATAGTTGAACATTCATGCTAAGGTATTAAAACCATGATTCAGAAGAATATCATCCATTTGAATTTATTTGAATTGATTTATTTGTTTGTTTGATGTGGATGGTTGATTCGAATGGTTTATTTTTGAATGGTTTGATTGATGTTCAGTGTTGAGTTGTACTATGATCATTGTGTTTGTTGTGTTGATCGTACTATTGTTTTGTATGTTGGTTTAAACTCAAATTTTATCATCCCTAGTGAGTTCAATATTTTTCCCCCAGACCAGGGTGAAACACGACTGCAATGCTAGGATATGTTCATGAGTTTCTTTTTGATGATAGGCATAATGATGATAAGAACGAATGACCGACACATGCTCAAATAGATGGAAAATTTGATCTATCACAAATAGCACTCATTTTCCAAGTTTTCACTACTTGTTTTTATTGCAATTTTTAAAATTTTATGATTATTTTTTAAAATTTTAACTTTTTTGATTTTTTTTGTATTTTCTCTTCTTTTTTTTTGGTATATATATTTTGGATTTTTTTTGTATTTTTGACTTTTTACCGTGCACTGGATGGGCTAGGTATAGAACTTCTTGAGATGAATACTGAACATTGATAGGTTCCTCAAACATATCCCCTTCAGGCATAAACAACTAATAGGCTCCAGATCCATAGATTGATATAATGACAAAGGGACATAGCCAATTTGGTTCAAATTTTCCTTTCTTTTCTCTATCCTGTTGATTTTGACAATTCTTTTTTAGGACCAAGTCACCAACTTGAAATGTTCTTGGTTTTATTCTATGATTATAACTTCTTGACATCCTCAATTGATAAGCTTTCAAATGATCCACAACTTGGTGATGATGTTCATCCAATAGTTCTAGCTCATTTAGCCTCAATACTCAATAGTCTTCTTCTAATATGATTCCCTTCAATGACACACAAAGTGATGGTAGTTCAACCTCGATAGGTAAGATAGATTCTGATCCATATACAAGGGCATATCATGTGGCTATTGTTGGTGTGCATATGCTAGTTTTGTATTCTCACTGTAGACACATTAAAATGGCCTAGACCCATAAACCACATTTTTATACGTCTTATCATGCTTCATCTCAACATAGTTAAAATATTTAATTATGTGCTATAGACCAATGTCAACTATTAATAAAATAATTTCTAATTTCTAATTATTTAATTAATTCATGACTTTTATTCCTCCTGACTATTTAAATAAATAAATTACATTTATTATTTAAATACGTCGCTAATTCGCTATGTCACTCTATAATTAAATAAATTCTTAAATTTATTTAATTATCCTTTATCATTTATTTCCTCTTGATTATTAAAATAAATAAACTTTATTTATTTATTTATAATACATCATTAATTCCTCATGTCTTATTATAATTAAATAAAGCCCTTAATTTATTTAATTATTCCCCACTTTGGCTTTTTCTAATTTTAAATATAATCATTTATTTAAAATCATCCACTTTCTATTACTTCTTGATTATTTAAATAAAGAAACTTTATTTATTTATTTAAATACATCATTAATTTCACATATCTTTCTATAATTAAATAAATCTCTTTGATTTGTTTAATTATTATCCACTTTGTCTTTTTCTAATTTTAAATAAAATAATTTATTTAAAATTGTCCACTTTCTGATTTCTCTCAAAGTAAATAATTTTAAATTATTATTTACTATCATATGACCCCACCATTTTTGAATTAAATCGATTTTTAGTTCAAAAGGACAACTCACCTCTTGTGGGAAATAGTTTTAAATTTATATTTTAATTCCCCATTTTCCTTTTTTTTCTATGCCACATCTTCTTGTCACATGCATTCTTGTCCATTGATTTGGTTTTTCTAAAATCAACTCAACCTTTCATTTCAAATTTTAACCTAATGTTTCTCTAACCCTAATTAGGGATTGTCACATGCTTTTATGGCCTTTGATCTTAGGGTATTTCTCATCTTTCAATCTTGGCCAGTCAGCTGGTTTTACTATAAAAAAGACAATTTTAGTCTCATTTTGACAACTTCTTCTTCATATCTACATCCCTTAATCTCTCATTATCTTGCATCTTGCATCTTGGATCTAGGATCTTGCATCTTGCATCTTACATCTATCATATCTTGCATAGCCATTTAAAACCCTTCAACATTTAATATTACAACAAATAAAGAAGGTAAAATGAAGGTGATTCATGGAGGCTTGAAGACTTGGTGAGATCTTTCCTTGTTTTCATTTTATGCTTCCTTTCTTCTTCATTGCTTACTTAGGTTTGATTTTTTTTATGCATTAATCATGCTAACCTAAATTTACCCTTAGTTACATTGGTGAACCCGCTAGGACATGCTCCTAGGATCTAATCATTAGTTAAGGTAGGTTTTATTTGTTACAAACATTTGCATGTTTTAACCCTCATTTTGTCAAGTGTTGGGAGTGAGTTTTTGTAGGTGACCTCTTGGGCTGAAACCGACATCACCATTGCATTCAACTAATATTTTGTATGCAGGCTTAATATGTGAATTTGCAAGTTTCATGCTTGGATTGCAGGGTGAAACGTCATCTATACTCATCTCTAGTCCCGAATCGCTTAGCTCATTTTCCATAGCTATTTCAACATCTCCTTCAACGACCATCTCAGCAGAAACATGCACAAACATTCGTTAAATCTACTCTAGATAAAATTAGTTTTAGATTAGTTTTTTTTTTTTTTTTTGTTAGTTAGATTTGATTTTTATTAGTTAATCTTATTAATTTTGGATTTAGTTTAGATCAAACTTAGATTTAAATATAAATTAGATTTATTTATATTTTTAGATTTATTTATATTTTTAGAATTTTTTTAGATTTTTAGATTTTTTTTAGATTTTTAGATTTTTTTAGATTTTTAGATTTTTTTTAGATTTTTTAGAATTTTTTTAGATTTTTGATTTTTAGATTTTTAAAATTTTTTTTTAGATTTTTTTAATTAGTTTTTCTTAATTATATTTTTAGATTTTTAATTAGTCTTTAATTAGGTTTTTTAGATTTGTAATTGGGTTGTTAATTTAGGTTTCTAATTTAATTTAGATTTTGAAATTAGATTTTTAGATCTTTAAATTAGATTAGAGATTTTGGGGTTACTGATTTTATTTTTCCAGCTTGTGGCAAGGAGTCTAAAATTTGTTTGATTTTGTTTATTGTTATTTCATAATATTAATCAAACAAACATTCCTACAAATTTGCATTTACAATTTCATGAGTTAAAATGAACATGCATGCATATTCATCGGATTAAAAAAACACAATCATGCATTATAACTCATTGGATTAAAAAAAACTTGCATTTTTTCATAGCATTGGTTTAAA
This sequence comes from Sequoiadendron giganteum, assembly GCA_007115665.2. Classification (NCBI taxonomy): domain Eukaryota; kingdom Viridiplantae; phylum Streptophyta; class Pinopsida; order Cupressales; family Cupressaceae; genus Sequoiadendron; species Sequoiadendron giganteum. The sequence goes on from CM021106.1 coordinate 231,545,889, forward strand.
ATGAATGAATGCTTGCTTCACACTACAAACGGTTAAAATGAACAAGTGTTTTGTGTGTTTTTATGGTTTAGTGACAATCTCCTAAGTGTGTATGCAATTCTCTTGCACTTTGTGCGATCTGGAGAAACAAAAACACTAAAGAGTTAGTTACTTTATCACCCCTCACATTTCATTTTTGGTTTAAAATTAACAAATCTTGCTAGTGTGAGCTAACTACATTGTGTGTGCTCTCTCTTTGTTTATGCAAACAAATATTGATTGAACTACGAATGTACTTACTTGCTATTGTTTATCCTTAGAGGGCTTGTCTGGTGGGAAAAAGTAATCACCCCAAGGAACAACCCAACTGGTAACATGCTAAAGCCAAGCGACTTCTAGCTAGTATATAAGTGTGGGTACTTGAGGAAAGTTCAAGTATCACGAGGACTGTTCCAACAAGAAGGGAATCAATGGTCTCTTGTCGCATGGATGGTCCCCCATGAATGGAATGCCCGCATTAAAACCCTTGTTATAGTCTGACCAAAAACCTTTATCTATTCTTTGGTGCAACAACGGTCATTGCCAAGGCATCCACATTCTCGTAGTTCTTAGTAGAGATGATCAATCAACCATGGGAGTTTCATGGGGGTTGGAAGCTTGGTTGACCTAAGAAGTGAGTGCACTGTAAGGGGGAGCCCGTGTGGCCAAGCTTCTGAATTCATCTACTAAGAATAAGTGTGGTTGCAGAAAAACCTGCTTTGAATCCAAAAGAATAGTCTTTTAAACCATAGGGTTGTACATGTTTTTTTTGTGTTTTTTTTCACAAATTTTCTAAGACCATATGTTTGCCAAGTGTTTTTTAGACAAAATGAACAACTAAACATCCTTTTTAGATCTAGAATAACACTTTAAATCTGAAACAAACTTCACAATTTGCCAAAAAAAATTCCAAAGACTAGACTTTGCAATGCATTTGCCAAAACTACAATGCATCTGCTATCCTGGACCGCATTTGTTGCTTCCAGAACCACAATCGCTCGGTTGCACTACATCTATGAACTGAAATATCGCATTTGCTGAACCTATGATGTATTTGTCATTCTGCACAACACCTACTAAATCCTGCAACACATTTGACACCTGAAACAACGCATTTTCATGTTATTAAGAAAAGTCATTGTCATGGTCAAAACCCGAGAGCAAACATTTTCAATCTATTTTTAGACATCTTTCCTTCACAGTTTTTGTACCAAACTAGATAGACTTGCTTAGACAATCAACCATTGCACCTTTAGATTTGTCATTTCGCCTTGAAAATAATCATACCTTTATATTGAAATTTTCTAGACTCCACCATCATTTTCACCATAGACAAATCCCAAAGTGCTCAATTTTTGCAAACTTTAGGATAGGCAAACTTTCCTTACTTTGTCAAACCATTGCCTCAAAAATAGATTGTCATTGGACCAAGCCAAAACAAAATCAATCCTTACTCATTGTCCTCTTGTGAGCCATTTCCAACTCATAAGTCTAGTGTGGAAACCTCACTTTGTCATTTTGTCACCTTGTCACTTTAGTCCTCCAAACAAGTCCTTTGACAATCCAAAATCGAGACATCGGCCAAAATTTGATTGGTTAGTAAACCTTCCATAAAAGTCTATCAAAATTGAATACACCTTAAATTTTCCTCATACCTTGCATTGTTATAGCATACTTTAGTCCCCCATCATTTTCCATAGGACATTCCTTTTTATTCCTCATTATCACTTTGCATTGTCACCTTGCATCATTGCATTCCTTATTGCAAGAAAATACCAAAAACATAGTCTTAGTCTCATGCCATCCACCATCATGTCTTCAAGTCACTATGATATGCTTTCCAGTTGAATTGAATGCCAATTTATCCATAATGGTCAAACCCAACTAGCCATGGACTTCAAAGGACTATACCTCCAATCCAAACAGTAATTCACCACAACCCATAGTCAACCACCCACATATCCATCTTACCAACAATTCATAAGTCCTAGTCCTCTATCCATCTACTATCAAGAGTCCCCTAACACCATCCATGGAACTAAATCACAAAAAACTTCCATTAGTCATACCCACCCTAACCTTGACAAGGGAAATAAACCATCCATCAATCTAATCCAAGCTGCCACATCCTATCCTAGTCCTTCATACACATCATGTCCTATTCCTTTATCTGCATCCAATCCTAGTCCTTCATACACTAATCCTTTCCAAGTATCCACATCCTATCCTATTCCTTTATCCACATCCAATCCTATTCCTCCATACACTAATCCTTTCCAAGTATCCACATCCTATCCTAGTCCATCATACACCAATCCATTCCAAGACACTCCATCTCAACATTCATTTAGTCATAAAAGAACATCTAGTCATGGTCTTCAAAGTCCCGTCCCATTTCATAAAATTGAGGATACATGTCAAAATGAAAATCCAGAGCATGACACCATAACTCCCCCTTCATGTCCAGATCAAATTTGTCCATCCCATGACCCTATCTTCAAATCCATCCAAGAAATCCTCCTAGAAAATAATGGCATACAAAAGACACCTATCCTTGGTCTAGAGTCCATTCACAACCATGTCATTCAAGACAACCCCATATTTGAGCAAGACACTACCATTGATCCAGAAGTCCAAAATGATCCACTCCTTGACCTATATGCCAGTCATGATCAAACAATTGAAGATGACCCCATCCAAAATTTGACTATCGACACTCTAAAAAATGAGACACTTTCCTCCATGGGACACATAGATGATCTTCCTTTAGAACACGAGACTTCTACTATTCTAGACATATTTGGAAATGATCAAGCTATAACTGAATTTAGTGGGCTCTATGACACTGACCATCAAGATGGTTTCAACATCGACTTGGAAGCACCAACATAATCAAAAGAGTCCGACATGTCACCAAATCAGACTAAAGATATTAATCAAAAATATGTCCAACATGGACCAGTGAAGCTACATCTTATCAATTAGAATAATCTATCTTTCTTAGAGTAGGCTTTCTTACAAATGAGAAGATTTTGAGCATTAATTTCAATAATAAGGATGGGTTAGCATCTTGCTTCTGAAATAACAAGTACCCCATCACAAAAAAAATCTTTCAGAACATGCATTATCAAGGAAAAGGACTAGGCCTACACGAGAAAGGAATTCTTGAACAAGTACACATTTAGGAAAATTACAGACATCAAGATCTTTGCTACTCCTCAGTCAAAAAATCAAACGATGTTAGCAGTCTCTCCTTGATATTGGGGGCAACTTTATCTGATACAAACATCAAAATGGGGTCATGAGTAGTCCTTGTCATAAGATTTTTGCCAACACCCCTTCCATCCACATCATAAAATGGCATTCCAACATGAATAAACCTTCCATTTGGAACCAACAAAAGGAAAATTATTACAAATCCAAAGTTCAAAATCCAATGTCAAAGGCCATTCAATCAATCAAAAAGTCAAGTGGACAAATAAAGCTAAAATGGATCAAGTCAAGAAAATATTCAAAATACAAAAGTCAATTAAAATGTGAAGCCACAACACAAGAGGACTCCCACATACAATGAATGTCCACCTCCTTCAAAATGGCCATCATGCAAGACATATAAAACTGTTGGTTCCAAACACTAACCTAATCCGACACCCAAAGTTTGGAAAATAAAAATCAATACATCCAAACATCCAAACAACCCATCCACATTCACCATCATCTATCATAATCCTACATCCTCCTTAATTTCCAAACATCCCATGTCACAAATCCGTCACATCTTGGAAAGAAATCTCTATCATAAGGACTCTCATGGCACTCTATTGCAATGTGTGTATTCTGATAAGGCCAACTCTAGTATCACCAAGGATCACAATGACCTCAATCAGTTGTATACAAGCGCTATGATCCTAACAAGGCAACTACTTCATAAAGGTCATTATTGTCATGTCATGGCACCAGTCTCTACATAAGCACCACCAATGGATTCAACATAGTCAGTGATCATCTAAAGCATCAAGGCTGTCCAAAAATGCAAAAATACAAAAAAATCACCTTGATGAATACCTAGAAAATAGGCGTCATGGTGACACCAAAAAAATAAAAAAGTCCAACAAAAAAAAATAGTAAAGAGAAAAATTTCATCCAATAGTGGAAACCATTCTTATGGCGCTTTAGACAAGTACCCTGATGAAACCTGGCAAACATGCATCATGTGTAGACTAAATCATCGATGTGGACCATAAAACTTGGGGGAAAGTTTTCTCATCTCCCGTACCTTTTGCATGACATTTTCTTTGACATTTTCGTCTATCCATCCAAGTCCTATCATTTCTGTCCATTTTCCCACCTACTTTTGATAAGGACTACAGTACAAACACAAATCATGCTTTGGGAAAATTTTTGACATGTCTATCCTTTGGTCACACACTATCATGTCATTACCTTCATAGCTTCTTTTTCACTATACGACATCATCCTTGGAGACCATATGATAATTCTCCTAGTCAAAGCCATCCATTATCCTTTTATACCTATCGCCTATCTTGGTTTCCCTTGTCAATGGTCTAAATATCCTCCATCATCCCATCTAGTTCTAATGAAGTCATTCCAAATGCAACAATCTCACAACCTAGCGCATCATCCCAAACATTCCTTTGCTTTTTTCCTATCCTTGTTGCAGACCTCGATCCTCTTGTCACATCATTATCATCTTCACGTTGTTTCAGAATGTGTCCTTCCCATGTCAAATAGTGTTGCCATCATCATTATCACTTGTCAATTGATTTACATCTTGACTAGTGGCAAGATCATGGTTGTCCTTGGATTCATGGGCGTAGGCATCTTTCACATGCATTTGTCTTGATCCTCATAAAATATCTTGAAAAAACTCCTAAAAATCATAAAACGTCCTGAAAAAAGCCATAAAAATCATAAAATGTCTTGAAATAAAAATCAAAACATGTCAAAACACAAAAACATCCAAATAATTTTCCAGATTCCAAAATAGAGTCAAGTCATTCATGTCAGTCAGTCCATGTCATTGTCGAACTACGTAGTGATGTTATGATAATGGTGTTGTTGTATGAAGATGCTATGCTAGTTTTGTAATGAGACTAAAAATGTAAAAAATGAAGCTAATGGTGAAGCCATGATTCTCAACTAATATTCTTCTAATTTCTAATTGCTAAATTCTCAAATTCTTAAATGGTCAAATGGAATTTCTGCAGAGTAAGTTTGCTCAAAGTTGGGATTATTTTTGCTATAGAATGAGGTTGTATTTATAGATTTTCTAGGGCATAAAATGATGTGGCATCAACCAACGGTTTGGATTTAATCTGGTTAGATGAAGGGTGGAGGATGAAGAAGTTAGAGAGAAATAAGGAGAGTGTTCCCTTGCATGAAAACAATCTGCCAAGTGTAGAGGAGAACAAATTAAATAGAAGAGCCAAGTGTCCCAAAGTTCTTTGGAATTTGTTGAGGATAAAACCCAAATTAAATATTTGGAATATTCAATTTTTTGAGACACATGATGAGGTGGAAAGGGGAAAATTTGTAGACATGTGACTAAATTTAAATTTAGGATTTATATTTAATGAGAGGAAGGATAATTAATTAAAACAAACTATTTAAATTTGTTTATTTAATTAAAATTAGAAGAATGTGATTTAAGATAGAAGAATTAAAGAATGTGAACTATATAAATAAATTTACAATTTATTTATAAGTAGATGAATTAAAAGGGGTTATTAATTAAATAACTTGTATTTAATTAATTAATTATCCAGACTGATTTTAGGTGTATACAATTATATCAAGAGTTGAGTAGGCCTTCATTAGGATTATGCCTTCAATATATTATAAGGAGAATTTATATATAAGGGAGTTAATTATAGTTTTAATATATGTGTGAAGCAGGATATTATATTTGGATCTAGCGTGGAGTGCCTTCTTCCATATGGATTATTTTAAGGCATTATCCTACCTTAAGGGTTTACTCTATTTCAACATATATATATTAGGGAATATTGGCCCAAAGATATCTCTAGTATTGTATGATATCTATACTATATATACATTATTTTATTTCCATTATTATATGTGTGGATCTTATCAAGTTGTATCAAAGCATCGATTTGAGAAAAAGTGGATGAATCCCTAGTATTTGAAGATTCACCTCTAATTTTCAAACTGTTGCTAATTTTTTAGAAATATTTTTACTAAATTTTAAGGTTAATATAAGGAACACACAAACCAAAAATCATGTTTTTATCATTAATATTTTTGGGTTATCATAATTTTATGATTTTTCATAAATTTATCTTCAAGTTCATAAATCAAACTATTTTTTTGAAATTTGAAATTTATGGAAAGGGAATCAAAATTAGTTAGGGGTCTACTAATTTTATTTTTGAGTTTGAGGAAAAATTCATCATCTATTATTTGTATCAAAGTTGAGTCAATTGAATTTGATAGAATAGTATCTATTGAAAGAATTTTTCTTAATCACTAGTTTCAATGGAGACTATTAATATTTTATGGAAGTGGAGATACATTATAATTGTGCTACAAATATAAAATAGCTGATGGAAAATCATTCATATGAAAAATATAATTTCATTCTCATGTTTAAGAGGTGAGACTAGACAATGGTATGAACCAAATTATATGAGGATATTTCTTCTTTCAATGAGATAGAACAAGATTTATTAGATAGATGAGATCTAAAAGAAGAAGAGGAAGAAGAGGATGAAGAAAATAGAGAAGAAGAGAAAGAATATGAGGAAGAAAAGGAAGACGAAAAGGAAGAAGAGGAGGATAAAAAAGAAAGTGGAGAAGCAGAAGGAGAAGGAAAAAACTTAAAAGAACAATGTGATGATACTAGTACATGAAATTTATCTCCAAGGAAGAAATATTCAATCCTCCAATTTAATGGGTGCATTCAAGAGGAAAAGATTATTGCCTCTATAAACCCTAGCAACAAGTATAAGTTCATCAACATCAAATCAACCAAGAAGCTATGTGTACAAGCAATGAATATCAAGGACAATAAAATATTAGGTATGGAAGTTCAAAAAACATGAAGATTTAAATCTCTCTATGGATAAGTTTGTTTTGCATTCAAAATTTCATGCTTTGGGTATGGATAGGTTGGATATTGTTCTCGGTTATCCTTGGTTAGAATCTTTGAGAATAATAAATATCAATGTACAAAATAAGTTCATGAAGATTTGGTATAGAAGTAAAAAAAAATTACATTATAGGATATTACACATAAATATGTCCAAAGGAAAGTCAAGGATGATAAAATTAAAGAATTTCATGAATATTGTAACAATGAATTAGAGGAAAAACAATAGGATCAAGATATTGATAAAAATGAAGAGACAAATAATTCTACTAAGGAATCACAAAAACAAGTGCCAAGAAATGGTGAAGAATCAAATAAGGTTCCAATTATGGAAAATGGTGTAATATATAGCCATCCAAATCATTGTGAAATGCAAGAATCATGGAGGAAACCATCAGGGATATATGATAGTATATGGAATCATAGAAGTATTGTCTACTCGGGGAAGTAGATGACAACTTAATATGAAAAAGAATGAAATAAAAGGGGTACAAATAAATATGGATTGAGGATGGAATCTATGAAATATAAAGATAAAGTAACTAGGATCAACTATGGATGGTTAGATGATTGGTCATGACATCATATTTCTAATAACTTATTCTAGTCATACTATTTAGCTTCTTTTAATGTTTCAACAATGAAACATATCAAAGATGGATCATATGTTAGTACCTAGGGATATGATACTATAATGTATTTAGATGGATAGGAATATCACATCCTCTTGCACCAAGGTATATTCTCTAAGAGGAGAGATACTGGGATAGGAACAAGTATCATCCTCATCACTGGTTACAGGAAGGTTAAAAAATAAATAAAGGGAAACACATAAAAAAGGATTTTAGAGAAGAGAAACTTTGTCTAGAAAAATAGACATATTGAAAGGAAAGTGTTTTAAAGTTTTTTACAATAAAATTCTTTATCTTCTAATGAAAAGTAATATCTAGAGCTATTTGTGAGAGAAATTGTGTTCAACAAAATTCTTAATATTGGATGAACAAAGAAATGAAATAGTTTTAAAAATTTATAGGAATAACTAAAAAAAATTGATATTACAAAGTAGAATAGCAAAGATATAGAACATATCCAAATATAGGCTAGAGAGATGGAACTAAAATTGAAATCAAAGCCAAAATTGATAGGACAAGGGCATGGGTTCCCTAGTCTACAAAAGTGATGTTTTAAGTTTTCAAAAGTTTGGATATGTGAAGTAGTGTGTGTGGATTTAAGAGTCTAAATGATCATGTCTAAAATTTGACAAAACTCAAAGAAAAAAATATGGCCTAAATTATTTATGAGAAATACATACATGCATGAAATTAATTTTTTAAAGCTTTCAAATGATCAAATTAGGTGTAATAAAAACTTGACAAATGAATATTCCTAGAAGGAAACTATGACAACAAATTGAATCCATTATAGAAATGTTGGAAAGATAATGATTTATAGAAGGAATTGAAATGTTTAACTTTTTCATGTTTTTAAACAAAATATAAATGTAATTTGAGCAAGAAGAATTTATTATAATTGTATACTCCATCAGATTATAGAATAAAGTTGCATACATCAGAAAATTGCAAATGTAGGACATGTTAGATTCACCAAAATGTGATATGGTGAAATGGGATTTAAGGCTAATGGCTAACCTAAATAAAACATTCTACCATGAATATTAGTTGACACAGAGGTAACCAAGATAAATTATTTGTCTATTGTTCTCAAGGAAGATCCAAAATAGTTGGTGAAGGTTTTGGTCCCCTTTTTGTTGTTGGATCAATTGATATGATGTGGATGCTATGATTTATGTTGCAAACTAGGTAAAATTAGACTAAAAAGACAAACTATTACATAATTTGAATTTTTTTGAATAGAAGTTAAAAAACAAAAAGTGGAGATAGAGAGTGCATAGAGGAGAAAAAATGACAAAAAATTGATGCATAATTGGAAGGAATAGAGTGATGTTTCCCTAGTCTAGAAGTGAGGATTTTTAATGTTTGAGAACTTGTACAAAAGCATCAAAGTCTATAGGTATTTTCCTACTGAGATTAAATTTTGAAGTTTGATTATTTGGAAATAATAAAATTTCCCTAATATGGTGAGAGTAGATGCTTGAATACTTGTCTTAGGGTTTTGAAGTCTTAAATCCCCAATCAAATTGAATCCACTTCAGATATCTAACTTGCAAAAAGGACAAGGCGAGAAGTGTTGTTTTGTATAGGGTCTTGCCTCAATCAAACCCCATTTTGGTATTTCCGCCTCCACAAATGGCTATGATGGAAATGGTATAAATTTTATGTCGTATGGAGAGCAAGGAAAAATGGATAAAAATGAATGATAAATGACAATGTTGTAACTTACCACTTAGTTTTGTATTCCTTATTAGACTGAAGTCAATTGGATCATGACATAAAAGTAGAAATTGAAATTTTCTTGAAGATCCTGCAAGTGTTAGTGCTCATAACAATAATAAACATGAAACATGAAGCATATTATTATGCATAAACATACACTTGTTGATGTGTTGTAGAGACTAATTTGGCTAGTAGAGTGTTATAGATATCTTGTTTATTTAGATATTGAAATTTCCATTATTTCCTTTTTGATTTTTCTTGAGAGATAAAAATTTATTTAGGTAGACTTAGATATTCAAATAGAGGGAAATACATATTTATACTATTTTCAACATATTTCACATTAACCTTTATGAAGAGTTGACAAATGTTTTTTGATTCCAAACATATTATTAATGAAAATAGATTTATGGCCTGATTAGGGAACTACAAGGGAAAGAGAACCTTAGTCTAAACCTATTTTTATTTGTAGATATTTTTTAAACAAGTATTTTATTTAAGTTCTCTAATTAAAATAAATAAATTCAAAAATGCTAATAAAATAGATAATTGATAAGCATAATAAGGCACATTCACTTAGGAGATAGCCAAACATAATGTGAAATTCTAAGGGTTACAATTGGTGATGCTACAATAGGAAGTAGAAGCCATGGTTTTATATTCTTTCCACAATTATGTAAAATTGTAAAATATAAAATTACTCACTATAGACAAAATATATTTAACATTTACTAAAAAGGCATCCTTTTCTATGCAAAACCATTATCTTTCATAAATAATAATGAGAGAGAAAGTGAAACTAATAAAATAAAATATCATTCAAGTGTATACAAATCTAAAATATAATTATTTATGCAAGGTTTAACATATTATGGTTTTGTTTAGTTGCATAAAATTAGCAATAAGCATAAAATCAATATTTCATATGAACAAACTATTTACATGGAGAATCACTTTTGACAAAGAGCTCCACTTTGGAATGATTAAATATACGTATTATTCTTCAAAAAATAGATAAAATAGACATATACTAACACTCTCTAAGCTCTAACAACACTCTAGTAGAAATTGTGTACCTATTAAATAAACTTGTTAGAACCAATATCACATGTCTCCAATTTATAAAGAAATGGGATAGGAATGAAAAATATATTTCCAAAGTAATGTACTACATACCATGGGAAAATGTAACAACTTCCACATCGAAAACCAAGAGGGTCTTTTTAGAATACTAAATGAAACTCCCATTGAGTGATGACCATTAAAATCAATAGCATACCAATAATAAATGACATTTTTAACTTGTAACTCATTCATAACAACCCATATCATAAGGAAGGTGTCTAAAATAATCACCCAGCTCATATTGGAACCAACAACTTGTAAGGTGCTTGACTAATGAATTCTTATTCCCAAGCTTAGATATTTGCTAAAAATGGATTCATAACTACCACTATCGATTTCCACTACCCACTACACCTCCTTCGGGAATGTATATAGCTAGTGTCAAGATTCATTCATAATGTTAGTTATAAATAATTTTTCATTTGTATCCTAGGAATCCAAGGAAAATTTCCAATAATCTTGGAAATACATAATATACTCATAATATTGAAAGGTAAATGGAATCATATACCTAATACACAAATATTTCTAATGTAAAGTAACTTGTGCTAGACACTAGTATATAATGAACCATTTTTATTTTGATTACTATGCCTTTGTAAATGAATTTGATGTATTAATGTAGTATGAGAGCTATAAATTCTAACAATTCAACCCAATGTCACCCAAGTAAAGCACCAAATTTAATAGAGGATGGTACAACATCGTGTAAGACTCATAAATCTCTAGGTCCAACTCTTAAGTACAAAGTGAGCATCCCAATGTATTGATAAACATTTTATTAGTAATTGAAATGCTAGGAAAGATGGTCCTTAATATTAAAGGGGAGTTCTCTTTATTTGTGTCTTTCCCTAAGGGAATTTCATTAGGAAAGAGATCAAAAGGTGTAAATATTGAATTTCAACCTCAAGGGTGAGTCAATCAAACCTGGATCTTGGTCCTTAATACAATAAGACAAATCTAAAACCAAATTAAAATGATTTGAAATGTTCAAACTAAATGGAAAATAAGACCTAATACTTGAAATTCAAATTTGTAAAAGTACATAAATTTAAATTATAGTTTTCAATCCGATCTAAGAAGGGTTTGGACACATGCACCTGTCACCAAAAAATGATTTTGAGACCTCCTCAAGGATTGGTTCACCCCTGGGCGAATGGGTCCTAGTTAGCACTTTGGAAAACAATTTTTATATAGTCTTATGATGCTAGATTTTAGCTTCTGTTTTACATAGGTTCAACAGTCAAAAAGTCTAAAATAAAGTTCGCAACTTAGTTTTCATGGCTTGACAACTTATGCAACAATGCAAAATTGTTCTTGAAGGTTTTAATTCCTTGTTTAAGGTCTGTAATATACACATACACAAATAGATTTTTTTTTTGTTTGAATGTGGGTTTTCTTTAATCAAACCACAAGTTTGGTAATTAAACCTTGATGGAAAGATAATGGCAATGGAGAGGGAAATCGATGAATGAAAAATACTTGGTATAACTCACCAAACCTTCAATGGCTTCCCTTAGAGGATTGAAGACAAACAAGTCACTCTAAGGAACTTGATCTTTCTTTTCTTGATGGATTTAGATACTTGAAATACTCAGATTGTTTTGGATCAACAACACATGTTAGTCTTGACAAGATAACATGAACATGTACATAAGATTGAACATTATGTTAGGACCTTGATTGCTGCATCAAATGATTGATTAATCCAATCTTGAATGATCCTGATGATAATATTTACTCATGAAAGTTGCTCATTAAGTTTTCTTAGATTTAAATTGATAAAAAGAATATGTACTTATAGGTGTTTATCTAGTTTCCTTAAAATTAGATTCTAAAAGCTAACAATTTCAAGTTGAATTTGAATCAATAAAATGCCAACAAAAGCAAATTTTAAAATGGGTCCTAGGACATGAAGGGGGCCCATTTTCCCTTGGGAAAATGGTTTACAGCCTATAAGTCTAGGACACACATATTCCAAGTGATTAAAATATTAATTTCATTAATTAAATGTCAACTTCCCTTTCAAAAAATGAGAAAAATAAGGCTTTGGAATGTATAATTTGGAAAATTATAAGCTTAATTAAGTCCAATATAGTAAGGAAGACAAACATAGTGTGAAATTATAAAGGTATACAATTTTCTACACTATAGTTAGCCACCACTTTAGGGAGAATTTGAACTTATGCTTAGACTCACACTAAAGTAGACAAATATGCACCAAGATGGGTCAAAGTGTACAAATGTTAGAAAGATAGGATTAAAAAGATCAAGGAGGATGATCAAGTCCCTAGGATCAAATATCCCATGGAAAACCAACATAAGAATAAAGGGACACACAAGCATACAATTTCAAAGCCAATGTAAAAAGAAAAAGGAAAAAGGATGGAATAGGAAGCTACATTTTGCCACATCCATATAATATGTTCACAAGGCCTAGTTTAGTCTAGTATACACTAGGTGAGCCCACAAAGGAAAAATGAGAAACACACACTGGGTCGACAAGGTGTGTAACCATTAAAAAGGGATGACAAATGGGATGGATGCACTAGGTCTATAGATGTATTCACATATGTCAACCATACCAAAATTTATACTCCCTGATAAGTTTGATAAGGTGCCACAAAATGATCAATGTGCTATGCCAATGCTACACCAAGTCCAACCTTTGTGAGCAAAAGTGAAGCCAAAAACGTCAAAGTGCCAATGCCAAAATAAAATAATCCCAATGTGTGCCCCCACTTTAAAGGAATTGCTAAATACCATGCTATGAGAAATTACTTTAAAGAAGAAATAATAAATGCCAATTGTTAAAAAGGGCCATGAGAGTTTATTTGGAAAGCCATATGCCAACAAATGTTTCCAAATAAAGTTGTGTAATGAAAAAGGAGGTTTCCCCTGCATGCAATCCAAAAAGATAACACATAAGTCATCCATGGATTCAGGGTCAGCATATGTATTTGCTACAATGATGTAATAGAGATCAGAACCATCATCATTCCCTAAATACTTCGTAGAACAACAAACACAAAGGAATAATGAAAAATATAGAGTGGAAGGAAAGAAAATATTTTGGGTCAACATTGAAGAGACCTAGATGTCTCAGTCCCCAAAAGGAAAAGAAAAGACAAAAGAAAAGATAATTTGATTATAATAGATGGAAGAATGAATATACAAAATAGGAGAATGTCATGACAAGTTCGCTTCCTTTGTGTCATTTCACTAACAAAGTAACAAGAGTCATCTAAATAAAACTCACAAACATCAAAACATGCCAAGCATCACGATACATGGGATCACATTACATACATGCAATGATAAAGAAATGAAAGAAAAGAAAGTATGTATGTCACATTACCTATAGAAGGTTGTCCACATCCCAATCTTGTTCATAGTATATGAAAGGTAGATAAATAGTCAAAGGGTCAACACAAATTTCCGTACTAGGACAATCACTAGGTTCAACACATGTTGATTTAGGGTGATCCCACAATGCTGGTTTACAATTTCTAGGAGATTTTATTTTTTGTTGAAATCACATACTTATAGAAAATATAATGATTTAAGCCTTATAAATTTCCATTTTAAGGATTCCAATTGAAGAGGGTTTGATAAAACCACCTTAGATCAAACCCCCTTGGATAGAACCCCACTAGTTTTAAACAATACCTATAATGGAGTCTCCTTTACACCTATCAAAATGCTGATAAAAAACCACTTTTGATTTACCTTTTGGGGGATCAAATGAATTCATTTAAATTTTATTTTTTGTAATTATGTGTATACATCGAAATTTGATCACTTCCATATGATCAAAATCATCTGCTTTATTCATCTATTTCATTAATAGTGATTAAATAATTTATTTAATCATTATTTCATTTTCTACCTAAGGTTCCTAAAGTATGTAATTAAATAAATTAAATAATTTACCTTACCCCCTTTCCTTCTCTAAATTAAATAAACATGAAAAATTATTTAATTTGGTCATTTAACCTATTTGGATTAAAACCAATTTTTAATTTCTTTTTTTCTCTCTCCTTGTCACATTCTCCATAACCATCTTTTAATCCAGATTAAATTAATTAATATGTGATTAGGATGTGCACCACTTAATCTTGATTAAGTGTCACATCCTCCATAATCTCTCACTTGCCTCTAATCTCTCATTAATTATCCTAGTTTTGTGTTTGCACAACCTTAATCAGAATCAGTAGCCACATTTGGCTTACCTTTTCTGGTCAACCTTTCTACTTACCCTTTTTAGCCTGGACTCCCTTCCCCATGTGAATTTTTAATTCACATTTATTTAACCAAGGCTCCTCTCTTCCCCATGTGAATTTTTAATTCACTTTTATCTTTCCAAGGTCTTCCCCATCCCCATGCAAGATTCTAGAAGCCTTGACTTGTCACTTCACATGTGCTAAGGGCTTCTAGAACCTTGGACTTGTCATATCACCCACATGTAACAAATCTCTAGCTTTTTGAAGACCTCCTTTTATCCAATAAACTCTCCAATGAATGTAAAAATTTTAATTTACATTTATTCTTCCAACACACTTCCCCTTTTCCCATGGAGATTTTTGAGGAATTTTAGAATTCCTCAAAAGTCTCTTTCATCCTCATTTGGGGACAAGAAGTTCCTTTTTGAGGAAATCTTCTCATTCCCCAAGGTACCTCAAAGGTACTTATCCTTCATCCACCTCATGTACTTCTCTTCCACCTCTTGTCCTTCTCCTCCACCTCATTTCCACATCACTCCACCCTAAGACATCTCACCTTCCACATGTCAAGATGTGAGGGTTTGTGAGTCATCAACTCACCATAGCCCTTCATCTTGATCTTGTTGGATCAATCTCAATCGTTGTATTCTCTAGAGAATTCCAATTATCCTATAAATACCCCCTCATTTCCCTTCATTTTGGGGATCTAGTCTTTTGCAACAAAACTTTTGCAAATTTACCATTTGAGCTCTCATCTATCATAGCACTTAGCATTCACATCCATCTTGCATCTTGCATCCATTCAACTCCATTGCCATCCAAAGAGCACACAACTCTTCAAGAATCAAAGGGCCAACCAAGGAAGGAGCGGTAAAGGAAAGGTGTAACCAACTTGAATCATCAATTGTTTTATCTTACTTCTTTGCTTCACCATTTTCTTAGACTAATCTTATTGAGGTGTCCTCTTTTAGTGTTATTGCTTTTGTTATTGCATCATTAGTTTTGTTTACCATCTCACATTAGGAGTAGCATTTTAAAGAGATCACATTTCTAGCACGCCTGGTGGGACCGACAAAGGGGTCTCTTTCTTTTACGTTTTTTGTTGTTTACCTTGTTTGCAGATACAAGTCACAGAGGGGTGAACTTGCCCTCCTATATGTTGTAGAGGGGTGAACTTGCCATCTCAGATGCTGCAGAGGGGCGAACTTGCCCTCCCAGATGCTGCAGAGGAGCGAACTTGCCCCCTCCCAAACGTTGCAGAAGGGCGAACTTACCCTCTCGGATGCTATAGAGGGGCGAAATTTCCCTCCCAAATGCTACAAAGGGGCAAATATGCCCTTGTTGTTCAACTTTTTTGATTTTTTTTTTACATAAAAGTGCGGACATGCCCTCTCAGTTCAGCGTTTTCTAACTATTTTCTGTAGAGGGGTAGATTTTCCCTTAACAACATGTTCAAGAAGGTAAAAAAGTGGCATTTTAGCTTCATTTTAGTCTTTCTTTTGCTATTTTGTGCTCTAATCCTCTAATCCTGTTTGTTGGTGAGTGAAGTTAGATTTCTTGCTAATATCTTGCATATTTTTGCTGCAAATCACAAAGAGCAAAATATAAACAATTAACATTTGCTTGTAGGGCCTTTGTTTTGTTCTTTGAAAATATTTCCTTACTATTTTATCTATTTATTTAGCATAAATAGGGGAAAGTAATATTGGCTGCTTATTGTGTTTTTTTTATTTGTATTTCCCTAAAGGGACATTAACTCATTTTCATCCTCTCCCTTTGCACTTTTATGCAGATCTGAAGGGGGGTAGTTGGAAATAGTTAGTATTTTCTTCTTAGAGGGACCTGCTTGGGGATTTCATCACCCCAAGGGACAATCCCAACCATGCATACTAGTAGGGTATATAAAGGGGGGAGAGCCAAAGTTGTACCCCAATCCAGTTGTGTTGTAATTCATGAAGCGTTGAAGCTAGGGTGATACCTAGATAGGCATGAAGAGTTGATCCGAGCCTTTCAGTATCTCGCTAGGGTTCCCAACTCATGCTTGTGGTGGACTGGTGTTCACGGTTTGTGCCTCACATACCGAGCGTATATCAATGACTCCTTAGAAACTTTGTTCATCTTAGAGTAAGACCTTTGTTGTCCATACCCCTTAACACTAATCATAGGATTGTGCTTGTCCAAAGTCTTTTTCTGTGAAGAACCAGTAAATTTTGATAAGTCAAACTTTATTGAATTATTTTAAGTCCTTGCCAAAATCTTTCATCCAAACCAAGTTGCATTTTCCACTATAGAGGGGCGAACTTGCCCCACTGTTTCAACATTTTCTGCAAAGGGGCGAACTTGCCCCCCTGTTTCAGCATTTTCTGTAGAGGGGCGAACTTGCCCCCCTGTTTCAGTATTTTCTGTAGAGGGCGAACTTGCCCCCCTGTTTCAGCATTTTCCACTGCAGAGGGGCGAACTTGCCCCCCTGTTTCAACATTTTTTTTGCAGAAGTGCAAATATGCCCCGCTGAATGGATAGTTTCATCCATTTGACCATTCCAAACCTCTGTTTAACCACCCCAAGTCTCTTTTTGACAATTTGATCATCCTAAACATTCATCTATCCAAATCTAGCATCATCCAAATCTAATCAAAATCCCATCATCCAATCAAATCCAATCCAATCCAAATCATCAAATTGATGCATCATCAATTGATCCAAACAAATTAAATCAATTCAATCCTCGTCTACATCATCAAGTTGATTCATCCACCAATCCTCATCCAAATCATCAAATTGATACATTCCAATTATCAATTTTGAAGGTTTTGACTTTTATGCAAAAACTTCCGGAGGCCATAACTTTTGACTCAGATGAGGGTTTTGGCTGAAATTTTATGGGTGATTGCATTATGAGCTGGCATGTGGATTCCCAACCTATCAAAAATAGGTTGGACCCCTTTTTAGCACATTCTCGAACCCCCAAAGTTTCATCTTGACCCTCAAAATCACAATTTACTATTTTGTTTTCAATTTCTGAAAAAACATTTTCGTTAATAACTCTGAATCATTGTCTCAGATTTGGGATCTTAGTTGGCAAGTCATCTAATATTAGTATGGGTATTTCTTGAAAAAAAAATGGACTTTCAAATGTAATCCTGTGAAGTTTCCTAAAATGGCAAAATTTGACAATTTTTGAAAACTGCCAAATTTGGCAAAAATCTAATTGTCAACACCTTACGTCCTCTAGTTGACACCCATGATCTTGGTTCCAAATCAATCCTATCATATCTTTCAATCCAATCCCAATCTAAGCCCCAATCTAGTTCTAATCTAAGCATTAATCCCATCATCCTAATCTAAGCTTTCAATACATCCTAGTTTTCTATCTATCATCTATTCTTTCCTTCTAATCTATATTCATCACGAATATGTATCCCCATCTCACACGACCAATAATAGTAGTTAAGGGGAATCCTAACTCTGTTGATGACGATAACAAAAATCTTGTTGATCATGAATATTGTTATATAGATCCCCTTGACGCTATCATTGCTAGTGTAATGCCCCGCCAAGTAACCTTAAAAGAAGTTGCAATTAACATCATAAGCGACCAATTTTTTTTATAAAGTGCATTTAACATACACATTCACTTACTAATTAACAACAACCTCTAAAGCTACAAGGTTAGAATTACTTAAACCCACACATACATATTACATATAACCATAGCCTTATGAACTTTATGAAGTTACCATCATACATCATAAGAATACCACATAACATAATAAGATAATCAACCAAGATACAATCTCATAAACATTATCTTAAACCAATAGTTACATCACTCATTCCTAGAATGAGATAGTAGTACAAATGTATTACAATTACATAACTCCACCTCTTACAAAAGAGGGATAAAATATCATATACAAACTAAAATATTACAATGCAAGAAATTACAACAAGAACCGCGAGCTGTCCATCTGGATGTCTCGCCACCAAGTATTGAATATCGATAGGGACCCAATGGTTTTGATGCATGTTCCACCCTATCAATGTGGTACCCGAAGGCCCACCCCCCATGCTAGGAGATAGTAACAAAGTAACATGGACAAAGATTCTACTACCTCTAACCAAAGGCAGACTCAAACTGACTCATACTGTTATAACCAACCAAATGAATTAACAAGTACAACTCATTCACCATACAAGTATGAATTAAGTACAACTCAAGTACAATATAATTACAAATCAAATACAATACAAGTACAAATCAAGTACAATACAAGTACAACTTCAACATCACTGACATAGGTTATATTGCTTCCAGACATAAAGTAGATCAAGTATGTTCACAGAACCATACACATAAAACAATTAACAATAGTTGTCCTAGATAGAGTGTCATCGCAAGGTTTGTCATGAGATCTCCTCTAGGCATTCTTCATAGGCTCTGACACAAGTAATCCTGGTGGCTTCAACCGAATCCCGGCACTCATACTCACTCATGCGGAATCAACTACCTCTCACAAGGACAAGATAGTTGATCTTGCCATTGTAGGCCTTCTCATTTATCCCAAGTCTAAACAAGCCCTTGTGTCTATGAGTGAGGATTAAATTATATTGATTAGTCAGAAGTTAGTCCTAATCTTCTAAGTACATTATTTTAATTATCACTTGTTTAAATCACTCCTGAAGGTTATCTAGTTTACCTCTTTGGGCTCTGGTGCCTAACAGAAGCCACTCTTCTATTCGACAACACACACCCAAACAATCTACCAAGGGAACCACAAGTGCATACCAACTAGGCATCATAATCCACTCCAACACAAGGAGGATACAAATAATAGAACTCACTCTAAACATGTTGGAGGCAACAAACACATAGTCCACTCCTTTCATAGGAGGCAATAGGATGAAACCACATAACAAGGTCACTCCATACCAGGAGACACGAATCCCATAATCTGCTCCTAAACCAAGGAGGTGCAAACATCCCCGTTCATGAAAATCGGGTAAAACTGAAAAGATGCCATGCACTACCCAAGGGAAAACAACTGGATGGCATAAAGATTCAACAACCCTTATCCTCTAAGATCTTCTGGAAGACTTATAATTTAGGACTAACACTAAATCCCAAAACCAACAATGCAACTTGACGACATAGCAACCAAAGCATTCAAGTCATTAATCAAATCTAATATTTGGATTTCCTAAATCCATACTCATTCAATACATAGTGTTGAAAAATTCAAAGACACGATAATTAGATCATCAAAAATAATCATAACCCCTATTTCCCTTTTCATTACTAGAAATCTAAAACAATTAAACTTACTTCCCTTTACTGAATACAGAAAATTAAATCCTTTAAGATAATCATGAGGAAGATACTACTTTTGGATATACTAAATCCATATCTCTTTCATAATCCAATCACAATTATTCAATTAATCTAAATATAAATTAATAAATAACATAATTGATTGCCTCATCAATAAAACAACTTCTTGATTTACTTTTAAATCGACACAAATCCATGCAAGCAAACTCTTTTCATTTCCTAACCAAGTCTTACATTTCATTCAATTTCCTATTTAGAACATGAAATCACTTTAATATAATATAATATTGTTTCTCTACCCATTTACTCATATACACTAATCAATCTATTTTAAATCTCTATTCAATAATATATTGCATACATCTTATTAAAATGAAACACGATAATGAATTTACCCTTAACATATTTTACATGCTCCATATTATATATACACCAAACATATATATTAATAAACTCAATTATATAGATTCTTTAATATTCCAATCACAACGATTAATTTGTTCTATGGAAATAAAAAATAATAACTATTTGCCTTTTTCAATATAGTTAGTTCCTAAATTTACTTCTAATGCAAACTAACACTATTGCAAACAATCTTTTCAATTTTCTATCTGGAATCTATGTCTCTTCAACTATCCATTTAAAAACATGCAATTTCATCAATGTATAAAAAATATATTTTGGCTTATCGATTTGACCACACATTCATATTGTTTCTAATTAAATCTCATTAATTAAAACAAAAATTTAAATATAAATATTTCTATAATTCTTCAATATATTTAAATATCTTTTTCCTTATCAATTTTGACCATACATTCAAAACTTATTTTTTAAACTCTTCATGCAAAGCTAAATTACACGCACTTAGATAAAACAAGGTAAATACTAATTGAAAATACTAATGGATATATATATACATTTCAATATATTTTTTTCAATCATATTAACAAAATAAATATTTCCTTTTAAATCAAGTAATTACTTCTATTAAAAAATATCTTTCTCTATACATTTTCTACACATACTAATCATTTCTTTTAGAACACTAATAATACCCAATTTACAAATAACAGAATAAAATAATATAAAATATTATTTATTCTCTTAAATGGATATATACCTTCAATATATATATACTAAATATAAATTAATATATTTAAATATATTTAATCATTAACATATCTTCTATTCTTTACAGAATATCAAATTGTTTAACTCAAAATAAAATATCCCTTATCATTAATTTTCCAATATATATATATATATATATTTTTCCAATTAAATCAAATTAATAATTGGACCTTTTACACATGAATTTAAATTCCACAATTAAATTTTAAATTATGGATTCTTTAAATCAAATATTTAACTCCTTCAATTAAATTTTAACATGTCATTTTAAAATAAACAATAATTTCCCCATACGTTTATAATTTTAATTCCACTAATCTAATATACAAATTTTATTTAAAATAATATAAATAAATATAATACTTTAATATTATATATTATAATATAAAATATTATTAAATAATATTTTAATATTATAATAACAATACATAAAATATTAATATTTATAAATATCAATTTATTATTATTTTATCTTCAGAGCAGCCATGGAAAAATAACTTAACAGCAGTCTCATGTTTCAAGCATAACTCAAAAACTACGATCTGGGTATTTGCGATATTTTGACAGAGATAAGAAAATTTTAAAATGCAAAAACTCTTTAAATGTTCTAACAACCCACTTTGTGAAAGTGGAGTTATAGGTGACGCAACCAGACCATTTTACCATGAAAAATATAACTATACTCCAGATTTTAAAATCTGATTTTTAATAATAAACAAAAGGTTTCATTTTCTAAAAACATTATAAATGCATTGTTCAATCTCTATGTTTGATTTCCAATAACACAATTTATTTCCCCAAATAGTTTAAATTCAACTAAGGTTTTCACAATTTTCACTCAAGAATTTTCACAAGCAAAGGCTGTAAATTTATTTAATTCTTTTCTTCTAATATCAAATTTATTTTCTAAAACAGATTTAACAAACAAATCTTTAATCACTACTATTTAAAAAAAAACAATCAAGACAATAAAACACAAAGAGGAAAACCTGGTACAAGAAGCTACAGGAAGAGATGAGATGAATTTCTGTTGCAAGCCTCCTCCAAGGATTTCCTGAATTTTCTTCAATCCTCCAATGAAACCAATCCAAAATCCAACAAATGCAAACAATCTTTCCTTCAATCAATTCTACAATCAAACTTTTTTCAAACCCTTGTGCAAATTTTCCAAAATTTCTTCCCTACTGTAAAAATGTATTTTTTCTTTTCTAAAACTCTTTCTGCCCCCCTAAAATTAAAACATGTATTCTTTATAAATCAAAAAATACCTAATACAACCCTAATTCACATTACATGCAAATTAGATATTTCAATTTCAATTTCAATTTCAATTTCACTTTCAATTTCAAATTTCAATTTCATTTTTCGAAAACCCACTTTCAATTTAAAATGCAATTTCAAATAATAAATTAATTTTCAAAGTTGCAACCAATTTCCCAAATAAACATTTAATTACAATTTCTAACTTAATTCCCACACGTTGAAATTAAATTCCAAAATTTATTTTAATTTTTTTATTTCCTTTCATTCTCTTACATCACGTTTAATTAATTAATTTAATTATTTAATAACTAAATTCAACCCCCATGGATTAAATTTAATTAATTAAATAGATTAAATATAATTAATTAATTTAAATATAAACTTTTATACACATTGCATTATTTAAATTAAATAACCATCAACATGATTTAAATGTAATTATTCTAAATATCTATTTCCAAATCAAGAATTCTTTAGAATTAAATAACATCAAAGCAAGACAGACAATAACTCGACACCTCCAACTGACCACACACTAAGGCTAGGGTGTAAACTTGACACATATTACCTAGCTACTATCTCCCGTTCAACTTAACTGTTGGATCGACATGCTCAAACCTGTGAAACCAGGTGGAGTCGATGTCATTGAAATATTCCAAGCCAATTTTTTTTTGTTTTTCAAATTACAAATTAGAAACAAATGCACCCGTTAAGGTTAGCAGCTAAACCCAAAACGTGCGGAAGCAACTCTAACCAGAATGTACACCAGGATCCCGATGTGGGCAAGGTGTGAGCATTGGTCAGAGGATCTAAATCAAATTGCTTATGCAGGAACTCTAACCAAGAATGGTGCCGATGATGGCGAGCATATGGTCAGAGGATCTTCTACACTAAGTGCTGAAAGGGAACTCGACACCAAGTATGTGCTACCCAGTCCAGTATGGAGTGAGGGGCGACCATATGGCGGAGTGTTACAAAGTACAATGCTTGAAAGAAATACTTAAAAGCTGAGAGTAATCAACACCCAGAATGTGCTTGCTAACCCAGAGTGGGAAAGTAGCTACCATAGGGCGGAGATGTATCTATTACAAAACAACTTCATAATGAAAGAGAGCATTACAAATCAGATTTGAAAATGACTGCCAGTACTACTGTCAGTTTACAAAATGAGGATCATTCGCCTGCTAATAGCTTAGGAATTCGAAAGATTAACAATACATCATAAATAACTCTCCTTAGCTTGGATAGAGTGCCAAAACAATTCAACTCTTTAATGATCAAGATTCTAATTCTGGTTTATCACAAATCTGCACTTTAAATTGAAAAACCAGCAACCTATGAATTTACTCATATGAACATAACTCTCTCATTTCTCACCCAAATGATCTCAAATCTGATGCAATAGACCCTCAAAATGATGGCGCCTAACTTAGTAATAAGAAATGGCATCTAAAAATGGTTATTAATTACTGACACGAATCCTAATGCACTCCAGAAAGTACGGCTTTCAAGGAATGACAGATTTGCATTATAAAATCATAAGCTTCGTATTAAAATCTGCAAATATTCATGAAAGGGCGCCCTTACCAATAAGATGCAATGACACAATACCCAGAATGAGATTATTTTTGTTTTCTGATTTACAAGTGAAACTACAGATTCAGCCTTGTTATCAACAACTCTAGAAAATGAGATAAAATGCAATAAACTGAACTTCTAATGGCAAAACAACACTACAATGCAAACCTCACTACAACTCACTCAAAATAAGCAATCCTCTCCACTAGGTGCTATCTCTCAAGCATGAAGTCGAGCCAAGGCTAGGAGGCATTCATTCCTCGAAGCAATCCAGCAACCATTTTGGTAGCATAACAATAGCATAGAAAAAAGATCCTCAAATGAGAACCCAAGGCTGTCTTTTATAAGCTTCTGTTGACCTTCCTTGAAACCCTAACTTCTTTTCCAAAGTCAAAACCCTAATTCCAAGCATCTTTAATTTTGAATTCATTAAATTTCTCACTTAAAAAATAAATGCGCCCTCCTTAAGGCTTAGTTTTGACTTGATAAATTCAATATAATTTTAATATAACCTCAATGATGGCGCCACCCTTCAAGTCCACCTTTTAAAATAACATTAAGTTATTTGACTAGGCCAAGGTGATAAAATAACATTTAAATTATAATGTTATTTTTAAGTGAAATGAGCCCAACTCTCCAAAACTGCTTCTGAAGCCCGAAACTGAATACGCCACTTGAGACAACTGAAGGGGAAAGTCAACTACCTGAGACCAACCTGTATACTGCCAAAAATAGAATTTACTAAAAATAGTAAATTCCAGAAAATGCTCTGAATTCCGAAATGATCATACCACTGCAAAGCTCTCTGAAAACCCAGAAAGAATCTGCCATCAGATCCACCAACTCCGAGCAAAGACATCCCCAAAAATAGAAAACCCTAATTTTACCTTCCGACTAGCCTTCGAGTTTCCAGAAAAAGGCCAACGGTCACTGGAAATATCAAGTTTGAGAAGGGGACATTACAGTCCGCCCTCCCCAAGATTGCTCATCCTCAAGCAATCGCAAGCCAGGATGCTGCAAAATCTCATCACTTTCCCAAGTCGCATCCTCCATAGGCGGGTTCTTCCACTTCACCAGGTATTCTCTGATGGTTCTTTTCCTCAAAGAACGTTCTCTGAAGTCAAGTATCTCCTCTGGAATTAGAACCAACTGTCCCTCTACATCCAAAGGTGGCAACTATGATGAAGCAACCACATTATGTCCAAGTGCCTTCTTGAGGTGAGACACGTGGAAGACGTTATGCTCTCTGCTATCAGAAGGTAGCTCTAATTCATAAGCTACTCCCCCAACTTTTCTGATGACCCTGAATGGCCCATAGAAGTGAGGTTTGAGCTTCTTAGTTCCACTCTTCTTGAGAGTAGACTGTCTATAAGGTTGTAAGCGAAGATAGACCATATTCCCAACCTCGAAAGAACGCTCAACACGCTTCTGATCAGCATACAACTTCTGCTGATTTTGTGCAATCTGCAAATTATCCTTCATGGATTTCATTATGTCTTGACTATGCTGCAACAAATCCTTGGCTAGGGGTGCTTTGTTGTCACCAAACACCAAATCTGCAAAACTAGGTGCTTCATACCCATAAAGTGCCAAGAAAGGAGACATCTTAATCGACATATGGAAGGACGAATTGTAGCAATACTCGCCTATATGCAGCCACTTGACCCAAGCTCTTTGTTGTTCTGACACATACTTTCTCAAGTAGCCTTCCAACCACTTGTTCACTATTTCAGTTTGGCCATCTGTTTGGGGATGGTAACTAGTGCTTGGAGTGAGCACAATACCACTCATTCTGAAGATTTCTTGCCAAAAGGTACTTAGGAACTTGTTGTCCCTATCACTTACAATGTTCTTTGGCAACCCATGCAGCCTAAACACTTCTCGAAAAAATAGATCTGCCACTTGTGCTGCAGAGAAAGTGCTAGTAATGGCGAAGAAATGAGCAAATTTGGTTAGCCTATCCACCACTACATAAATACAATCCTTCCCTTCGGCCTTGGGCAACCCTGTGATGAAATCCATCGAGATGCTTTCCCATTTTTGATTGGGGATAGGAAGTGGTTGCAGCAAACCGGCTGGTAATGTATGCTCATTTTTATTCATTTGACAAACAGGACACTCTTGAATGTAGCGTTGTACCTCTCCTTTCAATCCCTTCCAAGAAAACCTTTATCGGATCTGCCTATATGTCTCGGA
Organism: Sequoiadendron giganteum; assembly: GCA_007115665.2. NCBI lineage: Eukaryota > Viridiplantae > Streptophyta > Pinopsida > Cupressales > Cupressaceae > Sequoiadendron > Sequoiadendron giganteum. Next base: position 231,572,238 of record CM021106.1, read on the forward strand.
AAAACCTTGGTGACCAGCAACTGGAATATCATGAAAAGTCAAAAGAATCTTCTTCTTCAGCTTAGAATCAGCCACCAGAAAGATTATTCCCTTATAGTGGATCAATCCCTCAATCACCTTGTACCTTTCATCATGAAAAGTACCCTCAAAAATGCTAGTTGCAAACTGATTTTTGGCATACTCAGCAAGCAACATGTCTCTCCAAACTACAGTAAGCTCACACAATGAGCTAAGATGAGGTCTCCTGGATAAAGCATCGGCCACGATATTATTTTTCCCTCTGACATATTCAATGTCAAAGTCGTAAGCTTGAAGCTTACTCACCCATTTCTGTTGCCTCTCATTTAGGTCCTTCTGGTGCATGAAATGCTTGAGGCTATTGTGGTCAGTCTTAACCACAAACTTGTTCCCCACCAAGTACTATCTGAACTTGGCTAATGCGTGCATGATGGCAAGCATTTCCTTGTCATAAATTGAGTATGTTCTTTCCACACCCCTCAATTTTTGGCTCTCAAACATGATAGGGTGTTTGTCTTGCATCAGGATAGCCCCAAATCCCTCCCCTGATGCATCACACTGCAACTCGAAAGGCTTGGAGAAATCCGGAATAGCCAGAACCGGACACGAGCTCATGATCTTCTTGAACTTGTCAAAAAAAAATTGAGCCTTTTCTGACCAACAAAAGGCTCCCTTTTTGGTGAGATCAGTAAGGGGAGCAGCATTCTGGGAATACCCCTTTACGAATCTCTGATAAAAACCACAAAGACCCAGAAAACCCTTCAACTGAGTCAAGTTCTCGGGAGGTGGCCAATCAACTACTGCTTTGATCTTTTCCGAATCCACCTTCACTCCCACAGCACTGATTATGTGACCAAGGTACAGTAACTCCTCCATTCCAAATTCACATTTTGAAGCTTTTGCGAACAAACTCTCAGATTCCAGGATACTAAGCACTTCCTCCAAGTGTTTGAGATGATCTTCCCAAGTCTTGCTGTAGATCAGAATATCATCAAAAAATATCAACACAAACCTTCTTAACTAATTCTGAAAAACACGGTTCATGCAAGACTGAAAGGTAGCCGGAGCATTAGTCAACCCAAATGGCATGACTAAGAATTCGAAATGGCCATAGTGACATCTGAAAGCTGTCTTCTCCACATCAGATCCCCTCATCCGAATCTGATGGTAATCCGATCTCAAATCGATCTTCGAGAAGAACTTGTCCCCATGTAGCTCATCAATGAGCTCATCTATTTTGGGAATGGGGTATCTGTTTTTTATGGTGCTTTGATTCAAAGCATGATAGTCCACGCACATGTGCATGGTACCATCCTTCTTCTTCACAAGAACCACTATAGATGCAAAGGGGCTCTTGCTTGGGCGTATGAAACCCATCTCCAAGAGTTCTTGAATATTCTTCTCGATCTCATCCTTTTGCCTCTTTGGATACCGATACGGAGTTGTGATCACCGGTTTAGCCCCTTCCTTGAGCTCTATGATGTGTTCTGAACCCCGTTCAGGTGGTGGTCCAGGAGGAAAATCTACAAAGATTTTTCTCTTCTTTGTGAGTAGAGACTGAATATTAGGAGGAAGGTCACGTTTAGTCTCTACAAGACTATCAGGAAGGATCATGCATTCAGCAACCCACTCAGCTTGATCGTGACGGATCAGCCTTTCCATTCTTTTGAATGACACTACTCGAGGACCCCCATTGGACATTCCTCTCAGAACTATATTCTTCCCGTCCACTTGGAACTTGAGCTCCATAGTCTGCAGGTTCAAGGAGATCTCCCCAAGAGAATGCAGCCATTGAATGCCTAGGACGGCATCAGTATCTCCAATGTGGACTACATAGAAGTCATCCTGGACTTCATAATTTCCCAATTGCATGGTCATGTTTGAGATTTTCTTTGTGCATGTAATATGGAAACCATCGACAACCATGACCTTAAACCCTTCAAACTCCTCAGTTTGCAGCCCCTTCTTTGCTACCACAACTTCATCAATGAAGTTATGTGTTGCTCCAGTGTCAATCAAGGCAACGATTTGCTGCCCTTTGACCATCCCCCGAACCTTGAATGATTCGTTTCTTTGGAAACTCGAAAGCTGAGCCAAGACTCCTCCACTTTCCTTCTCATCTCCGGACTCTTCTGGAGCTCTTTCTACTTCACTCTCCTCAAAATCAGATTGCTAGTCGGAAAAATCAGAACTACTTTCACCAGCAGAATAGTACTCAATCTGATTGAATTTAACCCCCTTAGGGCAAACATGATCCTGAGACCATTTTTCCCTACACCGGAAACACAACCCTTTTCTTCTGAGTTCATTCAGGGTTTCAGGATCCAATCTGGTGACATGAGGATTATGATGTTTGAACTCCTTATGCTGAGGTCACAAAGGAGGTCTATGCTGAGGTCTTTTCCCTTTATCCCTTTTCTGAAAAGGGGAGTTAGATTGAAACTTCGCCTTAGGAGCAACCCACTCCATGTTTCTTGCCTTCTTCATGGCCTCCTGTAGGGTTGGTGGATCAAAGGCTTTAATCCAACCCTTGAGTGGTTCTGTCAAACCTTCACTGAAGAGGATCACCAGTCTTCTCTCCGTGATTCCAGTCACCATGACTGAGAGTCTCTGAAACTCAGCAATGTAGGCATCAACTGTGCCATACTGTCTCAATTATGCAAGCTCTCTGAAATGAATTTTAGGATCCTTCTTTTCAAATCTCTCGATGATCCTTGTAGTGAACTCCTCATAAGTTGTGATAGACCGATGACCCAGAGTAATTAAGCCATGGTACCACCACTCGTGCGCCACCCCATCAAGGTGTAGTGTAGCGAACTTGATCGCTTCTTCTTCTGCCATAGGTCTAAGAGCTAGATAGTTATCCAACTTCTGAATCCAAGCTTGGGCTGAACTGGAATCACTCCCGTCAAAGTGTGGAAGTGTCACCTTGTTGACAGCTTGGTACAAGTCTCCTTGATTTGATGGTCTTCTTTGATCATAGTGTCTCCCTTGTCCTTTGTTTTTCCTTTTATGATCCATGAAATCGTTATAGGACATATCCATCCTGATGTCGGCAGGTAGAGAATCATACTCTGCACGACCCAGTCTCAACTGCTCCACGAATGAAGCATTCTCTTCAGGATCTGGCTGATTGTTTACAGGTGCCAAAAAGGTGGGTTTGAACGGCCTGGAGGAAATGTAAGTGTTGTTTGACACCATCCGAGCTGCATGCTCATCATGCTGGTTGGAAGCACTATGCTCCCCTCTATGCCCTGAGTTGTTCTGTGGAGTAGTGTTCTGGACCACTTTCCCCATCATGAGAGATACCATGTCCATCAAGGCATCCATCTTTCTTTCAAATCTCTTTCCTGGACTCATGGATCTTTCTCTCCCATCTCTCCCTTTTCCACTGTCATCTCTATTGTTGGTAATCCTCTCGTTACCCCCAACTGACCTGTCACCTTCTGCCATGTCTGTTTCCTGAGAAGACTCCCAATGAGCTGTCTGACCTTCTCGAGGCTGATAAAGCTAGAATTGTTTTCCAACCTTCTTGTCTTCTCTTGCAAAGTACCTTTTTTCTCTGTCACTCATAGACGGATTGTTCATAGGGTGGCAAGATCTAAGCTCTGATACCACTGAAATATTCCAAGCCAATTTTTTTTGTTTTTCAAATTACAAATTAGAAACAAATGCACCCGTTAAGGTTAGCAGCTAAACCCAAAACGTGTGGAAGCAACTCTAACCAGAATGTACACCAAGATCCCGATGTGGGCAAGGTGTGAGCATTGGTCAGAGGATCTAAATCAAATTGCTTATGCAGGAACTCTAACCAAGAATGGCACCAATGATGGCGAGCATATGGTCAAAGGATCTTCTACACTAAGTGTTGAAAGGGAACTCGACACCAAGTATGTGCTATCCAATCTAGTATGGAGTGAGGGGCAACCATATGGCAGAGTATTACAAAGTACAATGCTTGAAAGAAATACTTAAAAGCTGAGAGTACTCAACACCCAGAATGTGCTTGCTAACCTAGAGTGGGAAAGTAGCTACCATAGGGTGGAGATATATCTATTACAAAACAACTGCATAATGAAAGAGAGCATTACAAATCAGATTTGAAAATGACTGCCAGTACTACTGTCAGTTTACAAAATGAGGATCATTCGCCTGCCAATAGCTTAGGAATTCGAAAGATTAACAATACATCATAAAGAACTCTCCTTAGCTTGGATAGAGTGCCAAAACAATTCAACTCTTCAATGATCAAGATTCTAATTCTGGTTTATCACAAATCTGCACTTTAAATTGAAAAACCAGCAACCTATGAATTTACTCATATGCTCATAACTCTCTCATTTCTCACCCAAATGATCTCAAATCTGATGCAATAGACCCTCAAAATGATGGCGCCTAACTTAGTAATAAGAAATGGCATCTAAAAATGGTTATTAATTACTGACACGAATCCTAATGCACTCCAGAAAGTACGGCTTTCAAGGAATGACGGATTTGCATTATAAAATCATAAGCTTCGTATTAATATCTGCAAATATTCATGAAAGGGCGCCCTTACCAATAAGATGCAATGACACAATACCCAGAATGAGATTATTTTTGTTTTCTGATTTACAAGTGAAACTACAGATTTAGCCTTATTATCAGCAACTCCAGAAAATCAGATAAAATGCAATAAACTAAACTTCTAATGGCAAAACAATACTACAATGCAAACCTCACTACAACTCACTCAAAATAAGCAATCCTCTCCACTAGGTGCTATCTCTCAAGCACGAAGTCGAGCCAAGGCTAGGAGGCATTCATTCCTCAAAGCAATCCAGCAACCATTTTGGCAGCATAACAATAGCATAGAAAAAAGATCCTCAAATGAGAACCCAAGGCTATCTTTTATAAGCTTTTGTTGACCTTCCTTAAAACCCTAACTTCTTTTCCAAAGTCAAAACCCTAATCCCAAGAAATGGCGTCCTTTTCCAAGCATCTTTAATTTTGACTTCATTAAATTTCTCACTTAAATAAATGCATCCTCCTTAAGGCTTAGTTTTGACTTGATAAATTCAATATAATTTTAATATAACCTCAATGATGGCGCCACCCTTCAAGTCCACCTTTTAAAATAACATTAAGTTATTTGACTAGGCCAAGGTGATAAAATAACATTTAAATTATAATGTTATTTTTAAGTGAAATGAGCTCAACTCTCCAAAACTACTTCTGAAGCCCGAAACTGAATACGCCACTTGAGACAATTGAAGGTGAAAGTCAACTACCTGAGACCAACCTGTATACTACCAAAAATAGAATTTACTAAAAATAGTAAATTCCAGAAAATGCTCTGAATGCCAAAATGATCATACCACTGCGAAGCTCTCTGAAAACCCAGAAAGAATCCGCCATCAGATCCACCAACTCTGAGCAAAGACATCCCCAAAAATAGGAAACCCTAATTTTACCTTCTGATTAGCCTTCGGGTTTCCAGAAAAAGGCCAACGGTCACTGGAAATATCAGGTTTGAGAAGGGGACATTACAGTCATGTACCTACAATCCTGCAACCAAGTAAACAACATCATACAATATATCCAGCATATAATACACACCGTGAAGAAGGAATTACAGATTCGCAGGGCGCTCGCAAGCAAGTGATGCGAACTCGTCCTCTTCACCAATACACTCATTGAAACTGACATTTCCATCATAATCCAGTAATCTCATAATAACATCCCATGTTAACTCTACAACATCATTAATCCATAATGCATGTGAAACAATAATCAGATAACTACATCCCATAATAATAGTTGTCGCTCAATAGTAGTGATCAAAACATCATAGCAAAATGTATCCAGTATCAAGGTAACTACAACCAAACATAGCAACTTGAACAAAAAACAAAACGGAGGGGTATTACAGCTAGCAAGCTCTCTCCAATCGCCTCTCAAAATCCCACTACTTCTTCGAACTATCCCACCATACCATCATCCACATCTAATAACGGTTCTTATGCTACCCTTGACAAGGGATATCCAACATCCTCACCATCGACATATTCATCATGTCCTCCCTTTCAACCTCTATCCTATCCATCATCAACAATCCCAATACCTCTACCTTAATCCCACATCCCAATATTCTCATCCTAATCCAACACTCACACATTCCTATCACAATCCCCCATACCAATATTCCTCCTATCCTAATCCACCATCTCAACCCTCTCATCCTAATCTACCATCCGTATCCTCCTATGCCAACCCACCATACATGTACTCCTACGATGGTTCACCACCTCAATCTTCCTATTCTAATCCAACATCCACACCTTCCTATCACAATCCCCCATCCCAATATCCTTACATTAATTCCACATCTTCCCATTCTAATCCTTCATCCACATCTTCCTACTATCACTCCCCCTCCCAATCTAATCCAACATCTACATCCTCCTACATCACTCCCCCTTTTCCCACATTATATCTTAATCCTTCATCTAATCATAATCCTTCATCTCCTCCAACCACTCCTTGTTCCCCATCTAGTCCCATCCACTCACCTAATCATAACCCTCCATCTCCTCCTAGTTCTACATTTAATCCTCATCCACACATCCACTCATATAATCCTCCAATTCTTAATCTTAATCCTAATCCTACATCTCCTTCTAGTCCTACACCCAATCCCATCCACTCCTCTAATCATAATCCTCCATCTCCTCCTAGTCCTACATCCAATCCCATCCCTTCATCTAATCCCAATCCTTCATCCCCTCCTAGTCCTCCATTCAATCACATCCCCATGTCTAATCCTAATCCTCCATCTCCTCCTAGTCCTCCAACCAATCACATCCCCACATCTAATCCTGATCCACCAATCCCTAATCCTAATCCTCCATCCATTCCCATCACTCTACCTAATCCTATGTCCCTTCCAAATGTCACCCAAGGACTCATGCAAGAAGACACATCATGCCCTCCCACTCTATCATGTACTATCATTAGTGATGAGGCCCTCCTCCATCCTAGACCTATCCCACCCATCACCATTCCTAACATTGTCCAAACAGTTGAACCGATCAAACCCATCAAATCCATTAAATCCCCATCTTCTACTCCTAAATCAACCCAATCCATTGAAGACATCCAATCCCATCCTCCTAGTCCTAATATTCACAAACTTCAATCCCATAACCTTCATTAATCCTCCATCCTCCTATCTCCCCCAATTGAGGCATCCCTCCAACACTCTTCCATCATCATACATCCCACACAAGATGATTCATGCCAAGCGCTTGATCCAAAGCATACAAGCATATCCCCTCCTCCAAATCAAGATCACTCCATCCCATCTACTCCATCTCAAGAACATAGTATTCCATCCATTTCATCTCATGATCCATATCCTCAACCAAGTCATGATCCTATCCTCCCATCCACCCCATCTCAATATCACACTATCTCCTCCACTCCATCCCATGATCCCCTTTTCCTTCAAGATCCAATCACTCCATCTCATGAGCCCTTATCATCCCTGCCATAAATCTAGATCCCATTGTACTCCCCAATTCCTCTCATGATCCCTTATCACTCATTCCTCCTAATGCTGCTATCCCCTCATCTCCATCACATGATCCTTCATCACCATCTAGTCTTACCATCCCAATGCTACTTTTGTATCACCTTGGTAATATTACATGCGTCCATGGTGGTCTTCTTTCCAAAACAAAACAAAGTCTATGCACCACCTTTCCTCTTCCACTTGCTAACACACTCGCATCATGTTTCCAAAAGAATAAGCATCCTAACATAGATCATATGCTCAAGAACATGAATTATCAAGGAAAAGGTTTAGGCCTTCATGAGCAAGGTACTTTAGAGCCCATCCAACTCAAAGAAAATCTAGGCACACATGGTCTTGGCTATGTCTCCCAAAACTCACACTCTAAAGATGTTGGTACAACCTTCATACATCCTAAACGATCCTCTTCTAAAGGCACAAGAGGTACTTCCCATCGTTCTACCAAGTCATATGCTGCCATCCCCCCTCCTCCATCATATTACCTAAAAACAACCATCCATCTTCCTCCCTCATCCTCTCAATCCATTTTGGGTCCTTATGTCCCTCCATCCATCATTTCTCATCCTCCATCTACTCTGGGTTCTTATATCCCTCCATCACACCCCACACATCCTCCACATACATCATCCATTTTGGGTCTTTATATCCCAAAATCACCATCTCCATCTTATCCTATTCATCCTTTCATACATCCATCCCCTCTCCCTCGTACACAACATAAAAATCCTACCTACATAGCTCCTAATCAGGATCCACAGAGGCACATACCTACACATAATCCATCTACACATAATCATCATAACCCTACCTCCATCACTCCACATCATACATCTCCTCATACCCATTCCATTGCTAATAGATGCACTTTGGATGCCAAAGCAACAATGCATAAATCCAAACATCCACATGAATCTAAAGCTCCTCATGTCCCCTTCCACATACATGTTGAAGAAAATAAAAATCAAGTCCAAAATCCAAATCAATCCAAAAGGCCACAAAGGCCCACTGAAGCAAAAATAAAAACCATGTGGATCCCAAAGAAAAAAGGTGCCATACCTTCAATTGAAAAGTCCATAATGACATCCAAACTTGTTATTTCCCCACAAAATCATTCACCTCCTCCATCTCCTAAATCTGTTTTGGGTCCCTACATCCCAAAATTCACTATCCCAAAGCCTCCATTATCGCCACACTCTCCATCCATTCATCCACCTATCTTTTCGCATCCACCATCCCATGTGCCAATGTTGGTCCTAAACACCTTCCCCCATACCACATCCACTCCATCATTCCATCCATACACTTTCCAACATCCCATCCACTATCCCCTCTATCTCCCCCATCAAATCTCTTTAATCCATCCTCTTGCATAATCCATCCATTCTAATAAGGTTGTACCAACATTCGATGGTCACTTTACACATGGTCTCTTATTACCTCATATGGAACTTGATGCTTATGTCTTTCGAATCCATATCCTCTAAATATGCATATCCCTATCCTCTAAATCCGCATATCCATATCCCTATCTTTCTCCATCTTCATCCACATCCTAGTCCGAAAAAAAAAAGAAAAAGAAAAATAGTCAAGAGAAATTCATTCATCCAATGGTGAAAACTTGGAAAAGAAGCACCTTGGATAGGTACCCTGATGAAAACCTGGCAAATAGGCGTCATGCATAAACCCCCCATCTAGTCTCCTTCCACGATTGGGGGCAACATCCACTTATGCATTCCTTTCCTCCATCTCCTACATCTGCCTATCTTCCACATCCTGTCCCTCTGATCCCATTTATCCCAGTCCCTCCATCTTCCTTGTGATCTTGATAAATGTAGGGGCAAGCCTCTATACATGCATTGGACATCTCTTGGCATATATTCGCCTCATCCACACCCTATCATTTTCCTTCTCCCCCCCATCTACTTTTCTGATCCATGCATCCTATCCACATCTATCTATCTTCCATTACCCATCTCACTCCCTTATCCACCCATCTTTCTATCCCTCTTGCCTCATCATGCATGACACATATAGAGTGTGGGCATCTCCTTATTTATGATTGAGTCTTTGGAAACATCATCCATCCATCCCTCCAAGAAATCCTTTCCATCTCTCCATCCTGCCCATCCTTACCTCTCCATCCATTTATCCATCCTGTCATCCCTTCCATCTACCAAATCCTTATCTTCCTATCTACCCATGCACTAGTCCTTTTATATCTTTTCATCCTTGTTATCCCATCCATTTATCCATCCAATAATCCATTCCATCCCTCCAATTTTGTATCCCTCTATCCACCTATCCTCACATCTTTCTATCTCCCCATCTTTATCCATCCATCCATTTCCTTCTATCTCATCATCCCTTGTCATTGGTATCTAGCTATCAGATACTCCCATGAAATCCAATGCCATTCTATCTCACTATCATCATTCCTATCTATTTCTCACATCTTTACAATATCCTCTCAATCTTCATCTCATCTATCCACCTATCCTAGCATCTTCTTATCTATCGATCCATTTCCCTCTATTATCCCTTGTCATCGGTATCTAGCTCTAGGCTACCCACATGCAACCCAATGCCATTCACATCGTAATTCATCCCTCCTATCTATTTACCACATCTTTCTCACATCTTCATCGCTCATCTATCCATCATCTCACCTTTCCAATTCATATTCTAATGATCTAATTACCTATCCCATCTCTAAGCTTCACATCCTACATATCTTACACATATCAACCATTGTCCTATCCAATCTTGCAAGTCTATCTTGTCTCATCGTATCGGCTCCATCCTTTTATCCATTTATCCTGGTCATCTCATCATCCATTTTCTGTCGTCGGTCTCTGGTTGAACTATGTTGCCCCTGCGTTTTCACATAGGCAAGGTCGATCATTTGATTCACCCCCGGGGCTCTGTCTTTTGTTTGTCTTGTCATCCTCCATCATTTGTCTTTGGCATTGTGTCAAACTACGTTTCCCCTACGCTTTCACGTAGGCAAGGTCGATCATTTGATCCACCCCCGGGGCTCTGTCTTTTGTCTATCTTGTCCTCTTCCATCATCTATCTTTGGCCTTGTGTTGAACTACATTGCCCCTGTGCTTTCACATAGGCAAGGTCAATCATTTGATCCACCCCCTAGGGCATTTCTCCATCTAGTCTTTTTCATCCATCGAGGTCTTCATTGTCCTCTTTCTGCTTTTATCCATGGTTTTTTATCGAACTAGAGGGCTCTATGCTTTCACATAGGCAAGGTTGACCTTTGATCAAACCTCGAGCCCCTAGGTCTTTAGGGCATGTTAGTCCTATTTTCTTGTCATCTTGTTATCTTTTCATGTCATCAAGTATGTCCCTACCCTAGCTGGTGCTTACAAACAATGGTCATTTGTATCACAAGATCCAATCGATTTCTGGTATCCTGCGTCATATCGATCTTTTAGTTTACTATCCATCATCGGTCTCAACAGGATGTATCCTTCCTAACAGACCTCATCTACCCCATCCTTCATCTTGATCATATGGCAAAGGACATTTGAAATTGATTGTGATCTTTTGATGCTTCTGATTTTTGCTTATCATTTGAGCTCCCTATCATCAGTTTTCATTGTCGCCTTGATCCATCATATCACGGTGTGCTTTGACTAGTCAACATAGGGGCATATCTTGCTTAGTTCTTTGTTTTTGTCTTCTTGGTTGTCCCATGTAGTACCCACCAAGATCCCTAAGGTCTTGTGTTATGCTGGGGCATCCTTTTGTGCTTGTGGTTATCCCAATACCTGGCCTAACCAATGTCTTCATGACTTTGGGGTGTTGGAATAGCCTTCTTGTCTGTTGTGTTTGTTTTATACATTGGACACTAATCCGTCTTGGTTTACATACCCTGACACCCGGTGTCTTATGCTATAGCAAAAATCAATGCTCTAAGGATGGCAAATTGCATTAGGATTGCATTTCATTTTCCATTCCATCATTTTGCATATCTCCCCCATCCTCATCCATTCAAATAATCTAATCACACTCTTGGTCTTAGCCTTGATCTAGTCATCCTCCTCCTCATCATCATCATCATCTATGGGATGTATCCTTCCCTATCCTTGTGTTGTTTTGGGATGTATCTGTCCCTCATCAACAACACTCTCATCGGGATGTATCCTTCCCTATCCTTGTGTTGTTTTGGGATGTATCATTCCCTCATCAACAACACTCATCCCCATCCTCATCAGGATGTGTCATTCCCCATCCTTGTGTTATTTTGGGATATATCATGTCCTTATCAAACACCGCTTCATCCACCATCTGCCCAACCTAGCTTGTACCTGGACTGGGGCAACATCACATTTGTGCTCACCTTTATCTCTCATCGCTTATCATCATTTTTTTTGTTTCATCACTTTACATTGTCATTTTCATATCCCCTCTCATCTCTCATCCTTTCCCCATCTCTTCCTGCTTCATCACTTGCCTAATTTTTTGCCCTCTTTCCAACCATACCAACCATTTCTTCCTATCGAGAAGTTGCCCAGGACCCTTCTTTTTCCCCCGTCACCCTCTCGAGGGGGCATACCCTTCACATTTATCCATTTTCTCTGCCAAGATTGGGGCATCTTCATCCATTCCCAACTAATTGGACATCTTAGATCCTCCTCCCCACGATGGGGCATCATCTTCCGGTTACTTCCTCTATAGAGTTATCTGCACTTTCTTTTCTTCGAAGCAAGATTATTCTAATGGTACTTCGAAGAGGGGCAAACTGTAGACATCCAAATTTGATCACTTCCATATGATGAATATCGTCTACTTTATTCATCTATTTCGTTAATAGTGATTAAATAATTTATTTAATCATTATTTCATTTCCTGCCTAAGGTTCCTAAAGTATGTAATAAAATAAATTAAATACTTTACCTTACCCCCTTTCCTTCTCTAAATTAAATAAACATGAAAAAATATTTAATTTGGTCATTTAACCTATTTGGATTAAAACCAGTTTTTAATTCCTTTTTTTCTCTCTCCTTGTCACATTCTCCATAACCATCTTTTAATCCAGATTAAATTAATTAATCTGTGATTAGGATGTGCACCACTTAATCTTGATTAAGTGTCACATCCTCCATAATCTCCCACTTGCCTCTGATCTCTCATTAATTATCCTAATTCTATGTTTGCACAACCTTAATCAGAATCATTAGCCACATTTGGCATACCTTTTCTGGTCAACCTTTCCACGTACCCTTTTTAGCCTGGACTCCCTTCCCCATGTGAATTTTTAATTCACATTTATTTAACCAAGGCTCCTTTCTTCCCCATATGAATTTTTAATTCACTTTTATCTTTCCAAGGTCTTCCCCATCCCCATGCAAGATTCTAGAAGCCTTGACTTGTCACTTCACATGTGCCAAGGGCTTCTAGAACCTTGGACTTGTCACATCACCCACATGTGACAAATCTCCAACTTTTTGGAGACCTCCTTTTATCCAATAAACTCTCCAATGAATGTAAATTTTTAATTTACATTTATTCTTCCAGCACACTTCCCCTTTTCCCATGGATATTTTTGAGGAATTCTAAAATTCCTCAAAAGTCTCTTTCATCCTCATTTGGGGACATGAAGTTCCTTTTTGAGGAAATCTTCTCATTCCCCAAGGTACCTCAAAGGTACTTGCCCTTCATCCACCTTATGTACTTCTCTTCCACCTCTTGTCCTTCTCCTCCACCTCATTTCCACATCACTCCACCCTAAGACATCTCACCTTCCACATGTCAAGATGTGAGGGCTTGTGAGTCCTCAACTCACCATAGCCCTTCATCTTGATCTTGTTGGATCAATCTCAACCATTGAACTCTCTAGAGAATTCCAATTATCCTATAACACCCCTTCATTTCCCTCATTTTGGAGATCAAGTCTTTTGCAATGAAACTCTTGCAAATTTACCATTTGAGCTTTCATCTATCATAGCACTTAGCATTCTCATCCATCTTGCATCTTGCATCCATTCAACTCCATTGCCATCCAAGGAGCACACAACTCTTCAAGAATAAAAGGGCCAACCAAGGAAGGAGCAACAAAGGAAAGGTATAACCAACTTGAATCATCAATTGTTTTATCTTACTTCTTTGCTTCACCATTTTCTTAGGCTAATCTTATTGAGGTGTCCTCTTTTAGTGTTATTGCTTTTGTTATTGCAACATTAGTTTTGTTCAGCATCTCACATTAGGAGTAGCATTTTAAAGGGATCACAGTATGTATTCCTTATTATAAGCTTCCCAAAAGTTATAATTTTAAATAATTTTAATTTTAGTATTATATTTATTTTTTCATTTATTGTGAATATAGGTTTTTCACCGAAAATGAAGCTCTCTGTTTTTCCCATGTGGAAAAATAGAACATTATCATTTTTTTTATTGAAAAATTTGAGTGCACCAAATATTGAAGTCCTTGATCCAACAAAAAAAAGAAGCTAAATTTTGATACATACAAAAAAAGTTATGTTTTATATGGTCTGCCTATGTCTGAATTATAATTGGTTTGACTTTGAAACTTGATTAAGGAAAAAATATTCTATAAAACACTATGAAACCAATTGGAAGTACTAGATATTGTAGTTACAAATATCTATTTTAAAAAAATATAATTTTATCCTTCATGGAAAGAAAGTTATTTTTTATACAGTGAGCATCACTCCTTAAAAATGGTGTTTATTGAAAAAAACTAGTTTTCGAAGGAGATAGAAAAAGAAGTGCAATTTGATTCCAAAATTTTTGAAAAAAATATATTTAGAATCTATAGACAAATTGTCACAAATCATTAGTTTGCATCATCTTCAAATTTCTCATGGTTTAGCCACTATAGGTGTTTGAAAGTGAAGATTTAGTTAGAAAAAATCAGTTCAGTGTCTAATTGGACCAAAAATTGTAAACCAGTATTATGGGATCACCCTTCACTCCTTTTAGGATGATCGTCATGGTTTCACCCATCCAAGTTCATAGAAGTGGAAAAAAACAAATTCAATTCATTATTCACTTCTTCATCAATTTTAGCAATCTGATCATCATTATCCAAGTTAATCACAATAGGAGGCCTAATGAAAATGTCCATTATATGTTATTGGTTTTGTTGTGGTTTCAAAATTTCATGTTATGGAAAAGGTGGAGAATCATCATGCTTTATTTGAGTTGGTTTTTTTTTTACTTCTAATTGATGAGCAATAGCATGCCATCAATTCCTATGCTCTTTAGCATTTTGGTTTCTTCTTGCATGGTTTTCAAGTTGTGATGGTGTAAGAGTGGTTTTGTCAACCATCTGTCTCTTTTCTTCTCTTAGGGGAGGAATGGAAGGGACCTCGATGGGTTGCAAAACCACTTTCTCTTTAGGCTTCTAAACTTGTTTGATTTTAGGAGGCACAATTGGAATTACATGGTTATCTCTTAGTCCCTTATAGGATATAGGTGGCACAATAACATCAAATTTTGTTTCTTTTGGTTCAAGCATAGGTTCATCCACAACAATTGGAGTAGGGGGAACAACTATAGATCTTTCAATTTAAGGTGGGATATTGGCAAGGGATAATTGTCCTCTACATTTTTATTTGAACTTTTGATAGGATTTAGAAAAGAAATCTTCACAAGGTTTTATAGGTTCTACAAATTCAAGCCAAAAGAAATCAACTAAAATGAAGTATTGAATCCACTATGTTGCAATGTAAAAATTTGGTTATCAAATGGAAATTTCAAGCACTTGTGAATGACCAATGGGATGGCATTCATGGAGCATAGCCATGGATAACTTAACTTCACACGAAATTGATCAAACATCGGATGATGGAGAATGTTACCTTTAATTGATTCGATCCAACTTTTAATGGAAGAGTGATCAAACCTATCATAGGGTGAACAAAACCATCATTTTTTTTAATCCATTCTTTGGATTTTTCATACGAGTCTTAGTAAATTTCATGGACAAAAGATAATTCCTCACCGATCACATTCTCTACAAACATGAGATCAATTAATATCCTATTCATAGGATTATCATTGATTCTTCTGGCTTTGTAAAGAGGACCATCAGATGTATGTTTAATTATACCATTATTTGAGAAAGCAATGTCAAGAGACAAGTTGGTTTTGTTTTTACGAGTTTGAACGTCAATGAATCCAATCATGCCATCAGGGGTGTGGTCAAAAATGGGTTGAATAGTGTCAACACTATGAGTGAAACAGTTTGAAAACCCAAGATCCACAATGGATGTACCAACATGGGATGCCATGAGTCTTGGACTATGTCTCACTGATGTATTGGTAATAGGACACTAGGTTTTGATACTCATACAAGTTTCTCCAAACCAAGGTGCGCCCAACATGGATAAAAAGCATTAAATAAAGATAGGAAAGATAATGCAAGTATTAAACAAGATATTACAATTTTCAGATATGAAATATGATAATTGACTGAGTTTAGATACAAATTCTTGAAAATGATTACTTTTGAATGCCAATTTTGATTTTAAACTATTGGAAAAAGTGCCTCAATGCTTACTGACATTGAACTCTTGAAAGAGAAATATCGGTGAGACCCTTTAGAATGTTTTGCCGATGAGCAACTATCTTGGAGAGATCAGATCGATGTGACCTTGGATCTATCTTGGCGATGAGAACCATTAGGGTGACATGATCTATTGGAGTGAGTTTCCAAAATCACTCCGACAAAAGAAGTCTTGGTGACGTCGGCATGACCTAATGGTTGTCTCAGCAATATCGACATGACCAAAATAGTCGAGGTGACATCTCCAAATCACTCTGATGGGAGATATCTAGGCGACCAAGATCATCGGGGAGAGTCTTGGTGATGAATGCATCGAGGAGACTTGTGCTATCGGTGTGACCTCCTGATCTCTTGTCAATGGTGTTTCTCTAGCCAATAGGTCTGCTCTTGGTGAACGATCGGCATGACTCTTGCTGATATGCACAGTCTTAGTGTTCATTGGGTCATCGAGGAGACATGAATGTTCGGTGTGACTTCCCAGTGTGTTGGCGATAGCGATTATCTTTCCAATGGTCTTGAGATCGGGGAGACTTCATCGAAGTCTGAGCGATAGGAGCCAGTGTCATGTGCGATAGCCTGTGGACAGTCTAATACCGGTTCGACACTTTTTGTTGTCTCATCGATGAGCGATAGAGTTGAAATCGGTTGACCAAGCGTTTGTCCTATGTGTTTTCTCTTGGACCAGTGAGCGATACAAAATGTGAACCGATTGGGCAATTGAACTGTTATGTGGGAAACAAACAGATAGCTTGAGCAAGTGATGAAAAGTTTGGTCGTGGGTCTAGATTGGTTAGGGTTAGTCGAATGATCAGTGAGTGAATTCCATTATATGCTGAATGAATGCATTGTAACAGTGTAATTTGATTCAAGGTTGATCAAGGAAATGTTGCTGCTATAGAATTGTCATCTGAAAAGAAGAGGTTGTAACTTGTATCTAATTTGATTACTGTAATACAAGTGATCTTTCTTTGGTGTGGTGGGTTTTTCTTTCGTAAGGGTTTTCCCACATAAATTTGTTGTCAATTGTGTTATGTTTTTATTTCTTAGTTTTTTAATTTCTTTCATGTGTGTCTTAATGAACTGTAATTGTAAACATTGAAAGACATATCTCTCTTCTCCTCTGAGACTTGGCATTAGGAATAAAAATTTCGTAAATGAATTTTTCCCTAACATAAACAATGTACTATCATTCACCAATTAAAATAAATGCAAATAACAATAGAAATACGCAATTTCTTAAATTGAAATAGAGATATGCAAGTAGCAGAGGATGAAGTGGACTGAGACAACGAAGTGCATATTTTTTTTGAAAATCACCTGTACTAAGGCAGGTTCACCCTAGGGTGAATGAGTCCAAGGATAGGGTTCTGAAAAATTTAAATTTTAGTGCTTAACTTTATATTTAAACTAAATGTTCCTAACTGCAAACAAAGTCTTTAGTGATAGTTTTCTAGAAATGTGATGAAATGTAAATGCAAATGACAATGTATGAATAAAATGACAACATTTTTTAATGCAATTTTAAATGAAATACTGAGCTAAATGACTAAAACACACCTTATTTCAAGCTATTATGAAGAATGTATGCAATATTTTTGGATTTTTATGAGTTTAAATGATGCAAAACTGCAATTTATAACCCTAAATGAAATGCAAGACAAGATTATGCAAAACCTAGATCTAGGGTTTCAAGGATCTCCAAAATAGAAAAGGTATGATGTAAGAATGTTAGGTTCACCAAAATAGAATGTTGGGAAGGATGGTCCTTAATATTAAAGGGGTGTTCTCTATATTTGTGTCTTTCCTTAAAGGAATTTAATTAGGAAAGATATCACAAGGTATAAAGATTGGCTTTCAACCTCAAGGGTGAGTCAATCAAACCTAGATCTTAGTCCTTAAGACAATATTATGGATCTAAAACTAAATTAAAATGATTTGCAATGTTCAAACTAAATGAACAATAAGACCTAATACTTGAAATCCAAATTCTTGAACGTATAAAAACTAAAATCATAGTTTGTAGGAAGATCTAAGAAGGGTTTTGAAACATACACCTATCACCAAAAAATGGTTTTGAGACCTATTGAAGGATTGGTTTGCCCTTGGGAAAATGGGCCTTGGTTACGACTTCTAAAAAGAATTTGTATAGTCCTCTGATGTTGGGTTTTAGCTTCTTTTTTACACAGGTCCCACTATCAGAAAGTTAGAAATAAAGTCTACAACCTAGTTTTCATGGCTTGAGAAAAATCATGAAAACTTATGCAACAATACCAAATTTCTCCTTAAGTTCTTCAATTCCTTCTTCAACATGTAATATGCACATACACAAAGAGAAAATTGTTTTGTTTGAATGTGCGTTTGCCTTAGTCGAACCCCAAGTTTCGTAATTAAACCTTGATGGAAAGATAATGACAGTGGAGAAGGAAATTGATGAATGAATAATGCTTGCTACAACCCACTAAACCTTCAATGGCTTCCCTTAGAGGACTGAAGCCAAACACATTACTCCAAGAAACTTGATCTTGTTTTTCTTGATGGATTTGAATACTTGAAATGCTTGGGTGATTTAGGATCA
This sequence comes from Sequoiadendron giganteum, assembly GCA_007115665.2. Taxonomy (NCBI): domain Eukaryota; kingdom Viridiplantae; phylum Streptophyta; class Pinopsida; order Cupressales; family Cupressaceae; genus Sequoiadendron; species Sequoiadendron giganteum. The sequence continues at coordinate 231,590,949 of CM021106.1, forward strand.
ACAAGGCATGTTAGCCTTCACAAGATGACATGAACACACATAAGCTTGAACATGATGTTAGGATCTTGATTGCTGCAAAAAATGATTGATAAATCTACTCTTGAATTCTCTTGACAATAATATATTCTCATGAAAGTTTCTCATTAAGTGTTTTTTGATTTGAATTGATAAAAAGACTGTATTTATAGGTGTTTATCTAATTTCTCAAAAACTAGATTCCAAAAGCCGAGAATTGCAAGTTGAATTTGAATTAAAAAAATTCCACGAAAAACATATTTAAAAATGGCTCCTAGGACTTGAAGGGTCTTGGCCTATAAGTCTAGGACACACCTATTCCTAGGTGATTAAAATATTAATTGCATTAATTAAACATTGATTTCCCTTTTGGAAAACAAGAACAATAAGGCTTTGGAATGCATAATTTGGCAAATTAGAAGCTTAATTAAGTCTAATAAATTAAGGAACCCAAACATAGTGTGGAATTGTAAAGCTATAAAATTTCCTACACTACAGTAATTTTACTAGAATTTTCATATTGTTCATTATTAGGAACAAAGAAGCCCCTATAGATCAGGTCTTTGATAATATTGTTAGGAATCTAAAGGAAAATCTCAGTGCTGTGGCCCGGAAGGATAGAAAGATTCTGAATGCTGAGTTTTCGAACTATGATCTTGGCATTGCTAAGGATTGGAACATACTCCCCATTCTATCTAGTTTTACAATGAAGATTAAAAAGGACAGAGTGGGAATTTGCTGGACTTTTCCGCCTGATGGGTGGATCAAAGCTAACTTTGATGGTGCGGCTAACGGTAATCCGGGGGTGGTGGGATGTGGTGGAGTTATAAGGGATACCTATGGAAATTTCATGGGTGCAATGGCCTCTCCTCTTGGCTCTCAAACTAATCATTTGGCAGAGGCGGCTGGAGCCTACCATATTATAAACTTAGCCCAAAGCCTCAATATTAAAAATTTATGGCTGGAAGGTGATTCCAAAAACATAATTGACTGCCTCTGTGGCACGTCTCCTCCCTTGTGGACCATCAAATCTTGGATAGATGAAGCTAAACTAAAATTGGACAGTTTTGAAAAAGTTAAAATAACACACGCCTACAGAGAAGCCAATGTTGTTGCGGATTTTTTTTGCTAATGAAGGAGTTAAGCGTGAAGATTTATGTACTTGGCTAAATTATAGCGATCTAAATTCATGTTGAAGTCTGTGCCCTATTAAATTATGATAGATCACATGGTAAAGCATCATGTTAGCCCTTCAATGAGGACAAGTTGGATATCTCACATCACAATCATTAGATTGAATGGTACCAAGCCCGGTGGAGTAAATTGTAAGTTTACCCCGCATGCTTTGTGGGTGTTTAAATTTGGCGGGGCCAATTTTAGAAAGGACTATGTTTGGTTCTTTCTCTTTGTGTCGGCCAATATGGGTGGGGACAGAAAGCGATCTGAGCCAGACAACGACGATATCCACATGAAAAATGCAAAGGTGTGGAACAAGATAAAAAGCGGAGGTCTATTACCCTTTCTGGAGAAGCTTCATGGTTCTGACATGGAGGCAACGAAGCTCTTTGCCAAGAACTGGCATGATGGAAATCTAACTCTGTTTGGCAGTAATTTTGAGCTCAATGAAGACTTAATTGCCAAAGTCACTAGTTTACCTATGGATGGTAAGAAGTTTTTCAGGGACAGGGCTTATTCGGATGAAGCTATAATCAGATTCCTGAAAAATGATAAGTAGAAGCAAAACCTGATTAAAATTGTGAACAACTATTTTGATGTTGATTCCATCAAGTCTATATGGCGGAAGGTGCTTCGGGCCATCATGGAATATATCACTATGGATGGCCGCTTCACAAAAGTCTATGGGTACCACTTCACCCTCCTCAACCATTTTCGCCATAAGGTTAGGGTCTCTATTCCTTACTATCTTTTTTGCTCTCTAAAGAAAAGCTTGGAGGATAACAAAAAGAATCCCAAAAGATTCCCTATCCTCCATATTGGTTTAATCAGGCTCATTGTTGATTATCTGCATGAGCACGCCCCTACTACCTCAGAAGCCAACCCTAATATTGATAGTGAGGATATTGAGCCTAGTGGCCTGGATTATATGCCTAGCCATAAAACTGGGCCTAAAGACCCTATTTTGCTAGTTGGCTCTTCCAGGAACCCGGGTAAAATCCGGAGTGCGCTTAAGCCCTTCCATCTTCCTCCTAAGAACAGCCCTACGGGCAAGTCCACCCAGGCTAAAAGTCTTGTTTCTTATTCTGAAGAGTCTTCTGAGCCGGAGGAAGTCGCTACCTATACTTCTGAGCACTGTGAGGGCCCTGCCCCTGACTTACAGAATGTCGATTCCCCTGTTAATGCTGGTAAAGAGCCATCCCTGGATTTCCTTCATTTGGCTAAAACCAACTCCGAAACCCACTCTAAAATCCTGGACTAGACTTTATCCAAAATTAACGAGCTTAAAATCAAAACCTGGGCCTTGCAATGCAAAATTGAGGAAATGGGAGTCAAGATTGGGGATTTGGGTAAGAAAGATACGGTCCACAGCTACAGGATTACAAATAATGAGATTGAGGGATTATGAATCAACATCAAAACTATTGTTGAACAGAACCATAGAATAGCAAGACACAATGCAATAATAATCAATGCTATGACCGAAAAACTTGATAAAGCCCAGCAGGGTTACTTGGTGGTGGATCTTGATGATACTGAAGAAAAAAGCTAGGAAACTGATGGTGGTATATCTAGAAGAACCAGAGCTAATTTGAAGCGAAAGGCTCCCTTAACCCCGAAAATGGTGCAGACTTTCAAACAGGGGGTCATTGATATGCAGGCGTTGGAGGCAAAGACTGAGACTGTCCTTCGGTCTCTGAAATAATCCTGTGTTTTTTTACTGTCTTTTTCTTTTTGACCCTCCTGGTCTTTTTCGTCCGTTTGCTGCTCTTTCTTTTTTTTGGTGGACCATTGGTGGTCCTTTCTCTATCTTGTAAACTTTGTGGTTTCAGGTCCCTATAAAACCCGTTTTACCCTTTTATCAAAAACAAATTTTTGCTACATATATTACATTGCCATTTAATGTCAATAATCAACTTAGTATGTGATACACATCTCAAAGTAAATTGTATGTGTAATTGACTATAATAATTATTTTATGAGATCTCCTTAGACAAATGTAATCAATGGTGATGCAGAAGGAGAAGAACACATAGCATTAGTCTCAATAGCTCCAACAAAACTGTGTTCATGTAATATATCGTCATCTTCAAAATCATCTTTATATGTATCATTAACTAAGTCAATGTTATTGCATGATGTAAATACCCGACTCATAAAGATGCCTAAAACTAACACATCAAGTTGAATTTAATCCCTATCAAATACAAATAACTAACACAATAAACATGAAGTCAAATTTGAACTTTAGACAAATTTAAGAAAATAGATACCTTGCACCCTTCAGATAAATCAAAAGAGTTTCCTATTACCTACTAGCTACCTCGAAAAAATAAAAACGATTTATCCCAAAAAAATTGAGGTGAGAAAAATGGCTCTAGGAAAATTCATCGCCAACAATTCACCGAAGGAAAATTCACCGCCAGCAATTCATCGCCATGGAAAATTCACCGACGGAATATTCACCATCAAGTAAAATTCACCGCGAGCAATTCATCGCAACGAAAATTAACTGCATTAAGATTTTTTAATATATATTTCAATATTATTAAAAATATTAATGCGGTTAATTTTCCGCCGTGGTGAATTGCTGCGGTGAATTTTCCGTCGGTGAATTTTCCATGGCGGTGAATTGCTAACCGTGAATTTTCCTTCAATGAATTGTTGGCGATGAAAAAAATATGTTTAGATATTTATTTCGCCAAACGAAAAACGAGATGAGAACAGTCTTGAGTCAACAAATAAATAATACAAATCAATTCAAATAATTAGTGCACTCAAATATTTTGATGCATGCAATAAACAAATTGAATTAATGTTAGTGGGTTTCATCTGACTTGGATGCAGGATGAACAAACCATATTTCGAGAACAGTCTATTTAAAGAAATCATGGCACATTTTTTTAACACCAAAAGCATTCTTGCAGGCGGTAGCAAATCTACAGTCGCTATCATAATGAAAACCCACTAACTTTTAACCTATAATTTGCCACCACGCCAATGCTCCTTTATCTTGCACAACTTTACTAATGTGCCTCTGGTTTTATATAATTTATATCTCTCATCGTGGTTCTCAAATTGCTAAACAAAATGTTTCTGTCACTGTCTAAAACTTATATGTCGGCCTTGTGAATCGTACATGGTAGAGATTCTACAGACAGGCGCTTGGATTTACTTTACCAACCATCACCATGAAAACTAGGTGGATGAAATAATGTGAAAACCAATCTGACTAAAACAAAAACTATAAATAAACTGTGGAAACCAATGTGATTAAAACAAAAACTATAAACAAACTGTGGAAACCAATCTGATCAATACAGACTCTATAAATAGAAATTAAACGTTTACAGACGTTGACACTGATATTTCTGTTGGTAGCTTTTTAATCCGACGCGCGTTTTCACTTGATTGGATACAAATTGCTTTCAGAAACCATTGGAAGAGTCGAGAAGGATCTTGTGGTCGCTTTTCTTCGGATCTGCCGAGTGGCGATCAAATCAAATTAATACAAGCAATAAACAAATGCACAATAATTCCCTTCTGAACAGTTGTGGTAAAGTTGCAGAGAAGATAACTTGTTTTATGGAGGACGTGATTGTTGGCTATCATTATATATATGTTACGTGGCAATGGGAAAGCACCAGCTAGGATACTAAGTCTTAGAATTCCTGGGTAATCTGATGAAATCTCATCTCATTGTTTTAGTGTTGGCTGCCATTATATATATATTATGTGGGAATGGGAATGCACCAGCTAGGATTCAAAGTCTCGAATTCCTGGGTAATCTGATGAAATCTTATCTCATTGTTTTAGTGAGTTATTCATTGCTTTTCGTGACCAGGTTTCTGTGAGTTCTCAGCAGACATACAGTGAGATATGTATGTTTTGATATAAGTACTTACATATATTAACTTTATTTTATTAAATAACCTACTTTTAGATTTTGAATTTTGTGCATTCTTTGACCTTTTATACAATATTTTTATGTTTAGAAATGTATATAGATACATTAAAATTTGTTCTTCTGAACATTATCTCTAACCTCATTTTATTCTATCATTAGCTCTAAACACTAATTATAAGTTCAATTTCAATTTGGTAATCATACAGAGAATTAGCATATAATGGCCAACGGAAGTACTGGTGGCTTGATGAGAGACGAAAGAAAGAGAGGGCCCTGGAATTTTGAGGATGACATTCGACTTATTTCTTATATCACCCTCCATGGGGAAGGGAGTTGGGAATATCTAGCTAAAACATCTGGTACGTTGAATTACTGATAAGTAAAAGTATTTTCCACAGGGTGTCAAATTATGATATTGTTATATAGTGCTTTCAATCAAATTGATTGACCAATGTTTCATGAGTAGTGGTTCACAAGAACCCATCTGTTATGATAATGAATGGTACACTTAGCGCTCATTGCATTTAGATGATATGAAGCAATATAGTATTTAGGTGATATGAAGCATAGCACTCATTGCATCTAAATGATGCTCACAGAGGTGAAGCATTGGACCATTCATTATCCTAGAGATGGGTTTATGTGAACTACTACTCAACAAACATGAGTCAATAAATTTGACTCCAAAAACTACACGATTGAATCTTGATAACAATATCATAATGTACTCATACTTTAAACACTCGCCTGCAAAACAATAATCTAATATCTTTGCAAAATGAAGCAGGGCTTAAGAGAAGTGGGAGGAGCTGCAGGCTGAGATGGCTCAACTACCTTCGTCCTGATGTCAATCACACCAACATAACTCCCCAGGAAGAACGTTTGATTGTTGATCTCCACGCCCGTTGGGGAAACAGGTACAAACTTAATTCATTATATTCGTTCTCCCTCCTGGTGTTCTCATGATATACAAATAAACTGTAACTGGATGATTTTTATGTATCTTTTTTTCAAATTCAGGTGGTCTCGAATAGCAGAGAGTTTACCCGGCAGGACAGACAACGCAATCAAGAATTTTTGGAGAACCCATCTCAAGAAAAAATGTTTACAAGAAAAAAGTAGCCGCAAGAAAGCACATTTGGAGAGTTCAACTCATTCTTCCTCGCTCTCAACTACAGCTGAACCTGCAGTTAGTCTTGATCCACATTACAGAACTGAGAAGGCGAAATTTCCATGTATGGTCCACAATACAGAAGCACAACAACAAACTGCAAATACTTCGTTTCAAAAAAGTCCGATTCCAAAGAGAACATACGAATTTGAATCTGAAGCACAAAATGCTTTTGCTTCAGATTGTGTCCAATTTGGAGCAGCTTTGGCACAGGAAGAATATTTAGCCGACTTGGCTTACTTCATCTCAGGGGAATTTATCAGCTCTGAAATGTATAGAAATGGGGAAGTGGGTTGTTCTTTAAATAGCACGCCTTCACCAGAGTTTCTCTTCAGTCAAGAGTTCTACTCTGATGAACTATGGAACATGGAAGAACAAAACCATTACGTCGTCAATTCTGTGCTAACATAATGTGAATCTAGGAAATCAGTACATCTACGAAACTGTTATCATGTATTTTTTCTTTTTAGCTCAGATTGTCGACTGTACATTTTTTTGCATATTATTCCTGATTTTTGTAAATAGCATACAGTGAACATTAGAATTTTGTCTTTGCCATATGTGTATTTGAGTACATTTCTATGAATTCAATCCTCTGAATATTTTGTGCTGTAAATTTCAAAATATGACATTAAATTCAAGATAATGATATGCCATGTACGAAGCATACGTTACCTTATAATAACTGTTTTTGTGCGAACAGGAAAGGAAGGCGTGGCTGAAATAGAATCACACAGTTTTAAATTTGCAAATAGTAGAGCTCATGTAAGCGGGCTACCTATTTGCTTCTATAAAATGATTAAAAAAATATCGTCATAGGATTCCGTAATATGCCATAGCCTATTATCATTTTGGAATGGCTTTGACAATAAATTGTGTTTTAGTAATTACTGAACCACAATGCACGAGGAAAACATATATATGTATATATTCCCTTTCAAGATTTTTAATATTGCCCTCCTAACATGCAAATACTAAACTATTACAAATATCTTCTTCCACTCAACCAACCCTTAGTCTTCAGTTTTCTCCTTATAAATTTCCCAGAAAACTATAAGCCTTTTATGTCATTAAAAAATTACTACACATTCCACGTCTATGAAGCATTTCTCATCCATATCTCCTTAATAAAATACTTGTAATCGTACTCTATCATCAATTACAATGAAAATTGAGTCGGGTAAGAAGATAACGACTTCCTTTTACAAATTGATTTGTAGAATAAAAAAACTTGTTATTCGTTTAAAATTTATTCTGGAAAAGGCGAGATTTTTTCTAGGATTTTAGTTTAGAATGGGTTGGTCTGCATGCTTTTATTTGTGGGAGTTCTTTATAAATTGTCTTCTATGATATTTTCTAGTGGAATTATATTATGTTTAGTACGACAAAAAAAATTTTATAGCTTTTATCTTTCTTTTCTTTTTATAAATTAAAACTCTAAACTATTGTAATTTGATAATTATTTTTTAGGTTATTGGTTTGAATATGCATAAATATGATATTTAGGAAAGATAATCAAAACTCATTTTAAAATGTGTGAAGTAATTTTTGTGATTTTATTGCAATTTCATCACATATATGTAAGTGATTTGAGATTTTTATATTAGAAGAGCATTTTACTCATATAATCTATTTTAAAAGCATATTCCAAAATAAGGTTCACTCTAATTAATTCCATCATAGAGATTTGTAGTGAAATTGATAGAAACCACCATCAAGTTTTTTTTTTAGATAAAATTGAAAAAAACCATTTTTGAACTAGACCCTTGGTATATGAATTGTTCCTTCTCAGTCATTTTTAAATGGGCTTGAGACTTTGTTGTCTCTAAGGAGTGTCTTTTGAGTCTTAGTATAGATGAACTATTACCGAATCTCCCTCTATCTCTATATCATTTTCATTACCCTATTGTAAACTCTTAAGATCAAGTTGTGTATGTTCAGCAAAATAAAATAATTACTCATCCTCATATGTGTTTGTGTCCAGATTGTATTATTTTAAACATAGTGTTATTAAAGATCTCATACCTTCCTAACAATTTTAATGTTCTAATTATAAAAAACCAACCTTATTTTATATAAAAAAATTATGATCACAACATATTTCAAAAATATATAAGTAATTAATGAACTATTTAATATCTATTAAATTATTAATTATTACCAGTAGTTATTTTAAAAGAATGCGGAAACTAATATGTTAGTATATCTCATGCTATCTTCATGTGAAATAAATCAACTATTTATAGAGGATGTTGGAACCAATTAGAAGGATTCAAAAGGATATCCCAAGACTTAATGTCTGTTTTTTTTGCTTTTTTATTGTGAGATTTTCTCATCTATATTAGTGTTTACATATGTATTAACATATTTATTCTAGGATTTGGTGAGTTACAACATCACATTTTTTTCATTGTTAATCTTGCTAACATCACATGCGGCGATGCGAGAGCGGTCACAGGCGGGAGAAAACGGAGTTCGAATTTAAAAACAATGAAATCGGATCCGGAAGCGAAGCAAGATCAGAAAATCGACAATCAAATTAGGGGTTGGAACCGAGTCAAAAGCAAGGTAAGGATGACCAGGATGATGTGGACTCCAGCGACAAAATATAGGTGGACCCTGGGGGAAAGAAAATTTTGGCGTTTATCTCTGTTACTTCTCCCACCGAAAAAATTGAGAAAGATAGTGGGGGAGTGGGGACCACAGGCGGTTTTGGAGGCAACTGCAAAACCCGGACCTCTCCATTTGAGGTAAAACCTAATGGAAAGTCTTCCTTCCCTCAAGTGCAAAATATCTCATCCCCTGCTAGAGGTAAGTTTGCTATTTCCATTTCAGATCTGATTATAGACTATAATATAGCCCTAAGGGAACGAACCCTAGTTGGAAATTTTATGGGTCCTAGACCAAATATTGAAGTGGTCAGAGAATTTTTTGAAAATAAATGGAGAACCAGTGGGAAAGTCTCAGTTGCTGCTCTTCCAAAGAGTTTTTTTGCTTTTGAATTTACTTGCAAAGAGGATATTACGACTGTAAGAGGTGGAGGTCCTTAGGTGATAGGAAAATCGTCCCTGGCTCTAAAGAAATGGTCCTCCCACTTGGATCTATCAGACTCTATCTTTGAGAATGTTTTAGTCTGGGTTAGACTTCCAGGCCTGCCCTTGGAATACTGGAGTGAAGACATCTTCCTGGGTATTGCGAGCTCCTTTGGTGAGCTCTTTTCGATCGACACAATGACAGCTGCTAGAAAGAGATTGGTTTTTGCGAGGATATGTGTGGGAGTTCCTCAGGAAGCAGATTTACCATCATCGATAGAGATACAATCTAAGCTGGGTTTTTGGGAACAGAATATAGAATTTGAAACCATCCCATTTGCTTGCTTCAAGAGTAGGAAATCTGGTCATTGGGCAAAAAAATGCCCTCTAAATGTCGCTCTAGAGAAAGATAAGCCAGCAGAACCTGGAAAGAAAGAATGGAAAAAAAAGAAGAATGACTCTAGAGAAGGAAGGAGGGAGAATAAATAGTAGGATTTGGAAAATATAGAAGCTGATAATCAGAAAAGCTCCTCAGAGATCGAAGTGGTTTTGGAGGATAAAGGTGAGTTCCCTATTGAGCCTCATAAATTAAAGTCCCTCTCAAAGGAAAGAGGTCTTAATGAGGGCACCTTAGCTGAAGAAGGAGATCAGATCCTATCTCCTTTCTTATCCCAAATGACAGCCCCTTCTGATAGAAATGAAGAGATACCAGATTTGGAGGATATCCCTAGTGAGGGCCTATCCTTGGTCTTGAAAATCCCTCTTCTCTCCCCATTTAATGATATTCTCCCCCCTATGGGTGTGGAGCACCTATTGGAGACCAACTTTGTTGTTGGGGTTTTAGAATCCCTTGAAAAATAGGATCACTTAGCTAACCTATCCAATAATGTCTTGTGTTGTCAAGAGAACGGTAACATGGACACATTACCTTGGGAACAAAGACTACCAAATGAAAAGGATTGGGAATCTAGTAGAGAGATGGACAGTCAAGATGAGACTAATAAAGAAGAGAATATATCAAAGAAGAAGTCTGGAAAAAACAAACAAGGGAAGACCCCAAGTGGCATTTCCACCAAATCAAGAGGTAAGGCAGATTGTGGAGCAACAAAGAATTCAAGAGGTAAAAAGTCTTCAAAGAAGAAAAGAGAGCTGAATAGTTTTCAAGATATAGTGGATGGATCTCAGAAAACCATCCTGGAGTGTCTTAACTCCCCAGGTATATAATGAAGATTATGTCTTGAAATATTAGGGGACTCAATAGCCCCCACAAGCAAGATGTTCTTCACAACTTTGTTAGAGATCACAAACTTGATATTCTTCTAATTCAGGAAACTAAAATGTCTAAGGAGAAAATTGAAAAGATGAAACTCTTTCAGTACTACAGCAACTAGGGCAATAACTCAAATAGTGCTTCGAGTGGCATTGTTACTTTTTGGAATAGCCACAATATCAAAGGAGATCCAATACTAGAAGGTACGAATCACATAGTTACTAGATTCACTCATATAAGAGAAAACTTCAGTTAGATTCAAATGAACATCTATGCTCCTGATGGAAAAGGCATGAGGAAATATTTTTGGCTAGAATTAGCTTCCATTAGGAGGATTTTTGATAAAGAAGCTTGGATTGCTACGGGGGACTTCAATACTCCCTTAATGAATGGTGAAAAATTTGGGAGATCTTAGATTAACTTAGAAAGTAAAGAGGATCTTCAAAATTTTATTGATACTCAAGGGCTGATAGATCTGGATCTTCTTGGAGCCTCCTTCACTTGGTCCAATTGCAAAAAGGGGACAGACCTCATACAGGTCAGATTAGATAGATCTTTGATTTCCAATCATTGGTATTTTGATTACTATTGCTCCCTTAAAGCCCTCACTAGAATAGGCTTTGATCATTCCCCTATCAGTTTCACTGCAGATTCTATAAAAAAGAAGAAGAATACTCCTTTCAGATTTGAAAAAATGTGGACCTCTCATCCTGCTCTTAAAGAGGAAATAAAGAAATGGTGGAATATAAGTATTCAAGGAACTGCAATGTTCAGAATTGCTAAAAAATTAAGGGAAGTGAAATGTAATCTTAAAAAATGGAAAAAGGAATTTTTTGGGGACATCTTTAAGATCAAGTCCAAACTTCAGATGGATCTAAGAGAAATTCAATTCAAAATACAAAGGAGGGTTACTTGAATGATACTAAGGAAAAAGGGAATGAGCTCCTTATGAAGACGATTGACATAATTGGGAAGGAGGAGGAGTTCTGGAAACAAAGATCAAGAGCACTCTGGCTATTTACTAGAGATAGAAACACCAGGTACTTCCACCTTTCAGCTTCTAAACACAGAGCTGTTAACAGAATATCTCAAATAGATGTGAATGGAACCAGATTTGAGGAGGAAGAGGATATTAGGATGCAAGCGGGTTCCTTCTTTAAACTTCTTCTCTCGAAAAGTACTAAAATAAACCAGAATGAGCAAGATCAACTAGTGGAAGCTATACCAAGAATTATCAACCAGGAAAACAACTCTTTTATGACAGCAATCCCCACCAATGAGGAAGTCAAGCGGGCTATCTTTTCCTTTGATGGGAACAAAGCCCCGGGTCTTGATGGTTTCCCTTTGTTTTTCTTCCAATGGCTCTGGGAGATTCTTGAAGAAGATGTGGTTAATGCTGTTAAGAAATTTTTTGGAGCCAGATGTCTTTTAAAAGAATTAAATGCTACTTTTTTGGTTCTCATCCCCAAGAAATCTGGAGCTAATAACTTTGAGGCTTTTAGGCCTATCAGTCTCTGTAATTCTTTATACAAGATCATTTCTAAGGTCTTAACCTCTAGATTCTTAATTTTTCTACCTTCCTTGATTTCTCCTCAACAGAATGGTTTCATTCTTGGCAGACAAATTCTTGATTCTATAGTCACAGTTCATGAGAACATTCACTCCCTTGTTAAGTCGAAGACTGAAGGTTTTCTCTTAAATCTTGATATCTCAAAAGCCTATGATAGAGTTGATTGGATCTTTTTATTCAAAATTTTGAAGGCCTTTGGCTTTAATAATAGGGTTGTTCAACTGGTGGAACAACTTGTGTCCATAGCTTCCATATTGATTATGGTCAATGGATCCCCAACCTCCTTTTTTCAGAGTACCAGAGGCCTAAGGTAAGGTGATCCTATATCTCCTATTTTATTCACTATTATGGCTGAAAGTCTGGGCAGGAACCTAAAAAATCTGGTAGACTTTAAATTTATCTCTGGGCTCAGACCTTCCTCGGGCAACTTGGTGTGCTCTTAGCAACAATTCGTTGATGACACTATGCTCATGGGTCAAGCTTCTGTGTCTGAAGGAAAAGCTATAAAATAGCTGCTTGACAAGTATGGGAGAGCTTCAAGACAACTGATCAACAATCAAAAAAGTTTGTTGTTCTTTTTCAATACTCCAGCTCATCGACAGATCAAAATTGCCAGAATTCTAGATTGTAAGGTGGACTCCCTTCCTGCCACCTACCTAGGTCTTCCTTTAAGTTTGAAACCTCCTGATTCTTTCTGGATATCATTGGTGGATAGATTCAATAAGAAGCTTGCAGGTTGGAAAGGTGCTCTGCTTAGTTAGGCTGGTAAGCTTCAGCTCCTCAAAGCCTCTCTCCAGAGTCTTCCTATCTATGCCTTGAGCCTCTTTAAGATTCTAGCTAAATTTGTTGATACAATTGAAAAAATTCAAAAAAGATTTCTTTGGTCAGGTGTTGAGGAAAATAAAAGAGTTCCCTTAATTAACTAGAATCTGGTTTATAGACCTAAAAAGAACGGCGGACTTGGGTTAAGAAGAATTAGAACTGTTAATAAAATCCTCTTGGCTAAGCAAATCTGGAGAATCTTCTCTTCCTCTGGGGAGTGGATCGATATTCTAGCTAGCAAATATTTAGAAAACAATAGCTCTTCCATTATTAAGAAGGACCCCCACCTTCTTCCGAGAGGATCTATATGCTTGAACAATTTTATTTTTGGAAAACATATTATGGAGAAAGGCATTGGTTAGCAAGTGAGAAATGGTAATTGTACCAGATTTTGGGAAGACAGATGGCTTTTTAAGGAACCCTTGATAAAAATCAATTCCTTTAGAGATTGGGCTGAGAATTGTAAGGTGAGGTTTGCAACTTATGTTAAAGATTACAGAGTAAATGGTAATTGGGTGGACTTGGGCAAAGTCTGTCGGGCTTTGGTCCCCATCAAGACTACGCTGCTGGCTATAAGACTTAGTTCTGAGCAGCTGGAGGACCGTGCGGTTTGGATTGATGATCCCTCTGGTAATTTTTCTATGTCTTCTGCTTTTGCTAAGATCACTTCTTCTCTAGATCATCCTCCCTTTTGGTCTAAAGCTTGGTGCAAACATCTGATACCTAAAATTAATATCTTCTTTTGGATCTTGCTCCAAAATAAGTTGCTTACGATTGACAACTTGTGTAAACATGGATTTCAAATTCCTAATAGATGTTGTCTTTGTAAGATGGATGCTAAATCTGTGAGTCATTTATTCCTTCATTTCTCTTTTGTTGCTTCTCTTTGAAATTTTTTTATTAGGTTATAGAACCTTCCTTGGGTTTTCCCGTTGTCCATTGAAGATCTTTTTTCTCAGTGGAAAGCCTCGACAAGGAATCCTTTACTTAGGTCTTTTTGGGATTTATCCTTCCCTCATATTTCTTGGGACCTTTGGAAAGAATGCAACAACAAAAATTTTAGGGGCAAAGAAGCCTCTATGGAATATATCTTTCATAAAATTGTCAGATCCCTGAAGGAAAACTTCAAAGCCATGGCCCAGAAGGACAGGAAGACCATCAATGCGGAGTATTCGAACTATGACCTATTTGTTGCTAAGGAATGGAACATAAATCCTAATTTTTCTAGTGCTACTATGAAGGCCAAAAAAGATAGAGAGGGAGTTTGCTGGACTTTTCTGCCCAACGAGTGGATCAAATCTAACGTTGATGTTGTGGCTAAAGGCAACCTGGGGGCGGCAGGCTGTGGAGGAGTTATAAGGGATTCCAATGGAAACTTCATTGGTGTGATTGCCTCGCCTCTTGGCTCTCAAACTAATCACCTAGCGGAGGCAGCTGGCGCTTACCATATCATAAATTTAGCCCAAAGTTTTAACATTAAAAATCTATGGCTTGAGGGAGACTCCAAAAACATAATTGACTACCTCTGTGGCAAATCTCCACCCTCGTGGACTATCAATTCGTGGATTGACGAAGCCAAATTGAAATTGGCCAAGTTTGAAAAAGTTAAAATATCACACGCCTATAGAGAAGCCAATGCTGTTGGAGACTTTTTTGCTAATGAAGGAGTTAAGAGTAAAGAAGTGTGTACCTGGCTAAATAATAGTGATCTAAATTTTAATGTCTGTGCCCTATTAAATTATGATAAATCACATGGTAAGGCAACGTGTTATCCCTTTAATGAGGATAGGTTGGATCTATCATATCACAATCATTAGATTTCTTGGGACCGAGCCCAGTGGAGTAATTTGCAAGTTAACTCCGCATGCTTTGTGGTTCTAAGATTTGGTGGGGCCAATTTTAGAAAGGCTTGTGTTTGGACCTACCTCACTGTGTCAGCCGATATGTGAGGAGATAGAAAGCGAACTGAGCTGGACAGCTACGAAACTCACATGAAAAATGCCAAGGTTTGGAACAAGATTAAAAGTGGTGGGTTGATTCCTTTCCTGGAGAAGCTTCATGGCTCTGACCAGGAGGCTACAAATCTCTTCGCCAAAAATTGGCATGATGGTAATTTAAACCTATTTGGCAAGAATGTGGAGCTCAATGAAAATCTTATTGCCAATGTTACGGGATTACCCATTGATGGGAATAAGTTTTCTAGGGACAGGGCTTTCTCTGATGAAGTTGTTACCAGATTTCCCAAAAAGGACAAGGAAAAGCAAAGCTTGGTCAAAATTGCAAATAGTTACTTCGATGTTGACTCCATAAAAACTATATGGAGAAAGGTTCTTCGGGTCATCATGGAGTACATTACGGTGGATGGGCGATTCACTAAAGTCTTTGGCTACCACTTTGCTCTTCTCAACCATTTTTGTCACAAGCTAAGGGTCTCTATCCCCTTTTATCTTTTCTACTCCTTGAAGAAAAGTTTGGAGGACAATAAGAAATACCCTAAAAGATTCCCTATTCTTCACACTGGGTTAATTAGGTTGATTGTTGAACATCTTCATGTGCCCACCCCTGCTTTTTTGGAAACCAACCCAGATTTTGAGAGTGATGATACTGAGCCCAGTGGCTCGGAGCATTTGCCTAACCCTAGACCGGCTAGAAAAGCCCCTAGTTTGCTTGTTGGCCCTTCCAGGGAGTTGGGTAAAATTCGTGTTGAGCCTGAGACTGATTGTCCTCCTCCTAAGTTTAGCTCTGTTCACAAGAAAACCCAAGCTAAAAGCCTTGTCTCTTACTCTGAAGATTCCTCTGAGTCAGAGGATTCTGAGACTAACTTTTCTGAGCATTGTACTGACCCTTTGCCGGACATAGACATTGAAGATAATTCCCCTGTTAAGACTAGAAAAAATCCCTCTCTTGATTACCTCAACCTTGCTAAAACCAATTTTGAGTCCCATTCCAAACTCTTGGATTGGACCTTCTCTGAAATTAACGAGCTGAAAATTAAAAACTGGGCCCTGCAAAGTAAGATCGATGACATGGGTACTAAGATTACTGAGTTGGAGAAGAAAGATGTGGTTCATAGTAATAGAAACATTGACACTGAAGCTGAGAGCTTAAGGAACACCATCAGAACTGTCACTGAACAAAACAACCGTATAGCAAGACATAATGCTATAATTATTAATGAGATGACTGAAAAGCTTGACAAAACCCAGTAGGGATCTCTGGTGGTTGATCTAGAAGATAAAAGCCAGGACAGGGAAGTTGGCATTTCCAGAAGAACCCATGCCAACTTGAAGTGCAAGGCCCCCCTTACTCTGAAAATGGTTCAAACCTTTAAAAAAGGGGTTAAAGATATGCAGGATATGTAGGCGGAGATAGAGACTATCCTTAGGTCTCTAAGTAATGGCTAGGTCCTATGGGCTTTTTCTGTTGTCCCTTCTTTCCTGACCCTTCTGGTCCTTTTAGTTTGGTTGCTGCTGGTTTTTTCTCAGGCAACTATTTTTTTGGTGGAACTTCGGTGTTCTTTTTTCTATTTTGTAAACTTTGTGGTTTCAAGTCCCTATAAAACCCGTTTTACCATTTTATCAAAAACATATTTATGTTTATGGATATTAATTAATGTTTTATATAAATTTTCAATTTAATTTCATATATAAATTAAAAAATATATCAATTTAATATAAATGATATTAATTTTTACATGATATAAAAACTAATTAAAATATGTTAATATTTTTATAAAATCTCAATAATAAAATTTAATTAATTATATATGATATTTTAATATTTATATTTAAAATATTTATTTTTTCAATGATCAAACATATTAAAATTGACTTAAAAATCCTTATTAAAAAAATATTTTCTTTCTTTCATACTCCTTCATATAGACATATAATTTTCTTAAATATATCTAACTTTAAAAAAAATATATAAACATATATAGAGTACATTTTTATGAAAAATATATAAACATATATAAAATATTATCTATGTAGTTTAAAATTTAAAATTTAATCACTATATTTGTGATATTTTTTTTGCATGTAAAAATATATATATTTACACTAAATTATATATACCTTAAAAAAATATTATTTTAAGAGATGTAAAAAATGTGGATGGTAATGATCTCACATTAGGGAGAATGTTAACAAAATATTAAAATTATCTCACATATTAAAATATTAATAAAAAATAATAGTTAGTAACATACTAAATATTAGTAATAAAACTGTATAAAAGTGTATAGAAACATATAATATAAATGTTTAATAACTCTTTATATGCGCCAATAGTGGCATGGTGTGATGGTTAATTTGTATTGTGCTTCTTTCCATCAAGGTTCAAACTCCATTGGGGTGTAATTGTTGAATGTTTATGTTGGGGATGAGGTCCCCCATTTGTTACCTCACTAATTCATAGCTCCAAGTCAAAAGTGTCTACCCCTCTCAATAATAAAAAAAATCTCCATATGAAAATTTGAGTGCAAAGATTAACAACCACTATAATTTATATGAATTCTACTTTTAAAATATTTTTAAAATTTTCAAAGTTATTATCTTAATTTCTTTTAAAATTATCTAAAATATATTATATTTATTTATATTGTTTTGTTAGTTATATTTACTCAAGAATTATTTTAATTTGGTTGATATACATAAAATATTTTTAATTTATTTTATTTACTTAAGAATTGTTATTATTTTTACTCTATATAATAAAATAATTGAATTTAATTAATTGCTAATTTTATATATATAGTTGTTAGAAATTATACAATTTTAATAAATATAAATAATTTCAATACTAATATAGTTAGAGTAACTATATGACTAATAAGTGAAGAAAAATATCTATATAAATAAAAAAAATTATTTATATATAAAAATTATACTTTATTACAAATTTTATAAATATCATTAATTAATTTATAATTTAAGAATTATCATTATTTTTATGATATATAATTAAAAAAATTAATTAAATAAATACTTACCGTGAAGCAAATAAAGTAGCAGATTTCTTAGCAGTGTTGGGCAGTGAACAACCTGAGTTAAAGGATTCTAACATTCCCAAAGTTGCTTGAATTAATTAAGCAAGATATACAATTTTTTTGATTTTTTGCACATTGGTAAAATGCATTGTTTAGCATTTCTTGCATTATCTTCTTCATCATATTATTGCATCATCAGTCTTTATATTTTGGCACTGATAATAATCTTGGAGATTAGTGTGCAGGATTCATGTTCATTCACACATTTGGGCAATATGATGGCTTAAGTGGTTTCAGACTGTGTTGCATCGAGCATCTTGTAAGGATAATATGGTCTGAAGTTATCATAAAAAGCAGTAAAAATGACCATTGCTAAATCTCTCTACTAGTTGTTTTTGGTATATTGGTAGTATTGTGAGTACATAGCTGGCATTGTAATCTAGAAAATTTTTAGTCGACTTAAAGCTTTGGATTTGCCTCACCCGTGTTATCCTTACAAGGTGGATTCTCCAATGTTCTCTATGGGAATACACATGTTTTTATGGGTTTAAGCCAATTGTTTGTTTGCAAATTTCAGCTCTTGGTTTATCATGGTTATATTGTTCTCTGGAGAATTCGAGGTAAATGGAGTTATATTGTTCTCTTGGTTTTTCTCCACTTGTGTAGAAAAAGGGGAGCTACAAAAGGTATTTAAAATTAAGTGTAAATCTATCTTAAAATGCATCAAAACTATTATTGGAGAGGATATTTTACATACAAAACTGCAAAGGTTGATTTTCCTTACTAATTAACTTCCCATTTTCTTATTAAATATTCTTGATTGGGTCCAACACTTTGATGTATTGAGGAATATCGCTAACAAGTTTATTGTTATTATAAACTTGGAAAATGATGCTCTAATTAGCATTGTGCAGCAATATGATTTCACTTTGGGTCACGGCTTCATTGGTGGGTCATTTCCAAGTCATCTCTTGTATCATAAGAAGAGGTATGTCGAAATCCTTCAAGGAAAGCATGTGGAATCAGAAGAAAGTTCGATCAATGGCTCTCAAAGGGCAGGAAGCAAATCAACATCTTTCTAATTTTGGTGATGAGATTTTGTTAAATGGGAAAGGGGTGTATGTAGTTCATTTGTTTTGATATGGTGTTTTTTGAGTCCTTGTATGGTTTATGAATTGGGAATGAACAAATATAATGTAACAGTCAGTTACTCAGTTCAGATGAAATAGGTTTGTATTAGTCTTTTGTAACAATCTATTTTGATTGTACTAGTTAAACTGCCAATTTGTAAAATCAATTACTCAGATGATAACTGGGGGCTTTCTTGTTGGTTCTTTCCTACTAGTATGTTTGCTCGAACCAAATTTTGTAAAAATATATATATAAATATTAATAAAACTACAATGGCTTGCCACTTTTGGTTAAAAAAAAAAATACTTATTACAAATTTTATAATTTTATTAAATATAACTAATTTCAATATTACTCTAGTTAGAGTACCTATATGATTAATAAGCAAAGAAAAATATCTATCTTAAATATATCTATAAATAATATTTTTATTTATATATAAAATTTATACTTTATTACAATATTTATAGATATCATTAATTCATATTCTGCCCACTACAACAAATCCTTGTGATTAGATCCCTTTTTTTCTCATTTTTTTGCTTCTACCCACTGTTTTAATGTATTTTTCTCCAATTTTGGAAAAAGTTGACACTATTTATTGGGATGGCATTATTTTTGGAGTTTATTGTGCTGATCAGAACAAGCAGACACTAAATTTGACACAAATTAGCATCAAATTTAGTGCCATGTTTATCATCAAGTTTAATACCACTATCGCCGAGTTTAGCACCAAGTTCCACTAAGTTTAGCTCTAATTGTAGCACTGATATTAGCACCTAATTTAACACCTAATAATGCACCTACTTTAGAGCCTTCTTTATTGCCTAGTCTATTGTCGAGTTTAGCATTGAGTTTTTGTCAAGTTTAGCTCTAAGTGTAATGCTAACATTAGCGCCTAATCTAATGCCTAATTATATGCCTAATTTATAGCCTGCTTTAGCACCTAATTTGGCACCTATTTATTCTGATCTAGTGGGGATTAAGGGTTAATGGATTAGGGTTGTTAGAATAAAAATTCCTTTCCCAATATTCACTAACCTTCAATTGCTTGCCTACATTTCACTTGCATTAAAAGATCACTCAACCCTCAACCCTTAACCTTAAGCCCTAAACCCTCAACCTTAAACCCTAAACCCTCAACAAAATACACTCTACCCTATACATTGGATCCTCAACCCTAATCCTTCAACCATATAACCTCAAACCTATACCCTAAATTCTCTACCCTCAACTTTTAACCATCAACCCTAAACCCTTAAACCTTCTACCCTCTACCCTCAACCCTAATCCCTCAACCCTATATCCTCAACCCAATACCCTAATCAATTTCCTATTAACAAGTGGATCCACCAAGATGTTAGCTTCCCTATAGCAATTCACAATTTCAAAGAAATAAATTTTATGAAGATCAAGAGACAATATATGTCCCGATAAATAATCCAAGTGCTAGTTTTCATAAGCTTTCCTTGATAGGGAATTAACCACCATTGACTAATCAGCTCAATGAGGATATGAAAAATTTTATTCTTCAAAGCCATGTCTATGATCATGATCATTTAGTTTTATGTGTGTCTTAAATGTGTTTGAATCAAAAGATCTTGAACTTACATTTATTATATTTTTAAATTAATCTTATTTAAATTTTTTTAGATGGACATAAGAACTCTATTTATTCTCCACATGAATAAATAATTTTTATTTAGTTAATTTGTTATACTTTTTCATCATTGAGAAAATATGTGAATTAAGTATAATTATTAATTTTGGTTAGTAGATGATGTCGAAGCATATAATTAGTGTTTGTACTTTATGGAATGATGTGATAATTTTTAAATTGAAGGCATTTCCTTATTTGAGCTTCATGAGCTCATTTTTCCCACAGACGGTTGAAAAGCAACAAGAGACCCTGGTTGATAGTAAAACGAATCTCAATCGTCCATCATTTTTCACCATTTTCCCACTAGTTTTGTGTTGCTTTCCCTGTTGCTATCGATTTCCCTTGACCTTTCATTATTGCTTTCCCCGCCACTATCGGTTTCCCTTCATATAATGTCATATTTGGCTTGGTTGATATAATGTCGTATTTGAGAAGTTGCATCCTAAAATAAAGTTTCGACGAGGGTTATAAAGTATTTATTTAAATGAAAATTATGACCAAGATCCTAATAATGAGGATATTTAGGTTTTAAAATTATAACATCCTGTACCCTACGTAGTTAAGTATAAATTAGTATAAATAATAACACAATAATGACATAAATATAATAATATAATAATATAAGATAGTTTTGTTGAAGAATAAATATAATAATATATAACAATATAATAGTTATAAAATAGAATGAAAATTATGGCCAAGACCTTAATAATGAGGATATTTAGGTTTTAAAATTATGACATCCTTTACTCTATGTAGTTAAGTATAAATTAACATAAATAATAATATAATAATGACATAAATATAATAATAAATACATAAAATAATGAAAAATAGTAAATATTTCTATAATAATATAATAATCGATACATAAAATTTAAAAAATAAATATATAATAGTATTATTCTATAATATAAAAATAAAATAAAATCAATAATATTATTTAAATAATTTTATAAATGAACTACCAATTGACCTCATAACTACATAAATGTGTGGAAAACATAAACTAATTTCTTCCTAATTGACCTTCCACACCTCTTCGACATACCTATTGCAGAAGGTGCCATAGCAAATTGGGCATCCCTCGGGATGATGATAACATAGGCCTTGTCATCTCATCAACCTTCAAGGCTAACCACCTATATGGCCATAAGAATTCCCGAGGAGAGGAGATTTGACATGCCCTGACATAAGATCAACCACACAAGACATATCTATTTCCAAGGATTCAAATATTAAACTCCCTCAAAAATGGTGACTGCATAGTTTATTAACAAGAGTTTGTGGCATCAAACTTAGGAGGGTAGCATCAGACTGAGAAGGGTGGCGTACAATCCTCCAAAAGGAAATTAAATGCCACCTCTAGGGAACCGTATGAGATTCAGAGGCAATGAAGCTAGAGACATAAATAATTAATGGACATAGCCAAGCCAAGCGACTATATCAAGCGATGAAGCATCAAGAATCAAGTAGATAGCCTCAAAATTGGACACTTTGATTAAGTTATGCTGCTCAAAAAAGCAATTTGCTTTCTCAGGATTCATAACGGTTAAAAGGCTCAAGAATATCTATTTGAACAAAGACATCCTATGTTTTGGAAGCCATGCAGATGGTGATTGGGAAGAATTTATTCTTCTGCAATAACAAGACAAGGGAAAATTTAGACATTGCCTCTCATTTTCTGGCTTCATTACTAGATCTAAACCTACCGAAACTGAGGTGCTTAATCCTGCTCAAGATGGTCTTCAAAGAAGAAATTATGCTTGATGATGTGGATGTGGTGGTGGTGGCACAACTGGGAGTTGGAATTCCATTACCAGATGACATTGAAAAAATGTTTCTACAAGGTGTAGAGGTGGAGTGACATCCGTTCATCATGGACATGAGAGATGAAGGTCTAGAGTGCCATAGGAGATGGGAAATGGTTGGCTACAACTTCCTGTGTAGATGGATGGGATTGAATGAAATGAAAGGCTTGGAATGGTTTCATGTGTTTTCAAACTTGGTGGAATCCATAAGATTCTACGACAAAGAATAATGAAGGATGGTATCGGGTGGGGTGGTTGTTGGGTGTTTTGTCTAGTGTTTAGGGTGTTTTGAATCAGTATAGACTTGTTTGGCTCATTATCTAATCAATAGCTTGTGGCAGATCTTGTTAACTATTGATTTTCGTAAGGGTGGTCATGGGAACTCAGTTACATTCAAATTTTCTCAAATTACTAGTTGGGCTTGAACCACCAAAAACATATACAAACAAGGGAAAGAGGATTCCCTTTACTAGGTTCCTAGGGTTTTTCACCTTAGAAGCACTTGGTTCAGGGATGGCATTATTTCACCTAGTGATATGGACTTTCGGTGATTGCATTCAAAGGGGGAGTTTGAATAGGGTTTGTGATATGTGTGTGTTGTGTGGCTGAATGAAACTAATGCAAACTAAGAAATGTAGATGAAAGCAAATGTAAATCTAAACTACATGCAATGTAAAGTAAATGACCTAAAGACTTGCAAATGAAAAGGAAATTGGAAATAATAGAACTTGTGTAGTTGGGTATTGGAAGTTGCAGACGAGGAGTCCCGAGATGTTCTGGAATCTATCAAAAATATTCATAAGGACACTTATGCCAAGTTGGGTGACCTAGTCCTCTTGTCGAGAAAATCTGTCATAGTGGGTTTCTGTCAAATGGGTATCCAAAAATGTGAAAATTCCCAAATAACAAGCTCAGAGGGACTAGGTCGCCATTATGGGTGACCTAGTCCTCTTTTGGGTTTTTGAGAATCTGAAAGTGGAGATTGCAGCCTTTGGTCTACACTTTGGATCCCAACATGTGCCTGGTTCAGATTCTACCAAAAATGGGTTGAAAGAGGTCTCCAAGTGTCACTTAAGGCTTTGTTGACTTGAATGGATTTGATGAGTTTACAACACCTTACCAACCTTTCTCTTTGATAAAATTGCATACAAAAACTTGCAAAACACATGCAAACAAGAGACAAAAGGTTAGGGTTAGAGATTATGGGTTTGCCTTAGTCAAACCCCTTTCATGATAATCAAATCTAAAATGAAATATAATGAAAGGAATCGAAGATTGAATGATAAAGAAATGTAAGGACTTACCAAATCCTTTTTCTAAAATATGTCGGAAACATGCATGAATCAACTCCAATTGAGGTTTCTTGAAGTGCCTTGTGCTTGATTACTTGCTTGGGAAGCTCGAGTGCAAGAGTGCTTGTGATGATTCAGAGTGAAGGTGAAAAATGGTCTTGTTAGGGGAAAAAATGAGGATGAAAACCCTTACTTATAGATGCTAAACCCTAATTTTCTCGAAAATGACACATGATAGGCCGACCTTAGGGTTTTTTGGGTAATATTCCCATTAGCTTTTATTTTAATTTTGGATTTTAAGCCTAAAGGGATTAGGTCACCCAAAGTGGCGACCTAGTCCACTTGGGAAAATCGAAGTGGTGGTCGAGAATAAAATAGTAATTAATGAGGTTTATTAACCTTGCCTCCCGAAACACACTTTAATTAGGACTAAAAGTACATTAAGGGGACAAATTAGCATAAGAAAAGGGTTAAATTAGGGGTGACAAGCCTAGGAATGTGTGAAAATGCATTACAACACTTTACAACACTTTGTCACAAGGCTTGGAAAGGGGTAAAAGGGGGTTGTTTAGTTTAATTATATTAAAAGGGTCTTAGAAAAGTGGGAAGATGTGTTACAAAACTTCACAACACCTTAGTAAAATACCATTAGATTATTGTTGAATTGCAAGATTTCAAGACTAAATCGAGGAAAAACAAGGCCAAAATGAGTGAAAAAGTGCCAAAGACTATGCTTTTTAGTGACACATTTAGCCCCCACTTTAGTAAGAGTATGAACTTTCTTCAAACACACACTAAAGTAGATGAATCATGCACGTCAAGTGGGATCTATTGTAATCATGCTAGTAAGGTGAGATGACTATGATCAAGAGGGATGATCAAGCCTCTAGGATCAAGATCCCATGCAAACTGAACATAAGAAAAAATATCACACAAGGAGTGATGTGAAAGAGTTGAGAAAAGGGATCAAGCTTCGATCGTTTGTACAACTGGTTATGGATCTGATCTAGGTTGCTTGTTTGAAAGAAAAGGATGTACTCACTATGGGCCGATGAGACTTTCAGTTGTTCACTCAGAGAGAATGCCAAAAGGTGGGAGATACATACACACGGTTGGTATGTGCTCACACACAAAAATGGTGGCTATGGGGAAATTTGTGTCGCTAGTTGGGCTTCCCGCTCAACCATACCAAATTTATAGCTCTTGATAACTTTGATAAGGTGCCAAAAAAGACAAGGGTGTGGTTCATGAGACAAGAAAAGCCTTGGATTATTAGAACTCATGAACAAGTGCAAGATGGCACCACAATCATGCAAGTTGTGTTATGCAAGGTGGCCATGTATGCACAAATGCAAAAGGTGCAAAATGAAAAAAAAAATCAAAAAAGTAAAATACAAAAGGGAATGTTTGAAGGAGTCTTGTTTTTTTCATGCAAAGTCTTTTACTTAGGAAGCATTGTATCTAATGTCTCCAAAAGAGGACCTATCAAAGGATAGAAGATTCACAACTTAGGGGATGCACTACATCACATCAGGCCATTAAGACAAATGTAATATGCTAAGATAAGTCACTTTTATGAATGAAATTACACCCAATGCCATCCAAAAAGTTGTAGACTCATCAGATGAAGTGGAAAGGCTACACTAGGAACCAAGGACAAATAAAAATGTGAAAAGAAATAGTGCTATTGTATGCCCCCACTTTAAAGGAATTGCCACACACTGTTCTATGAGCAATTTTTTTAAAGTAGAGAAATGAAAAAAAATGTGAAAAGGGATATGAGAGCCTACTTGGAAAGCCCTATGTCAAGTGAAATTTTTCCAAGCATGGTTGTGTCATGGAAAGAATAGTATGCCACATGCAAGTTATTGTTAAGACATGTCATCCACATCTCAAGCTTGCTCTTGTATGTTCATGAGATATTAACGTCTAATCAAAAGATGTATCGACAAGTGATATGAGAACAAGGCTAACGAACCCCTTGCCCCCAGTTAGTGCAATGAAAAGGCGAAAAGATGAAGGTATGCATTAGGGAGAGTAATTAGGTTCCCCCACAGAAGGAAGAGCACCAAGTTCCATGAGAGGTTTGAAGTTTATTGTTTGAAGGAAATGAAGAGAGATGCAACCCTAAATATTTCTTGGAAGAGTATGATATGTTAGTTTGCATCATGTTTTAATTTCATCCATGTGTAGGAAGGAGATGGTGGCTGATACCATAACAGTCTTCCAAGTTAGATGAAGGGGTTGTGTTGTTTGGAAAAGGATTGGTTTTTGTACAAGAACACAAATCATTTTTAGTGTTATGTGTTGTCCCTCCAAGAGGGATAGGAGTTATATAGCCCCCATCACCTTCATGGGGTAATGTGGTTGATGTGGAGGAAAGTTGAGTATAGAAAACATAGGATGGTTCTGGTGCAGTTTTTGATGTTCCATACCCTCCTGTAAAGGGAGGTGTAAGACCCCAATCATTACTAGAACTGGTATCTGAAAAGGAATTGTTTGTATGTGACTCTTTGGACCAAGAGGGTGAGATTTTGGAAATTTTATTAAAAGGAGGTGTAGAATCTAGCAACCCCAAATGATCATGAAAGAGTTTAGTTGTAGGTGAAGGTTTGGCATTAGCTTGGATAAGTTGAGATCTAAGGGTTATCCCACAATAGTGGTTTACAATTTTTGGCCAAACTAGACATTGAAATTATTATTTTTAACTAAATCTCCACATTCGGGCACCTATAGCAGCTAAACCGTGAGGAATTTGAAGATGATGCAAACTAGAGTCTCATCACATTTTGTTTCTAGATTCTAAATATATTTTTTTCAAAAATTTTGGAATCATATTGCACTTCTTTTTCCATCTCCCATGAAAAATAGTTCTTTTCAGAAAACAACATTTTTAAAAAGTGATGCACACCGTATAATGCATAACTCTTTTTCCATGAAGGATAAAATTGTAATTCTTTCGAATTTAGATTTTTAACTCTGATATCTAGTGCTTCCAATTGATTATATTTTTTTTTATTGTATTTTTATTCTTTAATCAAGTTTCAAAGTCAAAGCAATTACAATTCAGACACATTGAGACCGTATAATGCGTAATTTTTTTGTATAAATATCAAAATTCAATTTATTTATTTTTTGGATCAAAGACTTCAATATCTAGGGAATTCATATTTTTCAATTTTTTTTTTTATAATTTGTTATTTTTCCACATGTGGGTATGTGGAGGATCATGATGGGCCAAAAAGTGGTGATATGTAAGTGATATGATGGCCCATGTGGCTGATGACTTTTTTTTACCCAAAATTGATGAAACAAAAAGAGTTTTTAAAGGATATTCTCATCTTTCCACCAATATAAATTATGCTTTACTTTAAATTTAATAAATTAATATTATTCATTTTCTATTTGAATTATCACTTAAGTCTTGATTGATAGGCTAATTGAAAAACATTTATAGCTTTCAAACGGTATCACATTTTTTAAATATGAAACATGCATCACATTCTATGTGAAACATTCTATGCTTCACATACTATAGGATTAAAAAAATATATATTTGAATTTCATGAAGTTTTGACAAAGTTAAGGTGGTTAGACATACAAGTTTCTATATTTTTTAAAAGTTGTAATAAAAAATTCATAATTAATTATTTACTTGGAAAAAAATTACAAAAAAATATGCATCACATCGGGACATGAGTCCTCTACTTATATCTAAAGTCTTATAAAAAAATATTATCATTTAATTGTGGTTAGGGTGGTCAGATGGACACCTACTTCTTATTTTTTCCCTGAAATTTAAGTACTACCGCATTGAAATTTCAAATTTTCACCAAATAGATTTAAAAATAAATAAAATAAACCTAGTATTTTAGAAACTAAATTCAATTTTATACAGATTCTATTCTTACATATTTTTGAAATAATATAGATAACTTATTCAATTTTTTACGTCAAGTTGCCTAACTCTGATTTTCTAAATTTTCATTGCCACTTAAGGGCCTATTTTTTCCATGATGATCCTACACATACCCATGTGCAGAACAAAGACCTTCATTTTTTCCGAAAAACCTATGTTTAATAAAACTAAAAAAACAAATACATAATAAAACCAAAACATATCAAAAATATATTCATTAGATAGCTCATTCCAAGGACTACCTGATTCCAGTTGGATTTGTGAAGATTCTACCATTTTCATGTTCAAACCAAGCTTCAAAGTGAAAAAATATGGAGTCTTTTTGTGTCGGAGGGTGGGAAGGTGGGTAAAGGGGGGGTTAGCTAGAACCAGCATTCGAGAAAACCCCCTTTCCACAATGTGGAAATGTGGGTTCCACATGTAAAGGAGCTCGTTCGAACCCTGGTTCGAGCGAACCCCTTTGGGGTTTGTTTGAACCTTGAGTTTGCTCAAACCCCTCAAAATGATTTTTTTTTGCATGGGTGAGTTTTTTGGAAGTTTTCCTTCCTCACTCGAATTGTAAACCACTATTGTGGCTTCACCCCTAGGAATGAAAGGAGTTCAATAATTGGAAGTGTTGTGATTAGTTGATTTATAGCTTTGTGCATCTACATCAACCGTGTATATCTTTTTATTGTGCTCAAATTTCAATATGTGGTGAAGGGTAGATGGTGTTATATGCTTAATTAATTATATCATACTGGTTAATTGATTAATTCACTTATTCCTCTAGTTGCTTAAGCTAAACTTAGGAACATTAATAATTGATTAATTATTAAGTGTGCACACTAGGGTTTCATTTAGGGTTTCCCTTTTAGGGTTTCTTGATATCCTATATAAGGATTGATCTCTTTGCAATATTTGAGATTCTAATACTGCATTTTACACTTTGAGGTTTACAGAACATCTTGTTGGTTTTGCATGTCTTTTGCATGTGACAGGTGATTGCATGCAAGTGATCTTGGATTCTAACATGGTATCAGAGCTCCAGACCTACCGCTGCCTGTTCGTCATCTGAAGATATGGCTTCTCAGTGAGTTTCAAATGCAAGGGTTTCCACAAGCATCTTTTCTACAAGATCTGGGGGTAGCCAATTTTTTGGCAAACTATGGGATCAAATAGACATCGTCATCGTGTTCGTAATGCCTCAAAACCCTAGGAATGCCTGTCGTTTGGTTGATTTTGGTGAAGTTGGTCTAGGAGTCAAAAAAAATTTCCCAGGGAGGCCGTACAACCTTCCTAGCATACATTCCAAGGCGATTTTCTGCACGAAAATTTAAAAAATGGAAAAAACACCGTGTTTTTGGATTTCGCACGGCACTCCCAGCACAGATGAGATCTATCGTTGGGCGGCCACTGGCCCACTGCCGCCGCGAGTGGCTCCCCCTCCAGCTCCGCCGCCTCCCCGCCAGCCCCCGTGGGCTCATTCTGGACCCGCCCCGATCACATGGATGACTGGGGGCCCTCTACCTACCCCTGAGGGCTCCAGCACCAGCTACAGAGGTCAAATGGGGGACCGGGAGCTCCGCGCCCGGCCCCAGGCCCACTCCACGCCCCCTCGGCTTAGCCTGCGGTCATATGGTGACCAGGGGCCTAAAAAATTTCTACGGGGTGGATGTTTTTTGCGGCGATGACCTCCAAGCCATCAAATTTATACTCATGAACCGCTGATGTCAGCATGACGTCAGCGGTCGTATGGCAGTTTGTCCCCCTTACCCTTATTTTCCTTAAAAGAGCAGTTTTTTTTTTGTTTTTTGCATAACTTGGGCATACGGTATCAAAATTGGGCAAATGAGATATCGCCGGAAAGCTGGTTCCGACTACTTTTATTTGGTGTAGTTTATTTTACAGTATTTTCCTATTTTAATGCATTTTTTTCTGGTTGAAGTTAGATGTTTATTTTATGCTTCCAAGCTCATAACTCTTTGCCACGATCTCTGATTTTCGCTATCTTTGCGGCGTTGGAAAGGTACTGAGGAGCTTTATGTTGCTGTCAATGCACTTTTTTTTGTATCTATCCCAGGTTTTTCGTTATTCCAAATTTGACCCGATGGGTGTTTTGGAGATTACTTGGATATTTTGACAGTCGGGAGAGTGCATCTTGCATCTTTGCACTTCGTTTTCAGTGATACATCATTCAATAATCGACTGCTGCTTCATAGATTCCAGGGTTATTCCCATTTGGATTTTTCGAGTATTTCGTGGCATTGGGTCTGCTATCACATTATGATGATTCCGATATGGTTTCTTGTAGACAGAAGTATCTTTCCTTGCTTGCCAGATTGCGGTTCTAGTGTTACTCTACAGTGTTCTTCCAGTGCTTCTTTGCAGCATGTCATATCATTGTAGGGGGGTTTTGTCCCACTGGTTTTCCTCCTCTACCTCTTTCTTGCATTTGTAAATGGGTACCTTATCAGGCCTAGTTGTCGAGACCCATCTTTGCTTGCATGCATCTTCTTCTAGTGTTTTAGCTTCTTCTTAAGTTCATCTTAAGGGGGGGTGTTAGAGTAATAAGTTATATGCTTAATTAATTATATCATACTGGTTAATTAATTAAGTCACTTATTCCTCTAGTTGCTTAAGCTAATCTTAGGCAAATTAATAATTGATTAATTATTAAGTGTGCACACTAGGGTTTCATTTAGGGTTTCCCTTTTAGGGTTTCTTGATCTCCTTCATAAGGATTGATCTCTTTGTAATATTTGAGATTCTCATAATGCATTTTACAATTTGAGGTTTACAGATCTTGTTTCTTCTGAATGTCTTTTGCATGTGACAAGTATCCATTTGCATGCAGGTGATCTTGGATTCTAACAGATGGGACTCCTTTCATAGAGTGAATCCATGGTCTCCCTAGGATAATATTGTATAGAAAGGATCCTTGCATGATATGTATAGGAGTAGGAAACACTACTGGTTCAAATTTGATAGGTAATGTTATCATCCCTAGTGGTTTCCTATTAACATTGTGAAAGCCACGAATATGAACATTGTGACATTCAATGAGATTTTTGTCTATGCCAAGTGTGTTTAGGATGTCCATGCTATAAAGATTAATTTCTGATCCATTATCAATGAGAGTGTGCCTACCTAAAGTTTCATTAATGATCACCTTTATCATCAATGGATCATTCTGGTTTTGAACCTCAAGTGAGGGCAATTCATGTGTAGAGAATGTGATGTCAGATTGGGTCACTTGCATGGGATGAGAGGGGGGTATGATATTGTTTTATTATATGTAAGATTCAATCTCCTCCTTTTATATATGTGCCATTTCAGGAAATAGGAATTTGACTATAGGTGAAAGTTGAACAAGCTCCCATGCAGATATATTGGCAAGAGTCTTTTTAAGGTCTGCAACATGAGGGACTCTAACTTGAGAAAAGGGGAATGGTGTAGGAGTGATGTTTGATCCCCTATATGTTTGAGTCATTAAGTTACAACTTAGTGGTTGTGAAGCATTGTTATGAGTAGAGTGTATCATGGATTTCAAGATATCTCTTAGTTTTTTGTGTGAATCACTAGTGGGAGGAGACCTAGGAGGCTCACTATTTAAAGGAGATCTCGCTTGTGTTGTCATAAACTCAAGAATCTTGTCTTTATTCTCATGACTTGAAAATGGAGGGGATTCAAATGTCACTTGATTATATTTTCCTAGGGAAAGTTTAATGTTTGAAGGATAGGTGTTAAGGTTCACACATTCTTGCACCATGATAGTCTCCCTAGAAGGAGAGTTGTCAAGAGAACTACAAATCGAATGTTTTTCAAATTCAAAGGTTGGTTCTTCAAGAATAACTTCATTGCAAGGAAAGTGATGATCAATGGTGGAATTATCATGTTTAATAAGGGGTTCCCTAGGAGAATGGGGACAACCAAGGTACTCATGCAAAGTATCTTCGTCACACCTAGGAGAGATACTACGAGAAGGAAAAAGGTTATTGTCATGATCCCTTATGTTTGTTTTGTCATGTTTGTTAAGAGAGGTAAGAGGAGAGAAATAACTAGGGTTCTTGAAACTCTCATTAATTGGTTCTTCTAACACCAAAATATCTTCATCACCAAGAGGAGAGAGATTAGGGGAAGAACTAATATGATTATTCAAAACATCCAAGGTTGTACTCTCTATCACTAAAACACTCTCATAGGGAGAGGGTAGAGAAGGTTTCTCAACATATCTAGATTTGTATGATACTAGCATTATTTTAACAAAAATGACAAATATATGTAGCCACTTCATGACCCATTTCAACAATATGAACAATGTGGACACAAATATACATAACATTTTAATCCAATGTATGCTAAGTTTGAAGAATGTAAACAATGCAAATGAAATAATGAAGAGTAATTTTAGTAAAATTATGCATAGTTTTATGAATGTATACATTGTATGAGAAAAAGTAAAAAGTACTTTAATGAATGTTATGCCCATTTTTAGGAATGCAATCATTTTGCAGATCTAATATGGAAGGTATATCAAAAATGACCACCCTAATTTGATGATTTTGAGTTAAAAGCATAAAATATATGTTCTCGAAAATTTCTAGACTTACAGTATATGGTACTAGGAGGTCTGGGAAGCACAAAAATAAGGTTTCTGGTGCAATAATAGGCAGTGAAAAATCTGAACTAGGACTAGGTCGCCCAAAATGGCGATCTAGTCCTAATAGGGATTTTTTTCAAAATTTCTAAAGATTTGGAGTCGTTTGGATGTGTTTCGGGTGATATGATGTATTCCTAAGGTGAAAATGAATATTTTGAGAGATATTCAATGAAAATATATGTGCAAAGATACAAGCTACCATGAGCTTTCACTAATGCAGTATATTATAAACCCTAGCATGCAAAAATGCAAATGCCTAATGCAATGCAAGCTTTGTCCTAAGATGTAACTGTAAAATCAAAAGATTAACAAGTGTTGGATAGTCAAGTTCACCAAAATGAACCACCAAAAACATATACAAACAAGGGAAAGAGGATTCCCTTTACTAGGTTCCTAGGGTTTTTCACCCTAGAAGCACTTGGTTTAGGAATGGAACTCTTTCACCTAGTGATATGGTCTTTCGGTGATTGCATTCAAAGGGGGGAGATTGAATAGGGTTTGTGATATGTGTTTGTTGTGCAGCTAAATGAAACTAATGCTAATTAAGAAATGTAAATGAAATAAAATGTAAATCTAAACTACATGCAATGTAAAGTAAATGACCTAAATACTTGCAAACAAAAAGGAACCTGGAAATAACAGAACTTGTGCAACTGGGTATTGGAAGTTGCTGATGAGGAGTCTCGATATGTTCTGGAATCTATCAAAATTATTCATATGGAAACTTATGCCAAGCTGCGAGACCTAGTCCTCTTGTTGGGAAAATCTGTCAAAGTGGGTTTTTGTTAGATGAGTATCCAAAAATGTGAAAATCCCCAAAAAACAAGCTCAGAGGGAATAGGTAACCATTATGGGTGACCTAGTCCTCTTCTAGGTTTTTGAGAATCTGAAAGTGGAGATTGGAGCCTTTAGTTTACACTCAAGATCCCAACAGGTTCCTAGTTCAGATTCTATTGAAAACAAGCTGAAAGAGGTCTGTAAGTGTCAACTAGGGCTTTGTTGACTTGAATGGATTTGATGAGTTTCTAACACCTTTCTCTTTGATAAACCTGCATACAAAAACCTACAAAACATATGCAGATAGGAGACAAAGGGTTAGGGTTAGAGATTAGGGGTTTTCCTTAGTCAAACCCCTTTCATGATAATCAAATCTAAAATGAAATATAATGAAAGGAATGGAAGATTGAATGATAAATCAATGTAAACACTTACCAAATTTTTTGTTAAAGTTAAAGATGTCTGCAACATGCATGAATTAGCTCCAATGGAGGTTAATTGAAGTGCCTTGTGCTTGATTTCTTGCTTGGGAAACTTGAGTGCAAGAGTGCTTGTGGTGATTGAGTGAAGGTGAAAAATGGTCTTGTTAGGGGCAAAAATAAGGATGGAAACCCTTACTTATAGATTCTAAACCATAATTTTCTAGAAAATGACACATGATAGGCCGACCTTAGGGTTTTGGGGGCAATATTCCTACTATTTTTTGTTTTAATTTTGGATTTTAAGCCTAAAGGGACTAGGTTGCCCAAAGTGGCGACCTAGTCCACTTGGGAAAATCCAAGTGGTAGTCGAGAATAAAATAGCAATTAATGAGGTTTATTAACCTTGCCTCCTGAAACACACTTTAATCAGGCCTAAAATTACATTAAGGGGAAAAAATAGCATAAGAAAAGGGTTAAATTAGGGGTGACAAGCCTAGGAAAGTGTGAAATGCATTACAACACTTTACAACACTTT
Organism: Sequoiadendron giganteum; assembly: GCA_007115665.2. NCBI lineage: Eukaryota > Viridiplantae > Streptophyta > Pinopsida > Cupressales > Cupressaceae > Sequoiadendron > Sequoiadendron giganteum. Next base: position 231,625,091 of record CM021106.1, read on the forward strand.
GTCACAAGGCTTGGAAAGGGGTAAAAGGGGGTTGTTTAGGTGAATTATGTTGAAAGGGTCTTAGAAAAGTGGGAGTATGTGTTACAACACTTCACAACACCTTAGTAAAAAATCATTAGATTATTGTTGAATTGCAAGCTTTGAAGACTGAATCAAGGCAAAACAAGGCCAAAATCCAAGGGAAGAGGCCAAAATGAGTGAAAAAGTACTAATGACTACACTTTTTGGTGACACAGGGCTAAAAGGATGTAATTTTTTGCACACAATATAATGCATGCAGCTCTGCTGCTTATTATGAATCAAGAAAAAAAGAGTAATGCATAACAAATGAGATAACACGATTTGATTAATATTATTTTTAATGATATTTTTATAAATTTTATTTAAAATTATTTCTTAGATAATTTTTTGGCTGAATTCATGATTGCTTGGTCCTATGTGCATATTTTAGGGATTAGAAAATATTAAATAAATAATATCCCAAGCCTTTGTTATCCATAAAAAATGTGTTATAGTTATAACTTGTAATATGATGTTTACTTCTATTTTATGACTTGTTTTTGAAATGTTAAGCAGCATTTTCAGGGTGTCATACCCTTCACATCAAGCCACAAGGGCCAAAAAGAAGCAAGAGTAAAAAGAAAACATTAAAGTAAACTAAAAATAGAGACAGTCCATAGACAGTACAAAAACCACAGAGAGGCAGCTGAAAGACACAACACCGACATAGGAGGCAGCTAACTTGCGTTGTCCCAATTTTTAAGTAGGAGGTCCACGGCCTCATCACCAACCTGGTCTTTGTTCTCCTGACTGTTATTTCCCTCTAGCTCCTCCTTAATAGCATTTCATGGGGTGCTAGTGAAAAAATGGCCCAACTTCATAGTGAAGCGGGTCAACCCACAAAACCTTTTGTTGAGCGTGTCCATTCTCTTCTCTAAATCACAGGGCTCCTCCCCAATGTCCATGGTCCCCAGGACCTCTCCAGGCTCTTCAACTAGGGGATGCAAAGAGTGAGAGGTAGAGCCATCTCTAGGAACCTTGATGTCCTTAGGAGTAAACTGGGGCCCCTCCACAATCTCGTCCTCATCATCCTTAGTTTCCTCTTCCTTGTACTCTTTGCTGTCAGACTGCTCCTCCTCTGAATCCTTAATTATCTCCCTCTTTTTGCTGTTCTTTCCAAGCCTCCTGGATCTCCTTCTGGTATTTTCCCCACCAGTCATCACAATAGTCCCCACAATAGTGTCTCCTCTGGAGTCTTTCCCTATTATGTTCTTGCCCTTCCCTTCCCTAACAATTAGGTCCGGCGTACCTTTCTCCTTCCCCTTTTTTGTAGTGGTGGCCTTGTAGGCCAATTTTTCCAAAGTGGACTTCAATTCATAGAGACCCTCTACCATGCTGGCATGAGCCTTACCCAAACCACCCTTAAGTTTCTTGGTGGCCATCTTGTCTTTGGGATTCCTCACAATGCCCATATTAGATTTTTGGGGAGGGCTTTTAAACTTAGTTGAGGAAATATTCACAGTCAATAAGGGTTCGATATCCTCAATGTGCACAACTGTAATAGCTTTAGGAGGACAGAGGGCTAGGTGGAAGTGCTAAAGTCTCATAATGAGCCCCTAATGGAGTTGGAGTAGCGGGAGATCACTGGGGTTAAGGCTGGCTAACTCTTTACATTTTTTGACTGAGTTTTCCAAATCCATTAGAAGAAAGAATGGAAAACTAAGCAACATCTTGTGTCTTAAATGATTTATCAGGGGAAAGTGATAAAAAAAGAAGGTTTTAAACCTACCTTCTAAGGTGATGTACTTCATCAGTGCCAGGCACACCTGATCCTAGGGCTTTAGGAGAGCTTCTCTCTCAAAACCCGACTAGTTCTGCATTGGTTCCTCATCTCCTCTAAAAAAAGATTTCAAGCTTTCATTGTCTAGTTTCTTGGTGTGTTTGGGGTATTTTTCCTGATGCACTATAATCCCGTGGCTTGCGCTATGAATTCCTCACTAATTTCAAATGAAGTACCTCCCATTGAGACCCTATGATCCTTCCAGGAGTTGAAAAATTGGCCAGAAAAGTTAGGGTCATGGCTAACCAATATATCCATAAGAGTAGCAATGCCACCTTCCACACAAATGTGCCAAACTAAAGGATTATTCCAAAATTCATCATAGTTATCCGGCTCAGTCCTCACCCGCTCACCACCCATTTTTCCAACATGTATAGGAAGCCCAAGAGTTTGTAAAAGATACCAAATGCAGAAGCCAGCAAGATAATCGATAATTATCACATTGTATTCATTTAGGCAAGGGATACAATGATGGGTAATTACACCATCATATAGGTTGCATGCACGGAAAGGAAAATCAGCCTAGGGTGACTTGACAATGGAGTTAATGAGGATCTTGGGAAGTTTCAGCCAACAAGATAGGAATTGGTAGGCATGTAGGGTTCCTTCTTCTTGGAGAAAATGCACAAAAAAGAAGGCAACTTGGCCCTATGGCTAAAAATAGAAACATTCCTAAGGGTGAATTCTGAGACTCACACTAAACTCGCTAGTACGAAGACACTAGAAGGAGGCTTTCATTCATAATGAAGAGTCAAATCATTATTAAAACCCTCAAACAAACTGATGCTAGGATGAGATAAAACAAGACATCTCACGATCCCCAAGAGAAGAGATCGCACGGTACGAGTCCTCAAATTCATTGAAGTCATGTCCTTTCTTCTTTCCTTCATCAAGCCACCTTTTTTATTCATATTACCATCCTTAAAATTTAAACCCTGCCACCTTTTTTCCACCTTAGTAATCAAACCCATCCACCAGGTCCAAAGGACACAAAAGTGGATCCTCTAGTCCGTACCCCACACACGAAAATATTTAAGCCTATAGTGAGCCAAAAAATTAGATTCCCTCCACTTGTAAGCCATCTCAGTGTTAACAGTCATCAACCAGACCCTCAATAAAATCAAGTGGACCCCCCATTCAACACCCATCATCCGTAGTTTTAAAATCAGTGCGATACTTGGTTTCTTTGTTCCCTCGAGATGATAGCTTGAATTTTTGGTGGTAACCTTTCCATTCTCCTCCAACATTTAGTAGAATCCCAGCAAGAGGAAAGATTAGCCAAGGCATCCACCACTTGGTTTCCTTCTCTAAAAATATGTGTCACCTTTTTATCCCTAAATTTGGATAAAAGGAATTTGGCATCCAACAATATATCCTTAGTATTCTAGCCAATTACTCTGTCTTTATTCATATCATCTGTAATAGACTTTGAGTCTCCTTCAATGTGGAGATTAGCAATCCCAAAATAGATAGAAACTTTGAGGCCCATGAGCAACGCATGAGCTTCTGCCACTATAGAAGACTGGAACCCAATACCTCCAACAAATCCCGCAACAATAACCCCCCCGGGATCTCTAATCACTCCACCTATACTTGCCCTACCTGGGTTGCCCTTAGTAGCACCATCAAAATTGAGTTTAAACCAGCCTCTATCCAGAGGCTCTCATTTGGTATTTTTCCTGGCTAATAATTTTGAATTGTCAAAAGAGTTAGCCTCTAATCCCTGATGCCAGGACTTGGCCATTCTAATTTCGAAAACCAACGGCCCCGTCTTTGGGAGTTTCCCATTAAAGAGTGATATATTCTCCTCAATGACCCAAGCACCAATACCGAAAACATCCTTAGGGCTCCTCTCAACATTCCTGAAGACCCTGGTATTTCTCTCCTTCCACAGACACCAACCCAAGATAGGAGGAACCTAATTCAAAATTTTACTGGGTAGAGGGCGGGAATAGGGACCATACCAACCCATAATGAATGATAAAAGATCCTTGATAATAACCCAAGAGACCTCAAGTTTCTCAAATGCCAGCCCCCAAACTTTAGCAGCAAATTGGCAATGTAACAAAAGGTGACTGACAGTTTTCTCCCCACTCTTACAAAGTAAAAACCTATTGGGAATACAAAATCCCCATTTCCTCAATTTGTCCTGAGTAAGAATATTATTATGGTAGGCCATCCATCAGAAGAAATTTATTTTAGGGATCATGTGGCAATTCTAAATCTTCTTCCAGGGTTCCTCAATAGTATTTTGGTTTTTCAGCAGTTTGTAAGCCAACCTCACAGAGAGATCCCCCTATTTGTCAAAGGTCCAAAAAAACTCATCCTCTTTGTCATAGGAGGGAAACTTGGTGTTAGAGAGAATCATCTAAAGGGACCGAGCTAGACAACAAAGGTCTTGAGACCGGGGGCTATAGAGGATAAGGTATTTCCAAATCCTAGCTCCAAGGGGTCCTGAAACATAATCAATGATATGGATGCCAAAGAATCTCTGGGTCGATCCCATCATAGTCCTAAAGTTAGAGCAAGATAGAGGGGTGACAATTAGCCATGTATCTTCCTAGAATCTAATTCTATTCCAATTTCCCATTTTCCATTTAATGCCTTTCCTTAACAGGTCTTATGTATTGCAAATGCTCCTTTAGACTAAGGAGCCCTGGGGGTGAGACTCAAAGAGACAATTGATTAAAGGCCTATCCTGAAGATATTTGGAATTCAAAATTTTACACCAATCCTTAGTGTTCGTTAACTAATCTCAACCAACCTTGGCCATCAGAGCCCTGTTAGAGTTAACAATTGTCTTGACTCCTAGCCCACCACAATTTTTGGCCTAGAAGACCTTTTCCCATTTTACCAAAGCAAGTTTCTTCTTTTCCTCAATCCCAAACCAGAGGAAATTCCTTTGAATTTTTTCAAACTTATCAGCAATGTACTTAGGCATCTTAAAAATGGAGAGGAAGTAAGTGGGGATACCTTGGAGGGCCGTTGTGAGCAGTTGGAGTTTTCCAGCATGGCCTAGGATGGAGCCCTTCCACCTAGCCAATTTCATTTGGATCCTTTCCATAATCAAGTTCTAGAAGTCAGTGGTAACCTCCTTAACCATGAGGGGGAGCCCAAGGTAAACTGATGGGAGAGATCCATTGACACATCCTAGGACCGTAGTCACCCTGGATTGCAAATTAGGCATGCAGTTAAAGAAATAGATCATGCTTTTTATTGTAATTGATGCTTTGACTAGAACAAGAGGCATAGTTGTTAAGGCAAGCTTTCTATTTCCTAGCTCCCACCACAAAGGCTTTCCCAAAGAGAAAAGTGTCATCCACAAATTTTTGCACAACAACCGGATCTAGGGAAGAAGCCACTCTAATGCCCATAATGGAGCCCTCTGATAGCAGACTAGTGAAGTTCCTGCTGAGCACATTAGTAATCATTATGAAAAGATAGGGAGATAGGGGGTCTCCTTTTCTAATTCCTCTTCCAGTAGAGAAGAACCCAAAGGGGGATTCATTAACAATAACAGATTACTTTATAGTATTAACACATTCCATAATGAGTTTGATGACCAAATTGTTGAATTCAAACTTAGCAAAGAACTTCGGGATGAAATCCCATGAGACTTTTTCATAAGCTTTGGAGATGTCAAGCTTGAGAGCCATCCCCACATAATTACATCTATCCATGGAATGGAGTAGTTCATGGGTGGTCAAAGTAGCATCAAGAATATGTCACCCAGGGACAAAACCCTTTTGAGTAGGACTAATGATTTTATCTAGAAGAGGTTTGATACGGTCCACTAAATTCTTAGAAATGATCTTATAGAAGGTGTTACAAAGGTTAATGGGTCAAAAATCAGTCATGGATTGAGGATCACCAATCTTGGGGATAAGAGCGATGAAAGTGTAGTTCAATTGTTTGAGGATTTTACCCAATTTGAAGAAGTCCCTAGCCACAAGCACTAGGTCCCCACCCACAGTATCCCAGAAAATCTGAAAGAAGGTAGGAGGAAAACCATCAGGGCCTGAGGCTTTGAAAGCCCCCATGCTAAAGGTAGCCAATCAAACTTCTTCCATAGAAACAGTACTAAGAATCCCCATATTATCTTCCTAAGAAATGGTGGTAGGAAGATGGTTGAGAATCACACTGTCCAAGGCCGGATTAGGCGCCTTAGCTGGGGTTGAATAAGCCTCCTGAAAATAGTTAACAACACAAATTCCAATCTGAGCATGATTCAAAATCACCTCCCCAGTAGCATTAGTCAGCTTAGAAATTTGATTCCTTTTCATATGCTTGATGGCTAATATATGAAAGAAGGAGGTATTCCTATCACCTTCCTTCAACCATTGGACTCTTGATTTTTTCTTCCAAAATACTTCCTCATTTTTGAGAACCCGTTCCCATTCCATCCTGGTTCGCCATTCCTGGATGTGAGTCTGCTGACTATCATCTCCCTCCATTTTCTTTTGTGTGTGAGTATATAATAAAATAATCCTATACTATTATTTCTTCATAAGTGTAAGAGAGTGATTAATTTTGTACAACCATATATCCTATTCATTCAAACATTAAACATTAATAAAATTACAAGTAGATAACATATATTTTTTCTTACTAAATCAAAATGTGCCTCTTTAAGAGAGACATACTATATAATGATATAGCTTATTCATTCAATCATTATCCAATAGAAAAATTATAAAAAATAGCATATTATTCTATTTTTTAAGGATAGTGTATGTGCTCTAAATGGTTAATAAAGATATTTTAAATTTCTTGAGAAAATCTTTGTAGAAGTCATTAATGGAACCTTATAGGTTTTGGAGAAATTAATCCTATATGATTTCATTTTTTTAAAAAAGAATGTGATTTCATGTTTGATTTCATAATAATTGTCATTTCTAATTTGATTCAATTATGAAATATTTAAGTGGGTGTGTCTTTTTACTACCCTACCTTTTTTGTGAATATTGTTCTATATATATATATATACATATATATATATTTCTCTTGTTCAAATTCTATAAATTTTGGCAAGGGCTTCACCATCTTCGATTCTAATAGAGATATTCATTAAAGAGTGGACACATGTGCTCTCTTTTCCAAATTCTCATGTACAACTAGTCAAAATGGCTCCAAACTATATTATGAGGTATACACATTCATTAATACCCTTTTTTAAAAATATTTTAGTTATTTAATTGATTATATGTGTAGTCACCTAAAATTGACCAAATATTGTGACATTCACTTTTGACATCATTTTTGACATCTTACAACATATTTTATTCTAAACCTCACATAACCCCTTTCATCATCCCTATTGTTTAATCTCTAGCGAATTAATTAAATAAATTATATTTATTTAATTAGTCCATTTATCCTTTAACCAATTAATTAAATAATTTTATTTATTTAATTAATCCACATTCCCCAAATAATTTAAATAAATTAAATATTTATTTAAATTGATCCTTATACTATCACATCTCTTATAATTTAAATAATTCTAAATTATTTAAATTATTTCCCTAAATGACTTGATCTACTTTCTAAATCATCTCTCAAGATGACTTCACCACTTTCCAAATCATCTTGTAAGTTAACTTGATCCCCTTTCCATTCTCCTCTTTAGTTAGCTTGATCCACCTTCCATTTCTTCTCCCAAGTTGCACGATCAACTTTCTAATTCCACTACTGCTCACAAAAATGAAATTTTTATCCCTTCATCCTCCCATCTTCACCTATAAACTAACCCTCAACCGAGCCATTTGTGTGGATGAGCTTTCAAGTACCCTTACTCTATTGAATTGTCTCTACAATCTTTAATCTATCTATTTCTCATCTATCATCTACATCTTAATGTTATGTTGCTGCAACAATGAGCAATCAACATTCCTCCATGAACAATTCTAAAAAATATTAAATTATCATGCGAGGTTGAGAAGAGAAATGGAGATCAATCAAGTTTAGCATGGAGATCAGTTTGCATTTGAATTTATTATTTTGATTTTGATTTTATCTTGTCCTTCATGTGCATTGTTAGGGTTTCATTATAATTTTTTTATGCATTTTCCCTAAATTTTTACCCTAACTACATTGGTGAACCCATTGTGAATCCTTTGATTTAGCTTGTTTTTTATAGGTTTTATTGACTTTTTGTTGCAGATCTATCATTTTTTGGACAAAACTCCAAGTTTTATAAATTTATTCATATATTCTACACATCTATTTATTTTTCTACAATTTTTTCACAATTTTTTTTTCATCATCTCAAGAGGCTACTATAAAAACATTGAGGCTTTATCATCATTTCTGTAAGAGTTATTGTGATTTTATATTTTGTCATAAAATTGAATTTTTGGATGCAAATCGGCAAATGTTTTAGAATTTTTTACATTTTTAGAAATATATTGAAATTATAATGGGGGTCTATGTTTTAAATACTTAATTTGGAGGTCAAATAATGCAAAAATATCCAATCTTTATTGTTTGTATGGTTTTCACAAATCCACATTTGTGGGTGCAAAACAGGGAAATTTTCTAACTTCTTTACATTTCTAGAAAGACCTCATAAAATTATCAAGGGTCTCTTCTTTTAATTTTTATTTTTCAGATCAATGATATCTTCAAATAATCGAATCTAATCTGGCTTTGTTAAAAACGTGTATCTGAAATTAAAATTTTCCTTATCTGATGAGCTTTTTTTTTATGGCTGCATTATAATATCATTTTCTGATTTTTTAAGTGAGTCTAAGGAGCTAGAACAGCATTGGCACCAGAATCTACAACATATTTAAGGATGAAAATAATTAGGTGCATACATTCCATTTTTAATCTCTAATCATTGCTTGTCAACACACTTCGATTTCGGGTTTAAAAAGAACAACTTGTTTGATCACACACTTAAATTTTGGGCTTTAAAATGAACATATTTTTTTCAATCATACTTTTAAATTGGGCTTAAAATCAACCATTTTCTTGCATCACACATTTTGGCTTTGTGTTAAAAAGAACAAGTGCTTCCATTGTTTTCTTACACACATTTCAATTCTAAGGGTCAATTAACAACTGTGAGAGTGAATCAACTGTGTGTGTTGATTAAAAACACCTCACTTGGTTCACTTTTGTCATAACCTTCTTAGGATTCCTGCTTGGAGCACATACCCCTCCAAGGGACAACCTCAAATCAAAGTGTAAATCTAAAGACAGGCTTCTTTGGACGTTGAAATCTTGTCATTCTTGGCTAAGCCACAAAGAAATTTATACCTTTGGGAAGTGAAGGTGAAGGGTGGGTTACCCCTTTCTCCCAATTGTGTGTCAAGATTTTTATTTCAAATCATCCCTAGTAAACCTTGTGCATCCTAGCTTAAGACCTAATTGGCCATACCCACTTGACTAACACTAGTCTTGTTGCTGTGTATTTGAGTGTTTGTTTAATTATAACATTTAATCTTGAAAGAAAAATTTATGATTGTGTTTGGTGTGTGTTTTCATGCATTTTCATGTGAGATCTTTTGTTTGATATTGCTGAAGTCAAAATTACAATAAAAACTTACCACATCATTCAAATCATCCAATCTTGTCATTCCACATCATCATCTCTTTGATCCAATCAACATCATTTTACACCATGCCAACATTAGAAGACCTAGTACCCCAATTCCAGAACCCCATCCAATCACTTTATCAAGCACCACAACCCTTATACCAACAAATTATACATGGGATCCAAGGCATCATCCAAAAATCTTAACTTCAAACAAACCAATCAACTCAAATACAACATCTCATAGTCCAGGCACAATACCTCATAGCCACTTGTCAAACCCATCAAGCACATCATCCTCTATTCATTCAACACCAATCAATTCCACCTCATTCCTATTTGGCATCTCCCTCCATTCCATATAAATTTAATCCATCCAACTACCAAAACAATTCCATGTCTCCTTACAACACCTCTTCCAATTTCAACCCTTATCCATATCAATACACCTCTCAACAACCATTATCCTATGAAACCCCTCCATCATTATCGCAACAAAAAATTATACCACAACAAGTCCAAACACCATTCCAACCTCACTACATTCAACCACAATCCTATGTGTCACCTTCATCATTATTCCAATCTAACCCATCTACCTATCATGTCAATGCCACATCAACATATCTAGCCATATCACAACAAGAACATAGGAGCCCAAGTTCACCTTGGAAAAAAAATAAAAAGCCTTTCAATTCTCATGTTTCATTCAGTAAGGGGAATGCCAATCTAGTTCATGCACCCTATAATTTTATCATACCACCATCCAATAAAATAACTATCCCTAAGCCACAATGGCCTAGTCCTAATCCATTGGCCTCTCCACCTTCTAACCCATCAAAATCTTCATTACCCCCACCATCATCTAATCCTCCATCAAATTGACACCCTAAATTCAACCATTTCAAAATTAAACCTATGGCATTATCCAAATCCACCCATCCACCTACAAAGGATGTAACCCAAGGGCTACTAGAAAGGAATCAAACATCACCATGTCATCCAACTCATATCTTTGAACCTACCAAAGAGTCTTCAAACACACTGCCCATTCTTACAACCCCATCATGTAGTCTCCCCCTTGATCCTATTCAAGAGTCTCCCCTATTGAGCCTAAGTCAACCTCCATCATGTCTCCACATTGTTGACCATCTAGAACATGTCAATCCTATTCAAGATTCATCCCCTTCCACTTCCATTCAAGAGACCCAAGAGTTATATCAAGAGTCCACTCTCAAGCATGTGGAAACATCAAGCCCTAGTATTAATCAATATCAAATCACTTTCCTCCAACCTATCCATAACCTATATATTTTCTATGATCAATATATTACCTATGAATAATATATCTATGAGAAAATTGATCCTATTCCTATCCATGAGAAAGATATCCCAAATGTATCTTCACCTAGTCCTATCCATGATCAACCAACATCCACTTCCCTTAATGAGACATATGCCTCCCAAGCACACATAGAAAATCAAACAAATACCTTGGATCTAAGTGAACACAATGCTAATCAAGATCCTAATGATCCTCCATCACCCACTATCAACCCTATTGTTCTATCCACCTTCATCCATGAGTGTTCTTCTTTAGGACAAATAAACATTTATTCACTTCACCTTCTTCATCTAATAATGAACTCAAGTCTAGTGTCCAGAATACACCTACTCCCATTGTCCATTGCATGCTAAAAAACATGAACTACCAAGGTAAAGGTTTAGGCCTTCATGAACAAGGTATTTTGGAGCCCATCCATGTCAAAGTCCCTCCATGCTCATTTGGCCTTGGATACTCACCCCAAGGAAAATAAGATAAAGATGTTGGTACTTACTCCATCCATCTTAAGTCCTCTTTCCACTATAATCCCTATCATACACCCAAAACATATGTTTCCATTTCACCTCAATCATCCTACAAATTTCAAAAGCATGTGACCATACACCTTCCACCATACAATTTTCCACCATTTATTCCAACTCCTAATATCCCTCCATATAATCTACCTATGTTACTTGTAACGCCCTGCCATGCAACCCTAGAGGAAGTTGCAAACAACTACTTAAACAGGCTAATTTTTTTTTTTAAAGTACGATTAAAAGCAAGTTCACTACCCATTGCCAACAACCTCTAAGGTTACGAGATAAAGGTTATATAGAACCTCAACAAAAAACATGAATTTAAACCATGACAATTATTTACTTAAAAAAATAACACATACATTCCAAATAAGATAATTAACAATTGCATTAATCCACTTTAACAATAAGATTACAACTCTCATTCCCCGAATGGGGTAAGTCCAATAAACATAATAACAATTACAACTTCCCACCTCGATAACAACAAAGGGGTAAAATCATACAAGATCAACTGAAATGCATTAAAGCAGGAACTGAAATTGAATCCAATGAGCTCTCCAATTGGAAGTCTCATCCACAAGAACATGAAGAAAGCCCAACAGATTTAGGTGCACGCCACCCAACCAAGTGGAACCCAAAGGCCCACCCCCCGTGATAGGAGATAGTAACAAGGAATCCTAGCCAAGACCATCAACCTTTAGACACAAGCTAACACAAAACTGAACCAAGTTGGACAACCAATCACATGCACCACACAAGTACAACATAAGTACAACATAAGTACAACTCTATATGGTCACATTGCTTCCAGAAATAAAGCAGTTCAAGTATGCTATGAGAACCATACACATAATAATCAAATACCAACTATGGTCACATCAGGTATGTTACGAAAACCACACCCACAATAAACAAGTACCAACTATTGTCCTAGACAGAGTATCATTGCATAGTTCGTCATCAATTACCCACTGTGGATCATTAAGATGGTGGCCTCAAACCAATCCCTGGCCCTGATACTTACTAATGCAGAGTCAAACACCTTTTGTACAGACAAGATGGATGACCTTGCCTCTCCAGGCCTTCCCACCCATCCCAAGCCTGACCGAGCACGTGGGTCCATGGGTGAGGCATAATTATCTTCACTAGTGAGAAGTTATTCCTAATCTTCTAAGTATTGTTTTAGTTATCACTTGATTAAACAACTTTTGAAGGTTACCCAATCTTACCGCTTCCGAGCTCTAGCCCCTATGGAAACCACTCTTCTACTTGACAACACACATACCATCCAAACACCAATGGTACAAAGTGCAACACACAAGATATCACGACCACTCCTTTCTTAGGAGGTGACATAAAATGAACTCACTCCAAACATTGGAGGCAACAAATAACTTAACAAGGTCACTCCTTACAAGGACATGCGGATCCCATAATCCACTCATAAACCAAGGAGGTACAAAACATCCCTGTTCATGAGAACTGGGTAAACACTAACTAGATGCCATGCACTACCCAAGGAACTCACAATAGGTTGAAAAACACAACACGACAACCCACATTACTGAAAACCCCATCTGGAAGACTTACTAAACTTTATAACTCAATTCCCCTAAAATGAAGATGGACACCATTCACAATTGTGATGAGTAAGAAGATGTGAATTAAATTCAACTTTGGATTTACTAAATCCATTTCTTCATTAACATTTAGTAATTTATTTCATTAATTAAACTAAATTGAATAACGACTCTTTGGACAAGTGGATATTTAAACCAAATATTTCATTCTCTACTTGTTTTCAATAATTATAAAATACTCATTTGTTTCAACAACTTGGAAAATAACATTTTAAAATAAATACACGTTTCCTCTTCTCGACATAATTATTTCAAAAATAATTAACTTATCTATCTAAACATTTCCCTTAAAATCACAAATACTGATCTACCAAAAATTAACCTTTTAGATTCAATCTAATATTTTGTCTATTTTAGTTTAATATAAAATTCCACGATTACACTTAATTCTTGCCATCATTTAAATAATAATAAGATATTCAGTTATTTCTACAATTCCAAATACATTGAAAATAAATATTGTTTCATCATTTCCATATAACCATTTTAATATAATTAATCTTGTCTTAAAATCATATTAATTTAAAACAAAAGTACTTCTTCTTCAAAATAATATTTTAAAATAAAAACAATGATTTAATTAAAATTACCATGTTTTTATTTCTTCAATTTAACTTAATTCATGCATTAAAAAAAAAACCAAATATGAATATATATAATAATAATATATAATATGTTAATATTTTAATAAACTTTTAATATAATTTTTTTTGAATTAAAACCTACCTCACTCGTGCCTTGAATCGCATGCCAGCCCTAAGGGTTGATCCATGGATTTCAAGCCACATGCATAGCGATTGGCACGGGTTATGGGCATCGGCCGCAGATTTCATAGGTCGGCAGGGGGGTTTGAATAGGGAAGCGAATGTTGGTTGTGCCCAACCAGCCACGTTTGGGTGTGGCGGCTTATACCGCTGGTCACCAAAGGTTGGGGCAACTATTCCTAAGCACAGTCGATGCCCTTTTTGGGGCGTGGTTGTGTTCAGACACAGTCGTCCCCAGATGGGTTGCCGATAGTCAACGGAGCGAGCGAGTGGTGGTGGAAGGGTGGAAACAGTGGTGGACGGAGGAGGTGGGGAGCACGCTAGGCACGGCTCCCTCCACCCACCTCCCATGGGGCGCGGTGGGGGTTGAGTCCCCAATGACCCCCCCACCAAAAAATTTCAAATAAATATTTTTTTGTAAACAAAAATCCCTACGGATTTTCAATCCGCATTTCAAGGGATAAAAATAAATAAAAAATTATTTCATAATAAAAATGATTTGATAGCATAACCCCTAGCCGAAAAGAAATATTAAAATATATTTATATATTTTCAAAATGCATTTGCAGATCTAATTGAAGAACAAAATTGAAAAAAAGCAATTTCCAGCCAAGAACACAATTTATTTTCTTGAAGAAAAACATTCTCAAAGAAGGGGTTCCCAATTTAAAAACAAGGTTTATCATGGTTAATTTTTGCAACTCTTTCACTTGTTTTTCAAACATGGTTTTGCAAACAGTTTATCAAATCTAGAATTTTTCTTTCTTCAAAAAATTAAAAAAAATAAACTAAATAGATGAACCTCGATTCTAAAGCTTGAGAAGTTGATAATGCAACAAAGCCTCCTCCTCTATTCCAGATCTTTTCCAACAATTCCAAATCAGCTTCTCCAAATCAAAATAAAATCCTCAAATTCTTCTTCCTTGTTTTTTTTCCAATTTTCAAGCTCTCCCCAAAACTCATAAAAAAAAATCCCAATAATAGCCAAAAACAAAAATATCTATTCACCCACCATAATCAATTTCTGAAAATAGAATAGCCAAAATATCTTCATTTTCCAATTTTTTTTGAATTCAAATTTTCAAAAATGAAATTTAAACCATTTTCCTTTATTTTCAATTTCATCTTTTCAATATTCTCAATTTCAACATCATAAATTTAATTAATTAATAAAATACATTTAATCAACGATTAAATTATTTATTTATTAAATTAAATTAATAATAAAACAAATTATATTTCAACATAATTTCATATTAAATTAATCACAACTTAAATACATTAAGCCATATAATTACCCTTTTTTATTGCAATTAAATGAAATCAAGGCAAGATGATCAACATAACTTGACTAACACCTAACGACACACTATGACTAGAGTGATGACTTGGCACAAAAACCTAGCTACTATCTCCCAATAGAATACCATTGGCATTGGACACGCTCAAACCTGTGAAACTAGGTGGAGTCGATGTCTTGTACCTGTCAACCTGAAAATCAAGTAAACAACAACATATAGTATAAACAACATAAAATACACACCGTGATGAGGAAATCACAGAATCGCAGTGCACTCACAAGCGAGTGATGCGATACCATCCCCTTCACTAATACAATGCAACTAACCGACAGATCTAACATATTAATATAATCCAAAGCATATACATCATTAATTCAGATATCCATTTATGTTAATTCAAAGGATGACATAAAGATAACATCATATTAAAATACCATCACATCAAAAGATAACATTAACGTCGCTTTATAGACAGCGATCAAATAGCAACCGTGTACCATAGTCAAGGTACTAACAGAAAGTACAACATAACAGAGCATAATACTATTCAATCAAAAGGACAAAACAGAGGGGTACTACATTACTCCCAACACCTAATATCACCATTATACAATCCCCTTATCCATCCATCCATAAATCTTCTAAAAATCCTAATCATCACCAATCAATGCACACATTGTCTAAACATGAAGCTTCGGCTCATTCCACCATACCCATGGGATTCAAAAGAAAAAAAATCAATTCCTCTACCTATAAAGTAAAAAATCATAAGGGTCCACATGCCTTAGGGTAAAAAAGCAAATAATCAAAGAAAAATCCATCTAAAAAGCTATATAATCCCATACCTCTAAAAGAAAAGTCTAAAAAAAAATGGTTTGGGTACGTAAGAAAAAATAAATCAAGTCAAACAAGGCATCCACATCACAAAAATCTCAACCATATGCTTCCACCTCATATTCCCACTCTATGAAAGAATCTCATATTCCATCCCATAACAAAAATAAAAGCCATAAAAATACTAAGTCTATGTGGGTACCTAAAGCACTTTATCACCCATCTCCTAAGAAAACATCTCCATTGCTTCCTATACCCCCTCCACATCAAAAGCTTCAACATTTATCATAGTGTGTGCAATTATTGGTCATGGTTCCCTTCCATTTCACAACAATTCCACCTACCTCCATCACCTCACCCTACACTCATTATCCTACATATCTCCCCCATCACCTTCCTATGGTCCATGTTTTTGGCTAAGCCTCCCCATTAATATTTTGTATAAGTCCTATATAAATCCTATCATAATCCACCATCTTCCCTACATAATTCACATCATAATCCGCCAATCCTTCCATAATCCACATGATAATGCATCATGTATCTACTCCATCTCCGTTTCATGTCATCCCTTACCAACATCTATGAGCATAATGACATTTGACATGGTCCATGTGATGAAATACATATATAGGGGTACTATCACCTTTCATGTAACTAGACACTTGAGTCCCTCCTATCCATATTCCCCTTCTAAAAAAAAAAATTTAAAAATTTAAAAAATTACAAAAAAGTAAAGAGAAGTTCCTTTGTCCAGCAATGAAAACTTGGTAAACATGCACCTTGGATAAGTACCATGATGAAAAATTGGAAAATAGTTGTCATGTGTAGGTTGATCTTCTATGTCACTTACACTTGGGGGCACTTTGTCTCATCTACAATATCTATCTTATTATGTCACTTCCTATCATATCATCCTTGGCCATCATACCCATATACTTATCATATTAAGTCCATTCATAATCTCTCCCTCCTTCTGATCTTGATAAATATAGGGGGCACAATGTTGAAACATGTTTTGGATATCTTTTGATATACCTCATCCTTCCAAACAAGCCTATCATTATCCAATTGTCATAAGCTTTTTCATGAAAAAATCCTAAGTATTGTACCTAGAATGGGGCATGTTATTCATATGCAACATAATCTTTGGAGATCACATTCTTTCTCTCTTATTATGCATACACCCATTCCATTCACTATGACCTATCCATTTTATCGAACCATCTATCATGATCCTTTTAACCCTTATCTTATCACCCACTCTTTCATCCACCAATCCCATCTATTTCCTTGCAACTAGAATTTGTTTTACCTTGTCATTGGTATCTAGTACAAAGGCTACCAAAATTGAAATCTCAAAAAATTTCAAAAAAGTACTAAAAAAATAAATTGAAAAAGGTCCTAAAAAATCCAAAAAATCAAAACATTTCAAAAATCCAAAAAAATTCAGAAACATTTCAAAAAATCCAAAAAAAATCAGAAATTTTTTTAAACATGCAAACAATTTAAATATTCATAAAAAAGACAAAAGAATCAAATAGCCAACAAAAATCCAAGCAATAAAATCAATCCATCCAATCACTTCTTCTAATTTCATCTAATTAATCCATCACCTCAATCTAATCATCCAACCATTCAACCAATCAATCATCTTCATAAAATCCACTCATCAATACATCAAATCATCTTCAATCATTCCAAGCAATAATCCAAATGCAATTCAATCCTTAATCCATACTAATCAAGTCAATCAATCTTGTCAAATTATCCAATTGAATCCTTTGGTCTTGCATTCTCATTCAAGGTTGAGAAGAGTAATCGAGATCAATCAAGTTTAGCATGGACATTAGTTTTCATTTGAATTTAATATTTTTATTTTCATGTTATCTTGTCCTTCATTGTGCATTGTTAGGGTTTCATTATAATTTTTTAATGTATTTTCCCTAAATTTTTACCCTAACTACAATATGGTTGCACACCTTCCTTTATATGTTCCCATTCTATATCACATGTGATAAGGTTATCTTGGAGGTAATTTTCAAAAATCCCTCTTAGTTGTGATGAAGTTTTTGATTTCACTAATAAAAGAGTGTCTCTTTGATCTTTTTCTTTCTTTATTACTTTCCAACATTGATTTTTCTTAATATTATTGTGAAAGTATTTTGTGCAAGTGAAATGTAAGTGCAACAACATAAGGAGAATATTCAACCCTAAACCCTCAACCCCTATACCCTCTACCCTAGACATTGGATCTATTGGACTCAAGGGAACACTAAGAGGGGGGTGAATTAGTGCTCAACAAATCTTAACTTTATTACTCTGAAACTTAAACCATTATGTCATTACATTAAAAGAAAGATGCAAGCATTTGAAAAGGAAACATTCATAACACCATAACACAAGGATTTTTGCATGGAAACCTTGTTAGGGGAAAAACCACGGTGGAGGTTAATCCACAATTTGAGTACTCAAATAATTTCTTACAAAAGAGAATGCACTTGCATTTAGGAACACTCTCTAGAGCTCACGGCTCAAAAGGGAAGGCTCACTGCCTTACAAAAGTTTAGATTAAAACCATCTAAAGGATTAACTGAGATAGTAGCATCTATTCATGCTAGGTTACAGTTCTGATGAAGCTCCTAGATTAGATTTCAGATCTTTTTTTTGACTCTACACTTCGCTATGCACTTCTCTCTTCTTTTCTGCTCTTCACATCACATAGAGACAAATTTGCACTATTACTCTGCTGAATTTTGCACCACACATTCACTATGTTCTATATCCCCACTATCACACACACTTCTTCTCTCTAAATGATAAAACTGGTCCCATATATATATCCGCTATCAAGGATTTGATCATTCATATATCGACTTCATAAAACATTAAGTTCTTTTCAATAGTCGACTAAATCCACCACTAATTCTTTATGCATATCCTCCAAAGTCAATTAAGACAAAGAGATGACCCAAACAAACATAATCGAGCATGAAAAAATTTAATTAATTACTCCTTATACATTCGCGATTACTATATTCGCCAGGTCAGCCTTCTAGCACATATAACCAATAGATTAATGCATCAAATCTTTTAGATCACATATCATTGAATGTGCATCAGTATAATTCATGAATAAGGCAATAAAAACATCAAAAAACCTTCCTTAGAGATCCACAACCCAAAATAATTGTTTAGTGAGGTATTCAGATCAACTTTTATGCCTATAACAGGATGCCCTGTTCTTCACTCTATTTTGTCGGTGTGAACCAAAACTATACTATAGATCAGATGCATGACTTAGGTTGCCATCAATGACAAAAAATACAAGCCATATGCCAACAATCTCCCCCTTTGGCATTGATGGCAACACTTAGTGAAAAATGACTAAGTGTCAGAATCATTATAAGTATGTTGCCAAATTGCTCTCTCTCCCTATGCTTCAAAAGATTTCAAAACACAGCTCCCCTTAATATTGATAAGACATTTTTCACTGCACTCTCTCCCCCTTTGAAATCAATGACAAAGTATAGAAACCATATGCGAAAAATACAAAACATGTGTTCAAAATCTCCAAAACTTCAAAATGTATATATCGACAATTCTCCCCCTTAGACCAAAACTTCAAAAATTTGAAAACAATTGACTGCAACTTTAGAAAATTATCCTATGTTTTTTCTTCATTTTCGGAAGGAACTTCTTCCAAGCATCTATTGTGATCCCAATGATAATTATCAAACTATTTTTCTTGGATGTTTTGTTGACAATTTTGGTTAAATATTCCAGAATTGTAATTGTTTCTTCTAGTTTTTCACCTTTCCTTAGTATCTCCACCATCTGCTCCAATCTACATTCAGTTTCAAAAAAAATTTGACAAGTGTGTTCTTGGTGAATTGAATTTTTCTTTGTTCATACTATAGTTCCGGAATTCTTTTCCTGATGGTTCCATCTTGATCTCGAAGCATGTCAAAGCTTTTTCCAATGCCATTCAACTCTATTTCAATATGTTCCAATTTCTCTTTGTAGTTACTAACAACATAGTGGCAACAGATGCAATAGCTATAAATGTTATTAGATGCATTGATGCATTGCATTATCTCATTCATTTTCTTCTTTATTTTGGTAAGGGATAGTCTAAACTGCTCCTTCAAGTGAGAGATAACTTCACCTTCTTCTTTGTCTTTATCCCTAGAGCTCATTGTTTCTTTACTACATTCAATCATTTCCTCAAGTAGAATTTTTACAAACTTTTCAATTTGATCTTGCAATGCTCAAAATTAGCATTTAGTACACTCAAAATAATGTCTTGATCATATGATGGTCTAACAGACCATAACTTAGCAATTTTCTGCATTCCACCTTCTTCCTGAATAAGCTATTGTAGCTTCTCCTTTGTCAAATCATCTTCTTCCTCACTAGAAATTTTTGGTTATGATTCATTTCTCTATGGATCCTCAGTTTCTTCATCAGATTCTTCATTTGTAATATCCACAATTTCCTTTTCTTTACATTTTCCCTCAATTTTGGGAACTTTGCATTCCGGAGGGCTATATTCAACAATTTATTTTTCTCTTTTATGCTTTTTCTCCATGCCATCGGAAGAGGAACCAACTTCCATTGTTCTTACCAGAAGGAAAATATTGAACGAGCCACACTTTCCCAGCACATTCTTAACTAAATTTTCAAATTCTAGATCCCAATCAGCCAAGCTCCTAGAATATGAGTATATTTGTTTGCATACCAGTTCATTTTTTTCCACACCACATTGTCAATCTTTGGCAAAAAATTCAAGAAATACATTACTAAGTGTATGATCAAAGTACCGAAATTGAAAGGGTGGCCTATTTATTTTGTTAGTTGGACATTCTCCATTAGCTGACCCTTTATCAATCCACGTAGGTCAAAGTCTTCACCTTCAATTATCATCTTGTGTGAAATATAGACTGCATCAGCCGAGGTCACTCCTTCTCCATTTTTGAAAAATAATTTATATGAAATTACATGTGCAATGTATTTTGTAACATGATTCTTGATTTTCCCAGTTATCAATGCCCTCTGATATCTGATTATTCCAGTTAGGGTTTCAATTTCCTTGTTCTGGATGGATTTCTTCCTTGGTATATCTCCGACTTTTCATAATCTATTCAAATTCTCAATTACCTCCTTTGAGATGGTGTAGGGTTTGTCCAAAGTTAAAATATCATCATGCAATCTGCTCAAGATGAATTTAACAAATTATGCATTCTCAAAGTATGAAAACTCATTCCAAATATCCAAATTTTTGTATTTGGCTTCTCTCAATTGCTTCAATTCATTGGGTAATAACATATTCCTCATGGACCTAATTTTTCCACTGTTGTATTCATCCAAAATGAATGACCTTTTTATTTGTTCCATTTCCCTTTTGCACTCAGGTTTAACAACCGCACACCAAATTATATGAAAATTCTGACACCAACTAAAATACCTGATAGATTTTGAGTTTCAACAACTTCTTTGCTTCAAAATTGTGCTACCGAGTGTTCTCCTTCTTTTCTTCTTTGATACACACTGACAAATGATAATTCCAACTTAAATTTTATAGTTCGCACACGTGCAATAAATGCATTTTCCCTAAGTTTTTCGGGTGCTTTGTTTTCTCAGACAGTAACAGAGAAATTTTCTATGGACCTATGAATTCTCTAGAAGTTATCCAAATCCTCTGCACATCATAAATACACCTTCTTGACCATTCTTTATGTTCTGGTACTATCCACAGATAGGGGCAGAAAGATTTTCTTGAAAACCTCCCCCTAGGCTAGTGGCCTAAAATCAATTACCGAAAGAATTATAGAAAGAAGGTTATAGTGTAGAACCATTTCCAACATCAAACTCATTCTTCCTTACCCATGTCTTCTTCATCTGATCTCTTATCTCATCTATAGTGACTTTTTCTTTTCCTTTGTCATCTTCCTATATGTTTTTACCTTTGTAAACTGGACCTCTTCTATCCACATTTTTGTTTTTGCAAAATCTTGCAATGTGACCAAACTTATTGCATTTGTAGCACATGGTAATTCCTTGTCCAAACCAATCATTCCATTGATTTCTTCTTGATCTACATTGATTAACAATATGTCCAAATCTTCCACATGTGTAACATTCAGCATTCTTTCTATTGACAGAGTAGTTTGAAAAAAAATTGCATTCAATTGATTTGTGACCAAACTACTTGCATTTGAAACACTCACCAAAAATGATGAATCTCTTGATTTCATATTACTTCTACACTGAGTAGCCATATGGCCAAATTTATTGCCAGAAAAAAAGTATCCATTAAATTTTTTAGCATTAGGTTGTCTTACCAGATATCTTCCACGTTTGTTCATCTAGTTTCTTTGTCTAAAATTCTTCTATCTGAGTTTGGAATTTTCTCTTTTTTCATATCCAAGACCTCTCTTATGATTTCCACTCTTCTATCCTTGATTCAGCTCATCAAGCTTCACTGAGGTAATCTTAAACTTCTCCTTGTATTCATTTGCAGTAGTAAGTTCATTTCTGAGGATAACAATCTACTTACCAATTTCTTCTTCATTGTTTCTAGATCATTGCAGTTCACTTTCCAACTGAGTGAATTATTCATTTATTCCTTTGTGTTCATCAAATTTCTCTTTTAAGGACTGAGCAATATTCTCATTCTTTTTCCTTTCTTCAATATCTTTAGTCAGCTCCATCACCATAAATTCCATCTCATGCTTTAGGGTAGCATTTTCTCTGGCAAGCTTTTCACATTATTTTGTTATTTCCTTCAAGGTATGATTCAGGTGAGAATCATCCATGTTTTCACTCTCTTGTTGCTTGATATGATCACATAGATCCTTTTCTTTCTCCCTGGAATTAACAATTTGATCCTTTAATGATTGAATGAATTTCTTAACATCCCTAATATTTTCTTTTAATTCTTGGACTTCTTCTTTAGATTGATCAAGGTCATCAAGTGCCACCAAAAGTTGTTGTTGAAGACTACCAGATTCCATCACATTCCAAGTTCCACCTCAAGTTCCTAAACTTATTCCAAGGAACCAAATGCTCTGATACCAATTGTTGGACTCAAGGGACCACTGAGAGGGGGTTGAATCAATGTTCAACAAATCTTAACTTTATTCCTCTAAAACTTAAACCATTCTATCATTACATTAAAATAAAGATGAAAGAATTCAAAGGAAACATTCATAACACCATAACACAAGGATTTTTGTGTGGAAACCCTATTAGGGGAAAAACCACGGTGGAGGTTAATCCAAAATTTGAGTACTCAAATAAAGTTTTACAAAAGAGAATGCACTTGCATTCAGAAACATTGCCTATAGCTCATTGCTCAAAAGGGAAGGCTCACTGCCTTACAAAAGTCCAGATTAAAACCATCTAAAGTATGAACTGATATAGTAGCATCTATTCATGCCAAGTTACTATTCTGGTGAAGCTCCTAGATTAGATTTTGGATCTTTTTTCTGACTCTACACTTCGCTCTGCTTTGCTCTGCTCTTTTTTTCTCTTTGCATCACATAGAAACAAATTCACACTATTAATTTTTTGAATTTTAAACCACATTCACTATGTTATCTATCCCCGATATCACACACACTTCTCTCTAAATGATAAAACCGATCCCACATATATATCCGCTATCAAGGATTTGATCATTCATATGTTGGCTTCATAAAAGATTAAGCTCTTTTCAATTTGTCGGCTAGATCCACCACTAATTCGTTATGTGTATCCTTTGAAGTTGGTTAAGAAAAATAGATGACCCAAACAAACATAATCAAGCAAAAAAACATTTAATTAATTACTCCTTATACATCTGTGATTACTATATTCGTCAGGTCAGCCTTCTAGCACATATAACAAATAGATTAGTGCATTGGATCTCTTAGACCGTGTACCAGTGAATTCACATTAGTATACTTCATGAATAAGGCAATACAAAAATTAAAAAACCTTCCTCAAAGATCCACAACCAAAAATAATAGTTTGGTGAGGTGTTTTGATCAACTTTAATGCCTATAATCGGATGCCCTATTCTTCACTCTATTCTATCGGTGCAAACCAAAACTATATTGTAGATCGGATGCATGACTTAGGTTTCCATCAATGACAACACTTACAAGACATATTCCAATAGGATCCTCAACCCTAATCCTTCAACCATATACCCTCAAACCTATACCCTAATCATGTTCTCTACCCTCAACCCTTAAACCCTCTACCATCTACCAGCCTCAACCCTCAACCCTTAAACTCTAATACCTCAACCCTTATACCCTCTACCATATACATTGGACCCTCAAACCTAATCCATCAACCCTATACCCTCTACCCTCAACCCTTAAACCCTCTACCCTATACATTAAGCCCCCAACCCTCAATTCTCAACCCTCAAACCTTAATCCCTCAACCCTCAACTCTTAAACCATAAACCC
Organism: Sequoiadendron giganteum; assembly: GCA_007115665.2. NCBI lineage: Eukaryota > Viridiplantae > Streptophyta > Pinopsida > Cupressales > Cupressaceae > Sequoiadendron > Sequoiadendron giganteum. The sequence continues at coordinate 231,649,341 of CM021106.1, forward strand.
TCAACCCATATACCCTCTACCGTATACATTGGACCCTCAACCCCAATCCTTTAACCATATACCCTCAAACCTATACTCTAAACCCTCTCCCCACAACCCTTAACGCTCAACTCTAAACCCTTAAAACCTAAACCCTTAAAACTTATACAATATGTACCCTCAACCCTAATCCATCAACCCTATACCCAACCCAATACACCAAACCATCAACACTATAGGTCCTCAACCCTCTACCCTATACATTGGATCCTCAACCCTCATATATCTATGTCCCTCCCTCCTCTTCTCTCCTCTCTATCTCACTTCTCCCTCCATCTCTCCCTATTGAGAATAATAAAGTTAACAAAGGTTCTTATTGAAATAATTGTGAGTTACGTGCATTAATATTTTATTAACTTTTGTGTCTTTGCGAACATATGTTGATATAAAATGAATGAAAGAAGCATCCAAGTAATCCTATTTTTTTCTACCAACAATTCATACAAAATATTGAACAATTTAAGGATATTGGAATAGGTAATTTGTATCGACACAAATAGTATTATTGAAGCATTTCAAAGTTTTGGCCATATGAATCATCATTTTTTAAACATGGATTGCAAATAATTATGAAAATTTAGAAGTCTTGGTCATTAAAATTATTTTCTGCTACAATGTTCATATGTTCTTTCAAGTATTTAATATTATCATCATCCTCATCTTGACCTGCATCATCTCCATCATCATTAAAATTTGACTGTAGACCATCTATATTGTTACCATATGTATTTGGATCATCGTTTTCTATACTATTCATATTGTTGTCTTTGATAACATCATCTAACTTTGGATTGTTGTCTTCTTATGTCTAAACATAATCATCTTCAACATCATCATGGATGCCAATTTATTTGATGTTCTCTAATCCCTCTCTCTCATTTTCTTGGCCATCATTATTTTTCTCAGTATCCACTAATGCATCATCAAATACATGCCTTAATATTGTATCATAATGTATGAAAAATATCCATTTTTGGTCCAAAATATCTTCATATAAAAATAGGTCTACACATGAACGACATACATATATTAGACATATGTTATAACAATTTTATTGATTAATAAACACATGTATATATTCACAATAAACTATGAATTAATAGATTAATGATCACTACCACTTCTTGTTTGAGTTAAAGAAATACTTGCTCGCAATGAATTGGTATAACATAAGGCTCCTTAACCTCCGGTATAAAGAATGAGGAATCTATAGAAAACAATCCACTATGGGTATCATGTCTTTGTGTCCTCTCAAATGCTTCATATCATCTACACTTAAAAATACAACATTTAAAAGAGTGGTAATCCAACTCAATACTTTCTTGTATTTTCCTAGCATATTGTAGATTCCCTTCAATTATATTCTTATCTTTTGAGCTTGATCAACTCAATTTATTGAAGTCAACCATGATTCCACAATTGAAGGATCATCTTTTTACATTTTCTACATGATAATGTCGACCATATGCCCACATTGGTTGATATTTCCTCTCTTGTGAAATACCATTTATTTCAGTGAAAAAAAATATAATGATGAATATTAAAATAGTTAATAGTGTCAAAATTGTAAGGAAACAACATTTTGTAAAATTCCAACTGTACCTTTCTTTCACATCCTCTAGACATGTTGATTTCATCTTTTTTATGTTTAATATATACCTGCATCTTTTATTTGATTTTGAATTTTTCAATAACCCATTCTAGTGTGAAATCTTTGGCCCATTCCCTAAGAAAATCAATGGGAAGTGGAGTATTCCTTGGGTTCAATCTCTTAAACTATCTCCTTGCTTCTAACACTTCTTCTCTCTTTTTATCACATAGTTCAATCCATTTGTTCATAAAGTCCATGCGGTATAGAATAAACTTTTCAAGTATATAAATTTCATCTACACCTATTACATGTCACCATGTTTATTTCAAACTCCAAATGTCATGTTGTTAATTTGAAAAATAAATTATAGAGTAAATTAATGATTTCAAGAAAAACAACCACATTGATCATGAATTTACTTACTAATTTCTACTTGAATACCATTAGATTGTGGTTTTTCTCCATCAATAATATCTGGTGCTCATTCTTCATCCTAGAAGCATGGCCCATCTTCAAAACAATTACAAAGGAATTCATAGAGGAAGAAAAATTATTCATTCAATACATACCCTTCAGCCATGCAACCCTCTGGATGTGCCATTTTTCAAACATATCTTTTCAGAGTTTTCATATACCTCTCAAAGAGAAACATCCACTTCATTGATATGACACCTGCCAATTCAATTTCATCAACTAGGTGTATAGGTAAATGGACTAGTAGGTCCATGAAACTTGTAAGGAGATCCTTCTCAAATACACATATAATTTCTATAATTTCCTTCTTCCATTTTGGCACTTCAGATTCATGGATCTCTTTGGAGGTCACCCACCTAATGTAAGAATAGTAAATTAGTATGAAACTTTAGTCAAAACTTAAAATTCAATATAATATCTTTGTCTCTCATAGATGAAAATTTCATATAACCACATACCCTGTAAATATTGACAATCAATTTATGGCATTCCTTAAGTCAATTTTAAGAAAGGAATCCCCCCTAATCACCAATGAAATGATATTCTATCAAACACATTTATGAAAAGTTCATTAGTAATTTTTCTCAAACAAAAAAATATCAAAATATATTTAGTACTTAATCAATATTACTAGTAAATGTTAAATGATAATATATAATACTTTCATAAAATTATGAAAATCATGTGTTTTAAATCCTGTGATATGTCCATCAACTATAAAAGCTTTAGCCAATGATGACCCATAACTAGTAGGTGTCCTTATTGAATGAATGACATTTTTTAGTTGGTCTAGCTCTTTTTTCTTTTAAATCCGTGGAGCTTCAGCATATGTTTCATTTTCCCTATTTGTCCACAAATGTTTTCTATCAATTTTGGTACGCGAAAGAACAATATTTCTCCTCAAAGACAAGGTGTCCTTCTCTTTGCCTAATATATGTTGAAATATAGAATCTGGGAAATTTTTGAAGATGTGCATAGGATCTAATAGATAAGATATTAATAGATCCTTCCAGTAAGGGAGCTCATAAAATATGGATTTCCTTTTCATTCCTTTTGGCATATTAACTACAACTTGTTCTAGCTCTTCAATTGAATCACCCTAATAAAAAAAATTCCTCCCAAGCTTTCAATTTAGCATCTTCATACTTCTTAATCTAATCACTTAGAACCATAATCATGGGAGGGCCTCTATTTTCAACTTTCCCATCAAAATTATTCTCTAGGCGATTTCTAAACCTATGATCTAGTGGTAGAAAAACCTTGCTGTTTGCATAAATAAATTTATGTAGATCTTTAGAATACCACCCTTGAAAATTTTCTACACATATTGGAAATGCAAACATCCCCTATGTTTGAAGACCTACAATTCAGCAAGTAATGTTAATAACATCATAAAAATAGTATAAAACTAAGTATGAAAGTTGGGATGAAAATAAATTGAGTGTAAATACGTAAATATTTTATCTTACCAAAAAAAACACCAATACCCGGGAAATCATGAATAGTCCAACATAACACACTATACAAAATGAAGGACATATTTGATGGAGGACATGATATGCCAAACATTCTTATGCCTTTTCACAGCAATTGCATCTCATTGATAAAAGGCACAAGATAAACATCCATATTTTTAACTTGGTGTTTTCTTGGAACAATGAGAGTTAGCATAAGGTGCTCCTTTCTAACACTAATCCATGGGGGAATATTGTATACTATCAATCTGGCCTAAGGTGTTCAGGGTATTTTAGTTTTTAGTGACCTATAAGATTGCCAGAGATTAAATCAATTGAATGTTTGATTTATGATGAACATGTTTGATATTTCAATCTATACTAGGAATGTTTATATACAATATATGATTTTAAAATCCCCTTAAAGAAATATAAACAAAGTTGATGAATGTTTATGAATTATGTACACCAATTGACAATGAAAAGTAAGAAATAGATTTCAACTCACTTCAGTAGGGTAGTGAATTCTTTGTTTGACCAACCAAATAGTGACTTTATTTCTAATAATATTAATATACATTCTAGTTTTGAGGTTCTACTTGCACCTGATTTGAACATGGGTGTCTTCGATGCTTGCTTGATGGGGTCTTTCAGCTTGTTATCATCAACATTATGTTGGTGGTAATTACCTAGCTATCATCATTACTGTCAACCATATGATCATTATTGTCATCATTGTTTCCATCACCAAAGAAAGTTGTAAGCATTTCATTCAATCCTTCTTCATGCACTTCATTTTCACTATCATCATCATCATAATTAAGGCTAGGTGGCATGTCATCAGTGTATGCAGATCTCATCATCTCTTCAAATTTCCTATGTGGTATTATTTTCTTCAATATTTCTCTTTTTTCCCTAGTATTGTTTAAAGGAGTGTTTGGATCATTCCGTCCAAATATTAATAACCCAGTTGGATCTTGGGTATTAGTATGTGTTTCATCAACATCTTCTACCTATCAACAAACACAAGCATTATTTAATGTTTGGAAAAAAAAATTTAAATCATGAATCTATCAATTTCAAAGAAATATAATCCAATATGGCTTAAAAATACAAATATAAATTGTATGAACATATATACATCAATTGAATAATGGAACATTGTTTTATAGACTTCCTTTTTTATACAATAGTTTAAATAAAACATAATTTTGACAATATAGTTTATAAAACATCAGGCCACACTCATTTATTATTCTTTGGCTTTTTATCCTTAAGAACATCCTTAGGGAGACCTTGTTCTTCCCTTTTCTTTCACACAGGAGTGAATTTTAAGAAGGGGTAATCAATCAATGACTCATCCCCAATGGTAAGTTCCATAATAGCCTCAACCATTATCAATCTATCAACCTCTCTTTCCATATCTCCATCCTTATCTTTTATAACCTCCACAAATTGATAATTCGGTCTTATAGTAGGGTCCCTTCCCTTACTACTATTTATAAATCCTACAATATTTTTGTGTGTGTATGCACATCTATCTATATACATAATATGACCTATATTCATTTCTTTTCCACTTTCCAATTAGAGATGATGTGTATACATATTCGAATTTAGATCATATGCTGACATTGTAGGCTTATATTCTACTACCCTTCTCCATTCACCACTATAATATGATGGACCATAATATGAAATTAATCTCCTAGTGGTTTGTTATGAATTGTTTCTATGTTTAGATCCCACATGTAAATTTTGGACAATAAAGAGGCCTAGATTCGCTCCATGAATATTGAAGGGTCGTATCATGTAGCTATATCGCCCAAATTGAAACACCTCGTATAGTCTAGGTAGTTGTTGATCACTAAGCCAAGCATACTATAGTTGAAAATCAAATATATAGATTTGTAAATTGATCTCAAACTTAGGGGCAAGTCATCATATCCATCACATTCATTCTCATTGGGTATTTAGTCCACCTTACCCTTGTCTTTAAGAAAATTGTGCATCTTTAAACTGATTCTTGTTTTGTTACTTGTTTTCATCAATTCCTCATCTTTCGAGATGGTATATTTGCACATATTTTTGTTAGATGTATCATCTAATAAATGATCATTTCTCTCTATGTTGGAAGTCGATGATCCAAGAAACTTTAAACCAAGAACTTTATCTTCCAAGTATCCATTAAGTAAAAAATTACTTGTTTAAATAGTATAAAACAATGTTTAAATGAAATATACATGTTATTTATATCAAATTGGAAAATTCCTTACCATAATTCCTATTGGATTTGAATCGATTGTAGGAGGCATAGTTCTGACTGGAAGCTCATCATATATGTAATATCATTTTACAATCGCTCATTTGAATTATTTATTTCCATGACATATAAAACATCCACAAACAACAATTTTCTCAAAGTATTCATCCCATGTACTATAGTCTTGACCAACCTCTTGTTTAGTGCAATCATTTGTTGTGTCTATAGGATCCATTGCCATATCCTCTTCCACCCATTGTCCTCTACGCAATTTAACAGTTTTAGGTCCACATCCACATACATATCTTTTTCTTTTGCTAGTTGAACGCTCAGGCTCTACATTTGCTCCAATATCCATCTAAAATAATCAACAACATGCATTAATTTATGCCAATATTGGATAATACATTATAAATTTCAATAATACTATGAAAAATTATGGACATATCACAAAATTTCATCAGATCATTTTTTCCTAAGTTAAGTAAAAAATTGAGTACCTAATGTCTCGCTTTATCCATTGTGTCCTCATTTTATATGACACAATCTATTTCCATGGCCTCGTCTAACCCCTATAATAAACAAAATGGGTATGTGCAGGATCATGATGGGCCAAAAAGTGGCGATATGTAAGCCATATGATGGTCCCTGTGGTTGACGACCTTTTTTTAACCCAAAATTGATGAAACGAAATGGGTTTTTAGACGAGATTCTCAGATTTCCACCAATATAAATTATGCTTTACTTTGAATTTGATAATTAATTATTATTCATTTTCTATTAGAATTACAAATAAAGTCCTAATTGATAGGTTGATTGAAAAGCATCTATAACTTTCAAATGGTATCACATTTTTTGAATCTGAAACATGCGTCACATTCTATGTTTCACATACTATAGGATAAAAATATAAAAAAATGAATTTCATGAATTTTTTACCAAGTTAAGGTGGTTAGACAGACGAGCTTTTATATTTTTTAAAAGTTGTAATAAAAAAATCATAATTAATTATTTACTTGGAAAAAAATTATATAAAAATATGCATCACATCGGGACATGAGTCCTCTACTTATATCTAAAATATTATAAAAAAAATATTATCATTTTATTATGGTTAGGGTGGTTAGACAAACTCCTACTTCTTATTTTTACCCTGAAATTTAAATACTACTGCATTGAAATTTCAAATTTTCACCAAATAGATTTTTTTTTTTAAATAAAGGTCTAGTAGTTTAGAAACTACATTCAATTTTTTACAGATTCTACTTTTACATTTTTTTGAATTAATATAGATAATTTATTCAAATTTTTACATCAAGTTGTCTAACTCTGATTTTTTGTCTTTTTATTTCCACTTAAGGGCCTATTTTTCCCATGATGATCCTGCACATACCCAAATAGTAAGTAATTTTTAGTACACCAATTATATCATTTTAATGCATATTCTATCCAAAGAAAAACCTCACTTTAGTCATATATTTGACATATTGATATCATGTTTTGGCCATCCTAATTATCAAAATTTTCCCTTGATCATAGAATCACATTTAATCACCATTCCTATGCATTTTCAACCAATAAGTTTGACCTCAAAGGCCTCATGGACAAAAAAATGACTAAGTTATCTCCTCTATGTTGTAGCATTTGTGAATTCATAAACACCTTCCTCCTTTGGTTGAGGTTGCTTTCTCTTCTTACCTCTATTGTATCTACAAATTTTTTTGTCATATTTATTTCCACCCACTTCCCTCTTTGCGATTTAGTAGTTCTACTTCATCCACATCCTCTATCCATGGCCTCCTCTAGATCTTATAATACACAACAATGAAAATAGTCACATAATAGTTGTGCACCAAGAGAATGTTGTTGAAATTATTTTCTTAATACACTATTTTTTCATTAAGACACACTATGAAAAACAAAATAGGACATTGCAATATTTTTCTCTTCACAAAACGTTTACACACAAAATCTTGACAACTAGAGGTCAAATCTTATGATTAAAATATGAATAAAAATTCACATAAAAAAGACATTTATTTACAAGTTGACTATAAATAAAACCTATTACTGATAATTTTAGCTGAACATCCCTTCCATGGTCCCTTGTTATTGTAGATGAAAGAAAACCTATTACTAATAATTTTAGTTGGTTCTCTACCTTACACTTCTTCCACAAATTCAATAAAAGATTAGATATTTTATGTTTGGAAACATGAGATTGGATTCCTTATTCTTGATAGAAACTTACTTTAGGATGGAATGATGAGATCTAACAAAGTGTAAAAACATGTCAAAATATGTAATATATGCATGGATAAAGGAAATAGAAAAAGAAATATATGATAATACATGATGAATGATCTATCAATAATACATTAAATAAGGGTGGGTTAGTGGGATCAAAGAGATTACACAAAAAAATACCAAACCCTAATCAAGATAGTAGCAATGAAAACATAGATAAGGAGTGCATCCAAGCCCTAATAAAGTATAAAATGAATCATATCTACTTAAAAATGTTAGATTTATAATCTTAATATTGAAGGATAAACTCTAAGGATGAAACTTGAGTGTGTTTAAGAATGTTTGGTTCATGAATTTATGTAAGGAAAAATAACATGTATCACATAAATATCCCAAGTAAATTAATTAAATAAAAATGAATAAATAATATAACCTGCCTAGGATAAAGAATTGAGAGTAATAACACCACTAAAATGAGTGCTCAAAATTAAATAATTAAAATAATGTTATTTATTTATTGGCTTCCATGCAAAGCACATCATTTTGCATAGCTAGGCTCTAAATTAGGTGCACTTTGTGCCACTTTTTATGCCCCAAAGAGATTACATTTAGCGCTCAAAATTTGGTGCTAAATTCGGTGCTAAAGTTGGTGATAATTACAAAGACTATAGCGCCAACTAATGAATCAAAAATGATAAATAAAAAATTCCCATGAAAACATGTCAAAAGTCTGAAAAAACATGTTATTTTTTCCATCGAGCTTTCTCTTCTATAGGCCATTCTTTCCATCGAGCATTCTAGAAGCTCTCTTCTCACCCACCATAGGGTTTCACCTGGAAGTTGCATCTGGAGATTTCTTGGAGTTTTCTGAGTAAAGAGATTGATGGAGCCGTGCATGGTAAGCATTTTATTTTTACTTCTAGTTAGTGTGACCTACTTTTGTCCCTTGTATCATGTATTATTTGCATCAATAGTTGGCATCATCTAGTGTACGTAGGTATATATATGACACTTTTATCAAATTTGTTGGTAGATTTACTTTTTATTTCACCTGTAGGTTATGATAAAATGAATTGAATTTGGTAAGGTACCCTATACGCATTGGTTTTTGTTCTTTACAAATATTACAAAAAAAATTATTTTGCATTTAGCTAGTGTGATTTGTTTTTATCACCTATATTTTGAATCTTGTGCTCATTAGTTTGCATTCTTGTCAAATTTTACAAAAATCATGTATTGGCACCTTTGGCAAATGCCATTTGAATTGATAAATACTTCAATAGCATTCAAAGCCACAAAAATTGTATGATTTTGTTATAGTTTAGGAATGATTGTCCCATTTGTGCCACAAAAATTCTCTAATGATAATTGGAAACCATAAAAAGTAAGGTTTTGGCTAGGGCTAAGGCATACTAAAAATTTAAAACTCTATAATCCTCACTATATAACCTTAAACTAATTTTTTTTGGGGATTTTTAATGTCAAAAACCATTTGGGGTTTAAAATTTCAAAACTCCTTTTACAAAAGGTGAGAAACACCATATGGCCTTGAATTACTTAACAAAAGTAGAAAAACCACTTATATGTTGACAATAGATGCAAATGCCAAGTTTCTTTAAAACCTTGATTGATTGGACTTGATCCATGTGATGTTGCTTCGTTAAACTTTAAATCAGCCTCTGTAATGCCATTTTTATGCATAAAAATGCTCATTGCATTGCAAACATATCTAAATTGTACTTGAAAATGATTGACTGTAGGTATGCATAAAAATACTCCTTGCATTGCAAACATATCTGAATTATATTTTATTGACAGTGTGTGCTTCCATACCTAGAAGTGTGTACTTCATTTGCCTCCACATACTGGATGAAAATAATTTTCCCTGGTTTGCTTAAAAATGTCAAGCAATAGAGGGAAGGGAGCAAAGGGATCAAACTCTAGCCACAATGAGGTAATTCATTGTCAATTTATATATTTTTAAATGTTTCCATTGTTTCTTTTCTTTTTAGTTTTTAGTTTTTTATTTCTAAATTTAAAAGAAGAAATTTATTTTATATATATATATAGGGACATGAGACTGAAAAAGATAAAGAGGCATTGGCTTCCATATTGGGGGTAGAGGTAGTGAAAACATTAGATGGTGTGGACTTGACAATGCTTGCTACATACATAGAAAAATGATCTAGTAAAGCACCTGAAACACTACAACCAAATAAACCATGTCAAAGGGAATCAATTGACTCCCCAACCAGTCTTGGATCAAGCAAAATATCCGAGAGGAAATCAATAACAATAAACTCTAGGAATGTGGAATAGGGAGTAGAGACTTCTAATGTCCCAGCCACTCCTGTGACACATACTTCTTCCACCATGCCATGTTTTGTATCTTCCATTGGTACCTATGATACCAAGATAGAATATGATGTGGTTTCAGGGGAAGTCTGAACGACAAATGCTGAAAAAACATTTGTGAATAGGTTGAAGAAATCATGCCTTCAACGGTTCAAAGAACATTTACATTTTCCATTCTCAAAGATACCCATACACCTACAAAAAGAAATTATTCATGACATGGAGACTGAATTTGGCACATGTTGGTTTGCAAAGAATATAAAGATATGAATGCCTCAAAATTGCAAGAGATTTTGGTACAACCAAACAAAGAAGATAAAAAAACCCCCTCACAAGCTAAGGCTCAAAAAAAGGCCAATTGATGTAAGTGTGAAAGTATGGAAAGAGCTTGTCGAAGCATATAAGAGGTCTGATGCACGAAGGAAGTCCAATGAGGAGAGTAAATAGGTATTTGAATTTTCTTATAATATTATATCAAATTTAATAAACGATTTTTAATTTTTATTTGTGCATAGTTAAATTGAATTAATATATGTTTCAGGACAAGTCGTCCAAGCCTAGGCTTAACAAAATTCATGCCACACATCACAGTGGCCAGAAAGGTTTAGAGGCCTTGATCTGTACATTTGTAAGTATATTTAATATGTCAAATGATATTTTTTTAATTTCCTAGGAAAAATTAAATGATTGCATATTAATTAGTTTAACTAGTCCATGTGCCATGTTTTGACAAGAGGAGAAATATGGACAACATCCAAAGCAATTTGAAAAGGAAATGTTAAAAAGAAAAAAGTTGGCTGGTTTTGTAATTTGGATGGAGAACAAGGTATCAATAGTTGACTTTCAATAACATAGTTGGATATTGTTGTGTTAATATGTCAATTTTCATTTCTTGTGTTGAGTTTCAAGATTATTTGAAGAGGTTATAGAGTGATACTTGAGACAAACAGTTACAATTGTAGTCTATTTGTTGTGTTTGGTTTCTACTGGTCTTCTTGTCTTTTTGGCTCAAGTGGATTGTTATTCATAGGTCTTTTGTCATTCTTGTTGATCATGTGGATGTAGCTATCATTGAGTTTTTAGGTGGTCTCCTAAGTGAACAGACCAAAAGGTTTATCTCAAGTCTTTGTTTCCTAACCTTTTATTATAAGACTTAAAGGGGGGCATGCAATAAAGTTACGTTGTTGGTTATATTTCAAACCTTTGAAATATAATAGGGGATCTATTTAAATTTTTATATGCACATTTTTTTTGTTGAGAAGGAGCCATCATTGGCAGTAGGCATTAACTCTCCTCTACCATAACAACTTGGGGAAGTACTATTCTTTAGTGTGCTTGGTTTTAAGGGATATGATGGGGAAAAGAAAGGAGTGGGGAACCATTTTGGGGGGGAATTCTTCTTTTTGCCTTGGGTTCAAGGAAGGAAGGTTGAGATAATTTAATGGTAACTATTAGTATTTATTGAAGTCCTTAGATGTAACCTTGTATTGTTATAATGGATGTGGTAGTACAGTAGTGTATATGTTCTTTGTAGTGTTTTGATCAAGTATTAATCTATTGTATATGGCTTGAATAGTCTTAATTGTTAATTTGATTATGAACACTTGCTAAAATATGTGTAAATCAGTGTAGCAATCGAGATAACAAGAGTGAAATTTATGATATTACATAAAGGGTGAATAAGACCTTGTCTTTACTCTAAGACATAAAGTTAGACAATAATGAACATTAATGATAAGCTCTTTGATATAATTCTCATTAATAATTTGTATAAAATGTATGAATGGAGAGACAATGACCTCATGAGACTTACATATTTAACTCAGACATGTTTAGAAACCATACAATTGAAAAAACTGGCTAGATTAACCCAAAACCTAAGACATCAACTCAAAAGGCATTTTCTTTGTGCTTTCTACTTGCATACTCATCTCCAGAATTCAACAAAAGACTTGTAAAATTGGCCTCAACTTCCATTTTATAGAATAAGGGAGAAAAACATGCCTCAAGAAAAGTTGTACACATGTCACCCTCTCATTGGACTGCAATACACACATTCCCTTTTGCATTTATATTTACATCTTCAAAATGGAGGGAAAAAGTGAGATGAGATATTTCCATTCGATGAAGAAAATGGATCTGCCTTCTAGAAGGAATTATGTTGGAGAGAAGAATCTTCTAACCATTGCAATATATTCATTCCTTAAGCTAAAGAAAAAATATGAAAGAGAAATAAAGGTCGACCCAAACTAGCTTTCAAATTATCAGTGATCGATCTCTACCTATGGTGTTTTCTATAAGAGTAACATACTTTATGCATTTTAATTTCTTAGGAAAGACATGTATTATACTTGACCAAATGTATGTGTACTCTTCCTTTGTGCTCATAAATCAAATTCATCAATAAAAATCTCTTTCCATTTTTTATATTCATCATCAGATGGGCAATTGAAATTAATGATTTCATCCATCTTTTGTTCTATATGGAGCATGTTTCACCATCACTTTACCTCATTGTATGTATTTTGGATATCTAGTAGTAATGTTAACTCTACCTCATCATACTTAGCTTTTAATTCTCTAATCCTCTAGTCCAATAGAGTGGTATATCCATGTAACTTTTTATTCCTTAATTCCATCAACATATTTGTAGGCTGGGATCACTTTGGGGTATCAATATTCCTTTTGTTTCATCCCCATTGCCATGAATTTAAAATTACCAACACTTGGAATCCACTTATCCAAGATTGGGATAGCTATATTCATATCCCTTTGGGACAACCTTATTTCTTGTAACATTGAAGAGTAATTTGCATGAACAATATTTAATTTTCTTTTAATCCTCTTCTTTATATGCTTGAGTACTGTATGAACAATATGAGCATTATTCTCATACATTGCATTTTGAGTTTTCTCAAAAAAAATTCTTATGTACCTCAACTTGTTGAAGTAGTTGCTCCCTTATAATCTCATTAGTTGCATGTGGCTCTTGGCTCAAGTTGCATGGTAGTATGGTCATGGGTTGTTCTAACAAAGAAGAAGGCTAGGAATGTTCCACTGAAATGGTCGATGCAGCTTGGCTTGAGCTAGTTTGTCCTTGAGACTTCAACGTCTCCAATTGTCCTCTCCAAAGTGCTAGTTCTATTTCCAGCTCAGCAAATCTCTGTTGACTCTTATCATATTCAACTAAAAGATCATTTTATTGTCCTTTGAATGAGTCCCTTTAAGTAGTTAAACTTTCTACAATTACTTTGGAAAAATTGGAAACATTCACCGTCATGTTTGCTGCCTCTAGAGATGGAGTGTCAACAACTCTTCTTATAACCAATTGTCCACTAAAGTCAGCTAGTTCTACCACAACTGGTTTCCTAGATCTAGTAGAAAATGACCAAATGGCCAAGGCATCCCATTCTTCACTAAATTTTGATCCATTGATTGCCAACCTAGCTTCTTCTTTAGTTTGAAATAATGGCCTTTTAGCTCTTCTTATGGTGTCCAATACAACAACATCAACAATATCCCATTCAAGCAATAACAAAACTCAACTTTTTTGCACAAGTGCCCTTCCTTCCTCAACTGTAATAATTTGAAATTCCTTATTCATGGCTTTCATTGCATTTTCTTGGATAACATTCTCAAGGAGTTCAACATGTAAAATCCTCTCCTTGGCTACATTCTTGGCATAAATTGGAACCTTATCCCTTTAATAAAAATCATAGAATGCTCTTGTTTTAATAAAAGAGTCATCCTTCATAAATTCCTTATAAGCTTCATGTCTGAAGTCATCCAAGTAGCTTGTCTCACTCAACTCCCATTTCCCAATTTGAGGCTGCTTTATGTAGTATGTGCTACAACTTCCCTTGGAGGAGAATTCATTCCTTGTTGCTTCTCATCAGGAGTGATTAATATTTCTTCCTCCTCGATGTCCAGGTAGTCAACAATTTTTCTCACCTCAACATTTTGCTTCTTGGTCGGTGGCTGCTCTGATGGAGAAGATCCTTTCGGGGGTGAATCAATCTCAATAACAATAGATAGAGCCTGTCTAGGAGGTGATGAAACTAACCTAGCTAGAGAAGCTACCCTTGACCCTTCTAAGGTAGTAGGGGTTGGAAATGTTTGTTGTTTCTTAACAATATCCTTCCTCCTAGAATATATTCTAGTCTTTTTTGGAGGCTCATAGGAAGGTTTTTCCTCCTCATGTGCAAATGGCCCCTCTTCTACTGCCAATGATTTCCCCTTATCCTCAATTGTTCTTTCCCTTCTTAATACACCCACAACACTTACAAAGTTTTCCAAAACATATTGTACTCTTCCCCATTCTCCCCTAATATTTGGCAAAGGGTCATATATAGGATCAGACTTCATGGCATTCTCAACCATCATTTTGAAGGAAACATACATGGCACTTTTCATCTTGCACCTTGAAATCCAAAATATTCCTAATAACATCTTCAAGGTAGTAGAATTTATGCACAAATATATTGGACCCTATCCTTACCTTTACTACAACAATGAAATGCTCAGGGTCATGGTTTCTAGGGCACACTGTCCTCAAGTCATAGGGTTCCAAGATCTAAACAAAATATTTCCACCCTCCCTTAATCTTCACAAAGTCTACAAAGGTTGTCCATTCAGGGAAGAAAGACCCCTTTTTCTGATTTTCTAGCAGATGTACATCATTTGTGAAACTCCTAGTTTTCTCATTATTTCAATAAGTCCAATCCCCGAAGATACATCCCTTGATAGAATATAATGGTTGCTAGTTGTCCCATATACCCTGAATATAGTTGTATCTATATAGGGAATGATATGTCCTCAATTACGAGTTATCTGCAATTTAGGCCTCCTTTCCATACATCTCAAGGAATCATGAATCTCCTTCAGGATCTTATTGCAGCTTCACAACATTCAAAATTTTGAGTGCCCATGTTGAAAAATTTGATCTGCACACTTAGAAGTGCACCTGAAAATCCTCCCAAGTAACCTACTTTGGAGGGTCACAATTCAAAGCCAATTGATTTTCATGACAAATGAATTGTTGTTCTCCATTCTCCCTACATTCATATGCTTCGTGGTCCATTTTAAGAGTCTCATGATCACGTTTGATATTTTTACTAGGTCAAAAGCAAGTGTAGTTTGTTCACTTTTTACACCTGCATTTTCAGAATGCTTCAAAGTGGTCATCTTTGAGCCTCAATATCTTTTGATGAAAGTGGATTGAAGGGAAGCCCTCTTTCACACATATTCAATGTACCCGAATGACCTAGTGTATCTAGTGGAAGTTCTCCAAGAGAATATTTGATAATTTTTCAAGAAGGTGACTTGGTGTGCTTGAGTTGGTGTCTAGCAGGTGAAATTGTAGAAAAGCCTAAATGAGCCACTTTGGTATTTAAAAATTTTCACCTCAAGAATAATTCTTCCATTTTGTTTGTTGCACTAGATTTTTGGTCCAAAGGATAACATGCATACTCAGTTTCATGCCTCCTAGATGAGTTTTGATGGGTTAACTAATCATTTTCCAACTGCAACATGGCCAAAATTGGTGTCCCAAAAAGTTTCAAATTTTAAAAATATAAAGACAACCCATTTCTTTCTTGGTCTAAAAACTCTACCAATCCATTTTTATAAGAAACGGAGATCACACGATGCATTATTTTAATGTATTTTTGGTGTGGCGAAGACAGTCTAGGGGCCAATTTACAAAGGAGGTACCTAATTCTTGATGGTTGGGTGAAGTTTGAGGAAATGGGTTTTCTCTAAATAATTAATTATGACATCACACAAAAACTATCAGCTCTAGGGGTCCCTGTTTGCACACACTGAAATTTCTTTGTTTGGCCTACAAATGTAATTGAAATTTGTGTATTTTCTAATGTTTCAAAAATGCTAATATTTTAAATGTTATGTTTCTCTCTCTGAATTGGTTTTAGGGAAAAGTTAATATTTAATATATTGCAAACTTTATACTTTGCAAATATTAAATAGTAGCCTTACTTCCCTACCAACTCATTGAAAGAATTGTTCACGACAACATTACTTGCTTGCGGGGAAGTGGGGATTGGAGAAGGAGATGTAAGAAGGAATTAAATATTTTCAATTAAACTTTATAGGGATTCGAAAATAATGTTTTCTTGATTTCATCAATACTTCCCCACCATCCTGTAGAGGGAAGAAAGACCGCTAGAGGATGCTTACAGGGGTACCAAGCTAAGAGATGGGAATTGTTGGGCATGTGAATTTTTTAACATAAATTTTCATGCAATTTTGTGGATCAAAAGTGCAGATTCAACCTCCAATAGCTGGGGTGTTCTTTTTTATGTGTTTTGGACATGTTTTGATTGTTATTTGATTGGAAAAATGCATAATAATTCCTTGTACAACCTACAATTTCTTGGGGCCAATTTTGGAGTTGTTCGTAGATTGAAAAATATGTTCCATTGCTGTGTGGAGGGGCTTGTCATTGTGGAGGGAGTTGAAAGTAAGTTTAATCACGTTTTTTGTCTTCAAGTGGATTTTTAATACATTTGCAAGCAAGGAAAAGTTAATGCAACCTCCAAAAAAATGCTCAAACCATTCCTAATGCATTGGAAGCTTTTTGAACAAGGATTTAGATGTTTTTGAGTATATCGTAATGCCAAAAATACCAAAAATTGATTTAAAACGCCCCTAGACTATGATAAACATATGAACGGGAAGCTTTCCCTGCTTGTCTATGGGAACAAAATATGATGTCAACATAGAGCTATGGGGGCATGAGGATTGGCTCCAAGTAAATATTTTAAGATTTTAAAATAATTAATTTTGTTATTTTGTATTTGCCCATGAGACTGCATGAAAAAATGTTTCCATCACAAAAAGCAATAGATAACAGGGATTGGAATTGAAAAGAAGCTTTGTGGGCCTAAGGTAAAGTATTAAAATCAGACACATTTAAAAAAGGGAAAAGTGCAATTTTAAAGTAAAATAAGCCTTTCTTTGCACCAAATGGAGTAAAATATTTTGCCCAAGGGAAAATGTTCAAATCAAAGAGGCTTTAAAATAAAGTAAAGTAAGGATTGGGGCTCATGCAAATGTTTTTAAAAGCCCTAAGGATAAAAAAAACGCAGATTAAAAACCATTTACAAGTGAAGAAAAACATTTTCACTACAGGGTAAAATGGAGAGCAAGTTAAAAAAATTTCACAAAGATTTTTTCACAAATAGATATTTTCAACAGCAGGGACATGAGAAGGTCATCATAAAGGGAATATTTTTCTATTTGAGGGCAGCAAATGCAAGATACATGAATCTGGGAGAAGATTGAAACTTCTTCAGGCAGCAAGGGAAATTACAGATCAATGGAGTTGAAGATGCCAGATGTGAACTAAAGATGTAGTTTTAGGGTTTCTCCTTCTTCTAAATCTTTTCTTCTCTTATTCTATAGAGGTTGCACATTTTTTGTTTTCAAGGGAATAATTTTGTAATAGGGGTTCAAGTGTATAATTCTTTTTTTTCTGATTTCTGGAGCAGTTTGAATTCTGTAATGAAGAATTTAATTACATCATAGTCATAGTTGAATATAAATGACAATATTTTGAACTGGGTGTCTCCATTGTTCGCTTTGCATAAATTTTGAATATGAATAATCAATGATTTTTATTATTCATCTTCTTTTCTTTCCCTGTATGTTTTTTTTTTGTCATTACTCTCATACAAAGAATGGGTTAATTTGTTGTAACAGGAATAGGGGTTTATGCAATTATGTGCTAGGATTGCTAAGTTTGGTTGGTTTAGTTGCTGGTATCAATGGTGTAATGCATCATCTAATAGGTATGCTTATGATAGATTGAATGTTGTGTTAGGTTTTAAATTGCATGGTTTATATGACTCCACCCTGGGATATGGCATTGGTCTCTTAATGTTATAGTTTCTTGAAACTGTTTGTGAGCAACTATATTTTTTTAAATCAAAATTACTTATCAATCTCATTTAATTGTGTGAAGATTTTAATGAAATACATTTCTCATGGTTAAGTTAGGTGTTACTATAGAGGCTAGCCAAGCCTTTAGAGTACTGTATCTATTAAGCATCTAAAGGAGAATCATCTATTTATAGTACACTAGGTACTTTGGCACACACGAGTATCTATAAGTATACTATTGGGATTACCCTCCCTAATTTAATAGAGCCAGAAGAGTAGAGGATTTCAATATCTTTAACTGAATCTTGGTCATTGGACAAATCTATCTTTGTGTTTGAGTATGAGAGAGTGGCTACTCTTTAGGACTCATTGCATCTGCTGATTTGGGAACCAAGAGATTGACAACTCTACTAGGGAGAACTTTGAATCTCATGTTGCATACTATTCTATTATAGAGTCATATTGTTTGTTGATCTAAAATTTTGGCTCAAATATTGAAAGAATTCATACCTAGAGAAAGAAATTGCTGTAGTGAAATTGAAAGTTTCATGATCTATGATACTCTACTGGTGGAAAGAACTCAGAAGGAAATTCATTTTTGAAAGAGTTTCATACTATTTGACATTTAATCCTCTATGAAGAGAGGTGGTGACTCTGTCTCAAGAACTTGATGAAGATCTAAAGAAAGTCTCAACTATACAAATATTTTCAGTTAGGAAGAAGAATCTAAAGTAGTTGCAACACATCCAGGTATTCTCCATATTTTGATTTTCAAGAAGCATAAACATATATATGAAAACTATATCTGTCAGACTTGAAAATTTTCAGTTCCCTATTGAGTGATTAAGCACTAGAAAAGGGAATACTAGTGATTATTCTGCATAATTCTCTATTACTAGATTGTAGTATTTATTATGAAGTGAAGTATGCAGTATTTTTGAAGAAAACTAATTAGAAGGTCTTAAGCAAGTTGAGATAAAATTTTGTATTTTAAAAGATTAAGATCATGTTGTAAATGAAGTTTGAGTTGCCTTGTGTAATTGCAAAGTTGATACAAAAAATCTTGTAAAGGTTTAAGAAAAGGGTAAGTGCACCAAGATGGTTCCCAAAAAGGGGACTTAAGTGGACAACTTTTTTTCTAAAATCAGGAAATACTGACCTTGGACGTGAAATTGAGGATACTTAGACTCAAAATTTTGAGATGGAACAAAAAGAAGGATTCAAGTGCTACGAGTCTACTTTCTAAACTACTAATTTATTTTGAAAATGGTTGATATTAAGGGGATCAAATGAGGGACGTACACAAATTGGTGTTGTTTTTGTCAGAAAAAAACATAACATAGCAACTCTTGTACGACCCTAGTACGGTGAACTTTTTTTAAGTATTTTTTAAATCACAATGGTCAGAAGTTAGCTAATAGTATGAAGTTGATGCATGATTTTTCTAGTAATTTTTTAATGAATATTTGATATTTTACTAATTTGCGAAGTGGACATTTCCTAAAAATGGAATTTTGGCCATGCTACCCCTACAAATTTTGGAAACTAATTGATTTTTTTTATTTTTTATTTTTTAATTTTGTAGAATGGAGTCTAGTTTCTCAAAATGTAATTTATTTGAAAAATTGATGAACGGTTAATTTATAATGGAAAAAATACCAAGCACTACTTTTTGGCAAAAAAAAGACATACAAATAAAATAAATTATGGATGAAAGACTTAAAATTTTTAGAAAGTGAAAAAAATTACATCGTTGGATAGCTAAGAGATAACCCAACATTACCCATGTGTTCAATTTTTTTGATATTGAACCATGTGCAATCCTGACGGTGAGCACGAACTTGATTATGAGAAATATGGTGGACTTTTTAAAAACACGTCTCTGGTAGTTGGGAATGCCCTCCAAGCCTTTGGGTTGGTATTCCAAGTAAAATACCAAGCCTAAGGCTCGGGAATTCCCAAAGTAAGATATAACGTGAGCGCGTTATAACGCGCTCACATTATATCTCACTTTTCACATGGTTTTTGCTTCTGCGAAGAACATGTCAACTAGGACATAATGCAAGCGAGTTATAACATGCTCGCGTTATGTCCTTCTTTATGTTAAATTCCAATATATTGAATGTATTATAATATGTTTGTATGTTTGTATGTACATATATGTATGTATGCTTGTATGGATGTAAGATTATATGTATTTTTCTTGTATGTATGCATTTATGTATGTCTTTAGACAGAGGGAGAATTTAGAGAGAGGGAGTGGGAGAGAAGGGGTTGGAGTGAGGGAGACTCAACTAGGTAGGGTGGGAGGGAGAGAGGGAGGGAGAGAGAGAGAGGGGGGTGGGAGAGAGAGAATTGAGGGAGAGGGAGAGAGAGGGGGGGTGGTAGAGAGAATTGAGGGAGAGGGAGAGAGAGGTGGGGAGAGAGAGACAGAGAGAAAGAGAGAGTTATGTAGGTAGGGTGCCAAAGGGAGAGACTTGAGAGATAGGTAGTTAGAGGGAGTGTGAGAGATATGGAGTGGGAGAGAGAGGGAGTGTGATAGAGATGGAGTGTGAGAGAGAGGGAGTGGGAGAGAGAGATTTGAGAGAGGGAGAGGGTGTGGGTGGGAGTGACCTGATAGAGGTAGAGAAAGAGGGGGGTGGAGTGAGAGGGACTTATCTAGGTAGGGTTGGAGGGATAGATAGAGAGAGGGGAGAGAGAAAAAGAGAGAGTTACCTAGGTAGGTTGCCAAAGGGAGAGACCTGAGAGAGAGGGAGAGAGAGGTAGTGGGAGAGAGTGGGATGGAGTGGGAGGGACATAAAGAGAGATGGATAGAGGGAGTGAGAGAGGATGGTAGGGATTGATTGAATGAGAGGTACACAAAAAGAGGGAGATGGTAGATAGAGACAATTAGAGAGGGTAGGAGGGAGGGCAGGTGGGAGAGGTGAGATGTATAGATAGAGAGAAAGTGATAGGGTTAGAGGGTATAGGGTTGAGGGAATAGGGTAGAGGACATATAGGGTTGATGGTTTCTAGGGTATAAGGGTTTAAGGTTTAAGGGTTGAGGGAATAGGGTAGATGGTAGAGGGTATTTGGTTGAGGGTAAAGGGTAGAAGGTTTAAGGGTTTAGGGTTGAAGGGTTTGGGGTTAAGGGTTTAGGGTTAAGAGTTTAATTAGTTGAGCGTAGAGGGTTTAGGGTATAGGTTTGAGGGTATATGGTTGAAGGATTAGGTTCAGAGTCCAATGTAAGGGGTAGAGGGTTTAGGGTTTAAGGATAGATGGTTGAGGGACTAAGGGTTGAGGGTTGAGAATTGAGGGTTGAGTGTTTAATGTATAGGGTAAAAGGTAGAGGGTTTAAGGGTTCAGGGTTGAAGATTGAGGGTTTATGGTATAGGGTCAAGGGTCCAATATATAGGGTAGAGGTTATAGGGGTTGAGAGATTAAGGGTTGAAGGTTTAGGGATTAGGGTAGAGAGTTTTCTAGGATTTCATGATATAAGGGTTGAGGGTTGAGGGTAGAGGGTAGAGGGTAGAGGGTTTAATAGTTTAGGGTTTAAGGGGTTAGGGTTGAGGGTCGATCGTTTAGGGTTGAGTGTTTAAGGGTTTAAGGGTTGACGATTTAAAATTCAAGAGGGTTGAGGGATTAGGGTACAAAGTTTACTAAGTGGGTTTAAGGGTTGGGGGATTAGGGTTGAGGGTAGAGGGTAGAAGATTGATGGTAGAGGGTAGAGGGTTTATGAGTTAGGGTTTAAGGGTTTATATTTAGGGATGAGGGATTAATATGTTATAGGGTAGAGGCTATAATGGTTGAGGTATTAGGGTTTAAGGGTTGATAGTTGAGGGATTCAAAGGGCCTAGGGGTTGAGGGATTAAATTTTAAGGTTCGGGTTTGAGGGTTGACGAATTAAGAGGGTATAGGGGTTGAGGGATTAGGGTTTAAGGGTTGAGGGTTGAGGGTTCAAGGATTAAGAGGGTATACGGGTAGAGGGATTAGGGTTGAAGGTTTGAGGGTTGAGGGTTGAGGAATTAAGAGGGTATAGGGGTTGAGAGATTAAGGTTTAAGGGTTGAGGGTCAAGGGTTGAGGGTTGAGGGATTAAGAGGGTATAGGGGTTGATGGTTGAGGTATTAAGATGGTATAGGGGTTGAGGGATTAGGGTTTAAGGGTTAAGGGTCGAGGGTTGAGGGTTGAGGGATTAAGAGGGTATAGGGGTTGATGGTAGAGGGTAGAGGGTAGATGGTTTAACTATTTCGGGTTTAAGGGGTTAGGGTTGAGGGTCGAGGGTTTAGGGTTGAGTGTTTAAGGGTATGAGGGTTGAGGGTTTAAGAGTCAAGAGGTTTAAGGGATTAGGGTAGAGAGTTTACTAGGTGGGTTTAAGGGTTGGGGGATTAGGGTTGAGGGTAGAGGGTAGAGGATTGATGGTAGAGGGTAGAGGGTTTATGGGTTAGGGTTTAAGGGTTTAGATTTTAGGGATGAGGGATTAATAGGTTATAGGGGTTGAGGGATTCAAAGGGTATAGTGGTTGGTTGAGGATTGAGGGATTAAGAGGGTATAGGGGTTGAGGGATTAGGGTTTAAGGGTTGAGGGTTGAGGGTTCAAGGATTAAGAGGGTATAGGGGTAGAGGGATTAGGGTTGAAGGTTTGAGGGTTGAGGGTTGAGGATTAAGAGGTATAGGGGTTGAGGGATTAGGGTTTAAGGTTGAGGGTAGAGGGTTGAGGGTTGAGGGATTAAGAGGGTATAGGGGTGATGGTTGAGGGATTAAGAGGGTATAGGGGTTGAGGGATTAGGGTTTAAGGGTTGAGGGTCGAGGGTTGAGGGTTAAGGGATTAAGAGGGTATAGGGGTTAATGATTGAGGGATTAAGAGGGTATAGGGGTTGAGGGATTAGGGTTTAAGGGTTGAGGTTCGAGGGTTGAGGGTTGAGAGATTAAGAAGGTATAGGGGTTGAGGGTAGAGGGTAGAGGGTTAACAGTTTAGGGTTTAAGGTGTTAGGGTTGAGGGTTGAGGATTTAGGGTTGAGTGTTTAAGGGTTTAAGGGTTGAGGGTTTAAGAGTCAAGAGGGTTGATGGATTAGGATAGAGATTTTACTAAGTGGGTTTAAGGGTTGGGGGATTAGGGTTGAGGGTAGAGGGTAGAGGATTGATGGTAGAGGGTAGAGGGTAGAGGGTTAAGGTTTAAGGGTTTATATTTTAGGGATGAGGGATTAATAGGTTATATGGGTTGAGGGATTAGGGTTTAAGGGTTGATGGTTGAGGGACTCAGAGGGTATAGGGGTTGAGGGTTGAGGGTTGAGGGATTAAGAGGGTATAGGGGTTGAGGGATTAGGGCTTAAGAGTTGAGGGTTGAGGATTCAAGGATTAAGAGGTTATAGGGGTAGAGGGATTAGGGTTGAAGGGTTGAGGGATTAAGAGGGTATAGGGATTAGGGTTTAGGGTTTAGGGTTTAGAGTTTAGGGTGAGGGTTGAAGGTTGAGGGATTGATAGGGTATAGGGATTATGGTTTAAGGTTTGAGGGTTGAGGATTCAGAGATTAAGAGGGTATAGGGGTAGAAGGATTAGGGTTGAAGGGTTGAGGGTTGAGGGTTAAAGGATTAAGAGGCTATAGGGGTAGAGGGATTAGGGTTGAAGGGTTGAGGGTTGAGGGTTGAGGGATTAAGATGGTATAAGGGTTGAGGGATTAGGATTTAGGGTTTGAGGGTTCAAGGATTAAGAGGGTATAGGGGTAGAGGGATTAGGGTTGAAGGAGACTTATCTACCATCTCCCACTCTTCCCCCTCTCTCCCTCCCTCTCTATCTCCCACTCTCTCTTTCTCCCACTCCCCCTCTCTCCCACTATCTCTTTCTCCCCCTCTCCCTCTCCCTCCCTCTTTCTCTCCAACTCTCTCTTTCTCCCCCTCTATCTCTCCCTCCCTCTCTCCATCTTTCTCTCCCACTCCCTCTCCATCCCTCTCTCCCTTTTTCTCTCCCACTCACTCTTTCTCCCACTCTACCCCTCTCTCCCTACCTATCTATCTCCATGTCTCCCACTTTCTATTTCTAACACTCTACATCTCCCTCTGCCTCTCCCTCTCCCTCTACCTCTCCCTCTCCCTCTCCCTCCATCTCTATCCCACTATCTCTTTCTCCCCCTCTCCCTCTCCCTCCCTCTCTCCCTCTGTCTCTCCTACTCTCTCTTTCTCCCACTCTTCCCCTCTCTCCCTCCCTGTCTATCTCCATGTCTCCCACTTTCTATTTCTAACCCTTTGCCTCTCCCTCCCTCTCTCCCTCTCCCTCTCCCTCTCCCTCCATATCTCTCCCACTATCTCTTTCTCCCCCTCTCCCTCTCCCTCCCTCTCTCCCTCTTTCTCTCCCACTCTCTCTTTCTCCCCCTCTCCCTCTCCCTCCCTCTCTCCCTCTTTCTCTCCCACTCCCTCTCCCTCTCCGTCTCCCTTTTTCTCTCCCACTCTCTCTTTATCCCACTCTCCCACTTTCCCCCTCCCTGTCTAACTCCATGTATCCCACTTTCCTAACCCTCTCTCTCTCCTCCCTCCTCCCTCTCCCTCTCCTCTCCCTCCATCTCTCTTCATCTCTCTCTCCCACTCTCCCTCTACCTCTCTCTCTCTCTCTCTCTCACACACACACACACACACACACACACTCACCTCTATCTCCTCTACTATAAGGGTGTAGGGGACAACTATAAAATTAGGATAGAGGGTAAAGACAAAGAGGGACAAAATAAATATACAAATAAAACAATATTTCACATAACGCACTTGTGTTATAACATGAGCACACATTGTACTCCACTAAAATAGTAAAAAACTCTATATACCCATGATTTCAAGTCCCATAGCCTGCGTATTCCCCTGGTTTTGTGTGTGCTCCAACAAAAATGGCTTTTTGATGATGTTGTGAAATGTGCAAGAATGTTTTTCACATTCCATCACCTTTTCCATGATCTTTCTACCACCTTTGCATTAAATAGCAGAGTTTCCACATTGAAAGACATGTAATATCAATTGAAGTTTGAATTCCATTCAAAACTGATATACAATTGAAGTTTGGAGGGGAACAAGCTTTTGAACAAGTCAAATTGTTGTGGAGTTTGAAGAAAGAAGAAGCTAAGGCTTTATAATTGGGTTGAACTCCTCCATTTGAAAGTCTAGTTTTTTAGGTATCTGAAGTCTCTACAATTTTTCTTTCATTATATTATGGATTTCTTTCATTTTTGTTTGTCAATATAACCTTAGGTTGTCAATGCACATTTTAAATTACCATTATATACACAATTATATACACTTGACAATTACTATTTTAAACTTCATGTAGAACATCTACCAAGATCCACAAATCATCAAGGGTACTTCTAACCCTAAATTAAATTGAAGAAGATCAACAAACAAACTCAATCATCTTTTCATCAAAACATTATAAATTGGTTTCAACTCTTTGTCAGACTCAAAAAAATAGATTAAACATCATAAAATTGATTGTAACATAGTATAAAGTTGATTAGAAACTCAAAACCATTCACAAAAATTCATCCTTTAATACAACTCCAAGCCCCTCCCATTCCTCTGAAAGGTCCAAACACCTTCCAATACCTCTGCACAAATTGATGTAGTACGAAGGAATAAATCAACACCTCTCTTGACACACTTTTTCAACTATATTTTACTTCACAAAACATTTGATTCATATAATCAAATTAGAATTAAGAGTTCCCAATTCCTTTTAAGGACCTTCAAAACACCTTGAAAATCTTGAAAATAACTAATTAGAATCAATTAGGTTCCTCAAAACATCAACCAATGATTATGTCATTCACAAGTTGTCTTAAATCTTCCATAATGGCACCATTGTTCATAAACACAAACTATAATTCTTAAGGAAAAACCAAACCATTCTTTGTTGAATAAATCTTTGTTTGAGTTATTACAATAAAAATGAAACCTTTCAGAAGTATGCCCTTACACACAAACTTTGTTCCTTTGTTCACTATCCACATTACTAGTAGCCATGCATCTACAAGTTGTCACATGTATCTCCCAAACCAAGGGATCTAACAAGATTAAAAAGGCCTAATGGACCAATCCCAACATTGCTCCAAGCTGGACAACAAACATAAACACTATTTCCCACATTTCACCCTTGGAATCTAGTTATTGTGCAAAACCAGTTTTGGGCCCTTAACTCCAAAACTTTCCAAAACACTAGGAAAATAAAATAATGATTCTAGCACTCATTTCAGAGTTCCAAGACATACCTTAACCCATCACATGACTCCTTCGGGACAACTTTAAGAAAACTAACCTTTTCACTATTTTAGGCCTCCAAGTAGGCCAATTTTACAAAGGAACTACCCTTAGATCCTCATAGCAGACTTCCAAACCCAAAATAAGTCATTAATTAGGTCTCAAAACATGATATTTTATAGGTCTTAGGACCTTACCTACTCAACTAGGCTTCCAATACAAAAGCCCCCATTTTTCAATGCAAAGAGGGAGGGTTTATAGAAAATCCTATACCCATGCTTTCCCAGACCATTCCAAAGCATCAAACATCTTCAAAATACCCTGCACAAGGTCAAAAGTTCATTACATAGACCAATCCTTCAACACTTTTTCAAAATCACTCCTTGGTTCCTCAGGCTTTCATGGAAAAGTGCTTGTTTTGGCCTAAGAACCCCATCCTATTGTCATTAGTTTCATTCCAAGGCATGTTAAACAATATAAGACCATACTCTAACAATGTACATGCCATCCCACCAAGAAAAAAGTCATAACAATAGGTGGGATGGTCATTTCATAATTAAATCCTACTCAAACCCTTGACTGGCTTCAAATGAGCAATTTCAGAAAATTCTCAATTGCTCCCTTCAAACATATTGTCGAGCCAATGGAGGTTGTTTAAACCTTTTGAAATGACAACCAACTCCCCCCAATTCCTATAACTAACAAACAACGTTCCTTTGAAAGCTCATATAACCGCTACATGGAAAATGTCTTTAATGACCCTCTCACAACATGAAGATACCCAAAATTGAATCAAATTTCAAAATGGAAGCATAGATTGTCAAGGTGCTCCTAGACCACAAACTTATCAAACACTCACAATGGCATTCACTCATTAGTTTTCAAAATCACCATCACGGTACTCACTTTTAGTTAGAAATGTGCCCTGGCCAGCCTAGTGCTTCCATAGTTTGTACGCATTTGTCTACATGCTAGGTTAACTTGTACACGATGATTGTAAGTATTATTTAAATGAACCCTTCAATGACATATATTTTTCAATTAACTTGAATGGATACATTTTTTAGGAACTAATATTTGTCTCATTACCATGGTACAGATAAAATTATATGCCATGCCAAAGAAAAAGACAAAGAGGAAACTAAGAGATGAAGAGAACAAAACCTTGAAAGAAAAGGAGAGAGTTCGGGTGGTGGCATATCGTGAAAAGAAGAAATTGGAAATGATTGATGAAAACAACCTGATTGTAGAGGAACGTCAATCGTAAAAAAGAGAATGGGAACTGGTAGCACAACAAGCACGAATGTGAAAGCATCGTCGTAAGATAGATTTAGATACCGTAGTTGGAGATAGACCCTCTACGACAAGTGAATATGAAGGGACACCATTAAGCACAAGAGAATATGGAGGGACACCATCTAGCACAAGTGTGTAGACATGCAAAATATATGCATGCATCTAATCATACTTCATTCAACATTATTTCATCTATTAATTAAATAAACCAATTTAATTAATTCATTAAGCTTATCTCTCAAAATTAAATAAATCCAATTATTTAATTATCTCCTATAGTTCCTGATTTAATTCAATCACATATACCTAATTAAATCACTCATATGCATTTTCCTCTCATTTGATTTAAAATAAATACAAAAATTGAAATCAAATGTCATATCACCTAAACTCTTGTTAGATTAATAAAATCCTAATTAGTTTAATCCTAATCACCTAAATCCTCTAGATTCATCCACTTGCACAATAAATCATTTAAATTGATTTATTAAAAAACCTATTATCCCTCACAAGGGCATATTCCTTGGAATATGCCCTCATTAACTCTCATGTTTGAATTTTTTGGCCAAACACAATTCCCCCCAAAAACCTTCAACCATACTCATTTATTGCCATTTTCAAATTTGAAATGGGCACATTAGCCAAAACTTGCACAAGCATGGGCCAATCCCATTGTAACAAGTGACTCTCTACTATTGGATGGGATATAGTCCCACATCTCTCAATCATAGCTTCTCCTCTCTCAAATTCTCCTATAAATGCAATGCATTTTCTCTCATTTCAACATCTACAATTGGAGCACTATCATTATAGGCAACTTGAGTTCATGAGCATCTCATTGTCTATCATCTTATTTGGCTTATCAAGGATTGGGAAAGGGCTTTTTCACATATTCAAGGAGCACCAATCCACCATGGAATAGATGTGCTTCATGTTATTTGTGCTTTAAACTATTTCATTTGGCATTTCTAGTTGTTTCAATGTCTTAATTTAGCATGTCTAGTATGGAGTAATATTTCATAGGGTTTGTCTGGTTTTTCCATGTTAGTTTGATTTCCATAATATACTAACAAATTGAAAAATTTAGCTACCACAAAATGGCGCTAGAAGGAGGGCTTGAGTCTGCATTCTTGTTTGTGTACACAATCTATTTCAGGAGTCTACATGTTTGAAGTTGTTGTCTTCAGTCATATGTGTAGTTTTCTTTCATTCTTTACAAGCATTCAAAGATTACATACTTTACAGTTAACTTACAAATATAAATGGGTATTTTTTGTTTCATATATATATAGGATCTACATTCAAGGGTCTTTTCAGCATAGTCAGTAGTTTTTTTTTATATGAAGGTGTCGAATGCTCTTGCATGTTTGAGCACGATACATCTTGCAGCCTTGCCTCAGATTTCTTATGAGATTGAATTTGGAGGTTAAAGTCTATCAATATTCTAAGGCTATTGCTGCATTTTCAATATTCTAATTAGATTTATTGATTTGGGCTGTACAGATCTTTGTTTACTGATAGTAGAATTGTTGTTTGCTGCAAATACAGATTCATGATTTAAAAGAAAAAAAAAACCCATTAGGAAAGCACGTTCTTGAGAATGCAGGTCTGCAATAATTAAAGCTATGTCTGTAATTCTGTTGTTTATTTTTTTTATTTCCTTAACACCATTCTTTTCATTAGAGTGGTTATTTGTCTCAATAAGGTGTGAAGTTTTAAATAGCAAAGGCTTTAAAATAAATTAAAAAAAGAGTTGGAAGTCTTTTCTTTATATGCAACATACGTTATTTTACCTCTTAAACTATCTTCAGTGTTATTTTTTTTACCTGTCTCTACATTGTTGAGTGGCTGGCTCAATGGAGAATCCAAGAACTATATATTTAGGCATACTGACATATCATACTTTGTAGATTGTTGGGTGTATGGAAGCTCTTAATTAAATGTGAAGTGTAGTTGACCTTCTTCTAGGTTCGACGTGACGGGAAAGGATGTGGGTGGTAGTTGGAAATAGTAGTTTCTAAATCAAAATTTTTGCCATGTCTTTGGTATTAACTACCATCTAGCTGCATCTGCATCTGCATACAAATCACCATAGATCTCTTTGAAAGGCACACCAAGATAGGAAGCCTTTATTCCAAACGCCTATTTCATTCCCTCACTTAATGACCAGCAGCTAAGACAATAAGAATGGTGTAAATTTACCTATGCATCATAATGCCCACCAACCTCACTTTAAATTGCATGGTGTAGCTACTACGCTGCTTAGATTTTCTTGTTGCTGTGAGTTCCAATATTAGGTGGTGAACATTTATGTATCCTGAAGACAAGTAATCTAAACAGATCAAATCATAATTTGAACAGGCCTTGCTATAGCTTTATTCTCTGTACTATTTCTTAAAGTTCTGGAGTTTTTCCCTTTGGAACAAATTCAAGAAGTTTCAGTAGACTTTTCAGAAAGATCAATTTTGTGCTTATTTGGTGGTCATTGTTTTCCATCAGACTATGCCGCTTTAAAGCATTATATTAAACCACATTAA
The DNA here is from genome assembly GCA_007115665.2 of Sequoiadendron giganteum. Lineage (NCBI taxonomy): Eukaryota > Viridiplantae > Streptophyta > Pinopsida > Cupressales > Cupressaceae > Sequoiadendron > Sequoiadendron giganteum. The sequence goes on from CM021106.1 coordinate 231,679,709, forward strand.
ATCATTCTATGAAGCATCTCACGTGTCTTTTATTTGTCCACTACATTTATATATTCAGAGATGAAATTTTTTCTCTTCTGAGAAAGTCATGGCGCTATCTACAATGCAGGCATGTGCTTCAAGCAGCACATAATGAGCCTTGAGAACCGCATGCAGAAGGGAAAGATGAGGGGGGAAGCCATTGACCATCATTGAGAAAATGAGTAGAAATAAAAAGAAGAATTGGCGACAAGGTGCAGACAAAGTAAATGAGATAGAAGCAATGACAAGGGACCTCATTCACCAAAGCAGTATGGAGAATCAAGTAAAGAGAAGATTTGGCAGTGCTGACAATTAACTCATTCTTTTTTCCCACTCATGTGTTCTTTCTAATTAATATTTGAAATTGAATAATCATCAAATTGAAGGTTGTAGCTTGCTAATTGAGAGAAGTGATAGGTCAATAAGCATATGATCCGCAAAAGAAGTAATTGCATGTCGATACAAACCATGGTGTTTTACTCCGCGCCTCATATTTCATGGTGTAGTTGGGCCTTGCATATCATTTTTCATCATTAGTTTTTTCTAGTATGTGTGTTTCTTAATTTTCCATAAATATTTCCACCCACCTAACAGTATCTACGTTTTCTTTAAATTTTTCCAATCTTTTGGTATTAACATTCTTGTTGCCCATTTCATTTGCAGCCGTTAGATGAGATGATTAAGAATTTTTATTTTTTAGGGTAAAGATTGATCACAAAATTGGTGATAGAGATAGCAAGGCTATCTTCATATGTTGAATAAGATAATAGCAATGTTGTCATATCAAACAGTAACATTTTTAAAACAATAAGGAAGTTTGTCATGTCAAACAGTAATGTGCTTTGTCTATGCCACTCTCATTACTATTTTTAGTATTCTCATCGATATCATTTTTTGTTGTTTCTATCATTAAATATTGGCATAGGGTTGGAAAATATTTCAATCATTAATATTACTATTTCTTACTCATTTATGGCTTCTTCTTCTTTTTTTTCTTTCACAGGCTAAGTCAATGAGAATTGAAATATTGTCATTCATCTAGAGGTTATTATTAAGTTTATTAAGAATCTGTAGATCATTGAAACCACATCTATTTGGAGAATCTTGTTGCATATTTGATTATAAATTTAATGCATTTGATTAGAATAACTATGCATTTGATCCCTACTCATTAATTTGGTGATTTACTATATTTTCTCACATGCTTTTTTTTTGCAGCCTCAGAACAATAAATTTAACTACTAATAATGTGTTTTTGAAGGATACATGACAAATAAACCAAATCTTTACTTGTTTACGTTAAATTGATGGTCACTGCATTAAATCAAATATTACTTTAAATCAGTGTAAATATTGACCAAGGGGATCTAAGCTTGATATGATGAGATTTTAATGCTGCAATCTGGCCACTGTCCTTTACATCGAAAAAAGATTGCTAAGGTGGAGTTTATTGATCAGTTCTTCATGCTCAACTATAAAATTGATCTACTTTGCATCAAGGAGGATAAATCAAAGTAAATTTAAGTTGGATAATCTTGAGTTGAAAATGGACCTTGAAATTGAACCTAACAAAAGCATTTTTTAATGCTTGATCTAGAGCTTTGATTTTCTACTCTTGTTTTTTGTTTTAAACCAACTCACTTTTCAATTTGGGTTTAAAATCAATCACTGGTTTGATGTTTTGAAAGTGCATTAAAATTGGACCTTAGACACATACTATATTTTGATTTGGTATTAAAATTGAACAAGACAAACTTCACATCTCATTTGGTGCTTTTAAAACGAACTCATCATTGCTTTGTGGTCCAAAAAGAACAAGTGTTTTTCATGTTTTGTAATCTTTTTCAGAAATTGATATCATTTAAAAGGTGTATGCACTTCTCTCATGCTTCACGAAAATCTTGAGAATCAAAAGCCTCTTGGTGATATTATCTTTTTTAAAATATTGCCTTCACACTTCGATTTGGGATCTAAAATTGAACAAAACATCTTACGAGTGTGAGAAAAAGGCATTGTGAGTGTTCTCTCTTTGTTCACACAAACAAAGATTATTGAACTATGAATACACTTACTCACCATTGTGTACCTTTAGAGGGCCTGCCTTGGTGGGAAAAAATACTCACCCCAAGGGAATGACTCAAGTGGTAACGGGCTAAAGCCAAGCTCTTCCAAACCACTATATAAATTTGTGTTCACAGTGAAAGCCATGGACAATGGGAAGTGGTGCATGATAACTCTCCCCCAATATATTTATGATGCATAAAGCCCTTGTTCTAAGTGTTGGGAGATCTCTCATGAGGATTTTATCATTGCACCCCCTACTCTAGATGCCCTTACTACAAGCTTTTTTCTAGAAGCCAAAAAATACCTTATATTTGTTGGTGCAAGAGGTCATGTCCTCTGAAGCTGCCCCACATTATACATGCAGTTTTGTTGTAGAGATGGAAAGTATTCCATGGGATATTCATGGGTACTGATGCTTGGCTGACTCGAGAAGTGTTTGTCGTGGAGGGGAGCTAGTGTGGTCAAGCATCTAGTCATCCACACAGAATATGCACAACTAGATTCATCCAAGTGGGAACCTAACAAATATTGCATTTTCCAGCCTAGCGTTGTACATGTGCTTTGAATCAAAACACTTTGCTTGGATCTAAAATAGTGGAAAACAAACATTCAATGAATCATCATAATTTCAAACCCTTTGGAAGAACAAATACCTTGCAGGTGTCCAAATGTTACTGCTTGTCCCTAGGGGTTCTTATCCCTAGAAGGCTTCTAAACATTCAGACATCTCAATTTGTTTCTCCCAAAGTCAATGCTAGGTAAACTTTGCTTTGATTTCCTAGAGTTTTGCATAATACACCTTGTGGGATGAAAGAAAGTTAGGACAATGGACATTCAGTTTGAAAAACATAATCAAGAAAGTGCTTGTGCCAAAAAGGAACCGAATCTAAGAAAGATAATAGACAACTGAACCACACATGTATTTGGTCCCTTTTGATTCATTTGGTTTTCATGCAAACATTGGTCTTTTGGTTGAAATTACTCCTAGGGAAAAGTATGTTCAAAACCTTGGTCTTGTAAAAAGGTCCTCATAGGGTCATCTAGGATCAAGTCAAAACACTTCATCCATCCAAACATTTATCAAATTCCATTTCACCAACAACTTTTGGAACTTTGAAAACATCATTCATTCTAGACTTTTGAAAAATCAACATCATTACATTTGACTTAATACACCTAGTCAAGTTATCAATCCTCTTGAAAAAATTTACCTTTAGGATAACACAACTTCCTAAGGTCTACTAGTTCATGATCACTTTGATTGGCTTAATACACTTAGCCAATTCATTCTCTTGTGTGAGTTTTCCCTAGGATAACACAACTTCCTAGGATTTACAAGTGCATTATCATCTTGTTTGACTTAACACACTTAGTCAAACTATCCTCAAAATCGAACCAAACCAACTCCTAAATTCTAGCATTGATCCAAAGCTCCTAAAATTTCAAACACCCATATCATTCACCACTTTCATCCTCCATCTCATCATTGGTCCTAAACCCCTTAGAGGTTAACAAAGTCAAAACACAAGAGGAACATGGAATTTAAACTCAATTCATACATCATGAGCAATTCGAGTCAACCAAACTATCCAAGTCTCACAATGCCAATTGATTATCGAAACTCACATTTATGCAATTCAAACATGGCATCATTATCTCCTCCAAACTTCAACGATACGAATGTGAGTATGCCCAATCTAAATTTTGGAACACCTTTCCCAATGATAGATTTAAATCCAACTCCAAATTTGCAAATCTATCAACCAAACACTCAATGCATGAGTTTTCCAAACAACATTATCCCACCAAATCCATACATTCTGAATACAAGTTTACCAAACATGAACATTTCAAATCCATACTTGGTGAACTTTGGGATCGATACGATTGCAAATCAAACCAATGTTGTTCAAAATCCAAGCAATATGTTGACAAATCCACATGGTGATTCAAGTCAAGGTAACACCATGAAAAATCAAAGTTACCTAAACCCAAGCAATATGATTCCCAACCACAACAATGTTCAATTTCAATCTATCATGCCAAATCTAACCATCACACTGAATCAGAGCATTATCCAGAATCAACTTGTTCATGATCCCAAACAAGCACCACAAGGATGCATTCCAAAGCTACTTTCTAAACAACCAAGTCAACCATATGAAGAATCTCAAGGTCAAATCTTGCAAAACAAAATTGGTACACTCAAAATTCTCATCGATTCATATCAACAGATGACAACCATCCAAGCAACCCCAATGGTTAACACATCTACCATTTCTCAAGTGTCTCAAGGACCAAGAATCTCAAGTGCACCATTCACCAATCAGACCTTGGTAATCAATGAGACCGTTTCGCTCACCCCAACAATCAACACCATCCCCAACCCACCACCACCACCACCACCACCGCCAAAACACAACATGACCAATTCATTCTCCATCATGTTGCAAGTTGCACAGCAATCTACCTTCCAAAAGGAATTCCAAGCCCAACAAGCCACACAAGTTGCACAAGTGGCTCAAGTAGCCCAACAAGCTCAAGCCCAACACCAATCTCAATAGGTGCAAGCATAATTCCAAACACTATTGCAAGCAATCCATCAACAAGTGCATCAACAAGTAGCTCAACAACAAGCCCAACAAAAAGAATTGTTGGCACAACAATGACACGACCAACAACAAGCATTGTTGGCTCAGCAACAAACACAAGCATTACTCGCTCAACGAAGCTTACAAAATATTCCCACCACAATTGTTGAAATAAAAAATCAATATCAATCTATCAATAAGCACCTTGAAGATGTTTCCACCTTGACCAATGATCAAATCAACATACACCAAGAGCTACTTTTCAATCACGATCAAAATCCACCAAAAATACCCAACAATGATCAAATTCAAGAAATGTCAAGATCACTTGATCCTACGGTTGAAGACATTGGTAATCTCTCTTCCACAATTGTTGAAAACAATGCTCAAGATCTTGAAGATGCTTCTACCCCATCCAGTGATCAAATCAACATTCATCAAGAGCCACTTTTTAGTGATCTATTTCAAAATGTGTTAACATTATTTGATCCTATTGGCATAATCCATGATCCATCGACATTTGATCATATTGAAAATGTCTCTACATCACCTAACTAATTAGAGGATATGTTTCAAGAATGTATTCCAAATCATAATCAACATCTATCACCAAGGTCTAGCAATGGTCTTTCCCAAGGCATATTGACATCATTTGACCTCACGGTTGTGAATAGTGAAAGAATCTTTGACACTACACTTGATCCAAATTCATTCAAAGAAAAAGTGGATATTAAGCCACTTCCCATGCCTAAGGATGATACCAAAGAACCCAATATAAGCAATCCATCCTTTGAAATCAACCCATGTCAAGAACTTGACCCAAAACATGTCGAAAGCAATTCCAGAATTAGTGAAGATCAAGAATTCTTATCTCCAAAATACTATAATGGTCTAAAGGTCACTCTTTTATCTATACAAGATGTTGCAAATGATGATCATATCCATATAGCACACACTCATACATCTACCCATGAGATGCTTTGTTTTGATGGACACGTAGATGATCTTCATTTAAAACAAGAGTCTCATACTCTTGATATCATTACCGAGGGACAAGAGTCTTTTACTCTTAGCATTTGTACACATGATCAAGATATAAAAAAATCTAAAGACCTAGTAGAAATAGATCATGAAGAAGGCTTCTATAAAAGTTGTAACTCAGAGACATCATATCAAGACATATTAGAAGGCTTCTACAAAAGTTGGAAATCAGAAACATCTTGTAGAGATGTAGCAAAAATAGGTGATAAGGAAGGATTTTACAGAAATAGTAAATTAGAAACAACATCCTGTGAAGTAAATCATGAGGAATACTTTTATGAGTACAGTGAATCGTCAACACTTCTTGAATAAGCATTACAAGATCAAGCCAAAGATATCAATCAGGAATTTATCCCACATGTGGAGGATCCTATCACTTATAAACTTGGATCACTCACCTTTTTAAGGGCAAGCTACCTCATCAATAAAGAAGTTGTCACTTTTGAAGATTCACCACGGAGCAGAGAAAGATTAGCACCTTATTTCCAAGGAAAATCATATCCTATGGTAGATAAATTTTTTCAGCTGATGAATTATCAAGGTAGAGGATTAGGCCTACATGAATAGGGTATCCTAGAACTAGTGTAGATTTTTGGAAATCCTAAGAATTAGGGCCTTGTTTATTCAGTAATCAAGGGATATAAACATATCAGGGATACTTCTATAAAAATGGGGGCAAATTCGTCTTAGGAAAACGTCAACATAGGGAGCACAAAGAATCCTTATGATGAAACCAATGCCAATATTACAACCCACCATGTCATGAATCCTCATCCACTCATCACCCCATCCACGAATTGGGACAAAAACCAAAAGAAAGATTTGAATCAAAGAATGAAAAATTTCATTAAATAAAAAGAAGTACTAAAGCATGAAAGACAAATCAAATACATATGGATACCAAAGAATACAAAGAATGATAAATCCTATCAAACTCCATTAGTCAAAGAAACTATGGGGCAATATCCAAAAGGGAAAACTATCCATCAAAGATGTCCACAAAAGAAAAATTAGGCTTCTCATGCGACATACAAATTGTATCGAGCAGTTGGTCCTAATTCCATGCACACTTCCATATCCACCCATCACTGCTCATCTTCCCAAGTTTGGAGAGTCAAAGGTTCCAAACTATCAACCAATCCATCTTTTATTCCCAAACACACTCTACCATCCACGCCTCCACGCATGATATATAATTCTCACATTGACCATGTGTTGGAAACAACCCTTCATCATAAGGATTCAAAAGGCACTCTATCGCGATGTGTGTACAAAAACAGAGTTAACTTCGATATCAACAAAGCAGAACAAATTTCTCAAAATTTGCTTTCAAGTGCACGTATCTTGGAAAAACATCTTCTTCAAGAAGGATATCGATGGCACATTATGGAAAAAGCATCAATCTCAGTACCATTAGGAGGTTCAACATCAGCTTAAAACCTCTCAGAAAATACAAAAAAATATAAAATATAAAAAATAAAATAAAAAAATAAATCAAAAAAAGGATTGAAAATAGTAAAGAAAAAAATCGTCCTCTAGCGAAAACCATTTCGATGGCGCTTTGGACAGGTACCATGATGAAAACCTGGAAAATAGGCGTCATGTGTAGAATCGAGCATCTATGTGCGTTAGTTCAGGAGAAAGAATCTTATCGCATCCATACATAAAGCCAACTTTCCATCCATATCATTCGTTCATCCATGAACCGTTTATCCAACCCATTACCATCTATCTACCTTATCTTGATCTTGATGAAGGTTTGGTAAATGCTTTACATTTGTTTATGGTAAACATCTTGACATGGGTCATTTTCATTGATCCCATCCTATCCAAACATTATCTAAGCCTTGAAGCATTATCCGAATGAGAACCCTCTATTTGAACACCTTTATCTTATCATGAGATGATCCGTATCCATTTGTCCATCTGCCTATCCAAGAATCCACCCATGGCATTCCATACATTGCTACACATTGGGGGCAGATATTTGCATCTTGCTTTGAGAATAAATCTTGATCTATATCCTCCAACTTATGTGGTGATCCGAACATTGGCAAACATGAAATCAAATTGGTTAAAAAATTTGTGAGCACCAAGTCAAATCACTAGCCCATGGCATATTTTGACAAGACAATGTTCCTTATCAAGATTTATATTTCATCAAACATCAATCTAAGCAATCGATATCAGTTGCATCTAATGTGTACTTCAACGTCACATCATATCATCAAAACAATGTTGTTCCAAATAAAGCTTCATCAATCTTGATCAATTGAATCCAATCAATTATCACCTAATTTGACTTAACACACTTAGTCAAACAATCATCTTGTGTATGAGTTTACTCTAGGATAACACAACTTCTAAAGTTTACAAGTGCATTATCATCTTATTTGACTTAGCACACTTAGTCAAATTATTGAATCCATCATCAACTTGTTTGACTTAACACACTTACTCAGACCATCCTCTTTTGTACAAGTTTACTCTAGGATAACACAACTTCCTAGAGTTTACAAGTGCATTATCACTTTTGTTTGACTTAACACACTTAGTCAAACTATCAATCCATCAAGCCGATCGATCAACATTAAGCTTGGTTTTCAAAACAAAGCACTGATATCATCATCACATATCATATCCAAATTGTCAAAATCATGCGAAAACTCAAAAACATTCAAAACCCCATCAAAAAATTAAAAAAAATCATCAAAAAACTCAAAAACATTTGAAAAATAAAAAAAAACAAAAAAATTCAAAAAATTCATCAAAAATCCAAAAACATCCAAATCATCAAAAATCCAAAAACATGTCGAAATATCAGAAAATCTTCAAAAACGTTCATCATTGAGTCTTGTCAGTCTTCCACCTTGTCTGAACTATGTCGTCTCTGAGCTTGAATGTAGGTAAGGTTGATCTTTGATCATCCCCAAGACATTTAGGTCAATCCTTAGACGTCCTTCACATTAGCAATCTATTTTTCCATCTATTTTACAATTAGGTCAGTCCTTAGGTGTTCGTCGCATTGGCAATCCGTTTTCCCATCTATTTTACAGTTAGGGTCAGTCCTTAGGTGTCCGTCGCATTGGCAATCCGTTTTCCCATCTATTTTACAATTAGGGTCAGTCCTTAGGTGTTCGTCACATTGGTAATCCGTTTGCCCATCTATTTTACAGTTAAGGTCAGTCCTTAGGTGTCTGTCGCAATGGCAATCCATTTTCCTGTCTATCTCATCATTGAGTCAAGTACGTCATCAATCGAACTATGTGGTCTTTGCGTGTATAACATAGGCAAGACTAATCCATGGATCAGCTCCTGAGACCCTTAGGATAGGTCATTAAGTTAGTCTCTCCGTCGTAAATCTGAAAATACAAAAAACAGCCTCAAAACATTTGAAAAACCCAAAATGGTGCACTCATCTCATCTCACTTTCACCCGCAATAAGCATCGCTCATAATAAGATAAATCATCTCCTTCACCCTTTGGTAAGTTAGTTAGAAGCAAGTCTAGTAGGTTCAAAAGAGAACATTCTAAATTGTTAGAGTCTTGAAAGTCTAAGTCAGTAAGCAAGCAAGTTGGTCAACTCGGAATATCAATAGCTTATCACCTAAATCAGTCCCATCAAAACCCTAATCACAACATGCCCTAGGATGAAGCTTTCCTACAATGGAAAAAAACATCAGGTACCCCATTTTAGTTAGTCTTGGCTAGTGGTATGAAGAACATTATCTTGTATGGTTTACTTTATCTTGGTCTTGTTTAGACCTATCTTATATTGCACTCATTCCAAGGACCTCTCGATGATGCCTAAACAAAATAGGTTTAGAGAGAAAGGAATTGGGCAATGATCATTATCTTTTATCTACTATGCTTGTTGGATATTCTTGTAAAATAACTTCATCATGCATACTTTGTTTATTTGTAGGAAGAATGTTTTAGGTATCTTGTTGACCACATAAGTAGGCTTGCCTTCTTATGTTTTGGCCTGAGATGTCTAGAATATCTGAACTACATTCTGAATAAGGTCATGTTTGTCAAGTGTGAACAAGAGTACTCCTATCTATTTGACAAGTCAAATTCCATCACACTAGGTACCACGCCATCCTGGTTCTTAGTACTAATATTCTAATAAAGTCTCGAAGACTAGTGGACTTATTGGACTTCTGCATCTTCTTGAGTTTAGAGGTTGATCCCTCTTATTCTTCTATTTCTCTATTATTCTAACAATGCATCCATCATTCTTCTATCCTCTTTCATGCCAACAAGGCATCCATCTTGCATCCTGCATAATCACGTCATATCATCATAGGACAACATCATCCATCGCATTCATCTCGCATGCATTGCATAATCATTTAAGTTGTTTAGGATAATATAAATTTGTTATTCTAAGCATCTTCCAAACATCTCATTACATCATCATTATGATATAGATAATATAGTATAACCATCCATACATTCATTTTGAACCTCTTTGTTGTGAGATCCACCTCAATCTTTTTGCTTGATCTCTCAAGGGGCAATGTACTAACGTACTTCTTTTCGCTGGGGCATTTGAAAAAATCAGAATTTTTTTTAATTTCAATGTCAGCAACATCATTCTTTGAACCAATGCAATGAGTACATTGCTTCAAAGAGGGGAAAAATGTAGACATGCAAAATATACCCATGCATCTAATCATACTTCATTCAACATTATTTCATCTATTAATTAAATAAACCAATTTAATTAACTAAGCTTATCTCTCAAAATTAAGTAAATCCAATTATTTAATTATCTCCTATAGTTCCTGATTTAATTAAATCACATATATCTAATTAAATCACTCATATGCATTTTCCTCTCATTTGATTTAAAATAAATACAAAAATTGAAATCAAAATTCATATCACCTAAACTCTTGTTAGATTAATAAAATCCTGATTAGTTTAATCCTAATCACCTAAATCCTCTAGATTCATCCACTTGCACAATAAATCATTTAAATTGATTTATTAAAAAACCTATTTTCCCTCACAATGGCATATTCCTTGGAATATTCCCTCATTAACTCTCATGTTTTACTTTTTTGGCCAAACACAATTCCCCCCAAAAACCTTCAACCATACTCATTTATTGTCATTTTCAAATTTGAAATGGGCACATTAGCCAAAACTTGCATAAGCATGGGCCAATCCCATTGTGACAAGTGGCTCTCTCCTATTGGATGGGATATAGTCCCACATCTCTCAATATTAGCTTCTCCTCTCTCAACTTCTCCTATAAATGCAATGCATTTTCTGTCATTTCAACATCTACAATTTGAGCACTATCATTATAGGAAACTTGAGTTCATGAGCATCTCATTGTCTATCATCTTATTTGGCTTATCAAGGATTGGGAAAGGGCTCTTTCACATATTAAAATAGCATCAATCCATGATGGAATAGATTTGCATTCATGTTTTATGTGCTTTATTTAGTTTTCATTATTGTTTCAATATCTCATTTAGCATGTTTAAACTAGGTGCAGTATTTCATGAGGATGTTGAACTTGTTATGTTTGTTTGATCATGGAGATGTATGATAAAAAAATAAAATTTGCAGATTTAGCATCCACAAAGTGAATATGGATGGAAACCATCTACTGCAAATGAATATGGAGGGACACCATGTACCGCAAGTGAATATTGTTGGACACCATCCAAGACATCTCAAGTTGAGAGTACATCATCACTCAAAATTGAAAAAGAAGGTATGCCATCATCCCCATGTGAACCTCAAGGTATGTATTCTTCTCCACCCTCGATCAAAGGTATGCAATCTAGCCCACCTCAATTAAATATTGATGAAATTCCTAATGTTGAGATGTATGTACCTAGGAGAACACAACCAAGAATTTTGCGTAGAAAGCCAAAGTATTTGATTAATATTGATGATGAGATTTTGCAGCACATGGAAGGTAATATTTCAACACACACTTGTAGAAGATATGCTGATAAGATTTGGGAATGATTCTTTGAAAGGTTAAATGATACTACAAGATGTCAACTATTTGTTGAAATGATGCGGGATGTAAAGTATAGGAACATCATGAAGACTCTTGGGTTGAGAACATCGAATGCATCGAGTGAAGACACTATTGTGAAGAATATAATGGATGCTTATGAGAGTGTGGGTAAGACCTCATGCTCAAAGGAAAGTAATGTCACCTGACGTGTCATTACATTGACTTTGGTAAGTTGTCAAATAAAGAAATCTCACCTAATTAAAAAGACTAGTGAACAAATCAGAATTAGTAGAAAAACTTTACCAAGAGCCTTTCAAAGGCAGCAAAGAATTGAGGGAAATGATACAAATGAATTATGGGAATTCTCGGGGAGACTGTCATGAAAATATTAAGAAGTTGTTGAAGCCTTGAGAACACTAATTTAAGAGTATTGGAAGAATAACACAAGGCCATCTCTGAATCAAAGGGATGTGGTAAGAAGGAGAATCGGTAGTCGGAATCGTGAGCCACATCCAAAGCATTTTTTGGATATGACTCAAACCCAATTTTTTCGGAAATTTGAAAATGATTATCCTCAAATTAGTATTTCTCAAAGATTTTTTGAAATTCTTAAGACTTTTTATGTCAAGATAAATCACACACGCACTACTTGTTGTTGTAGACTACATATTGAGTTTTCTAACCATTATGATGTTTATCATTCTATATGTTTAGATTTGCATACTAATGATGTTTTGCAGGATTGTGGCATAGAAGCCCCACCAAAATCTTCAAGAGAGTTCTTATCAAAAAAATTATGTGAAATAGAGGATGGCCATATATTCTATAGGAAAACATGCTTCAATGGTTCATGCGAGCATTGCAATGACTTCCAACATATGCCAGTATGTCAACATATGGAAAGCATAGATGAGGTGGGACAAAAACTAGTAGAGTTCGGGAAGTATAAAACAATGGAATATGCTACAAAAGATGGGTCTCAAGCAAAAAGGTGTGATTTGGTTATTGAGAAGATTCCAATGTACAATTTATGACCACATTTCGTGATAGTATACTGTCTGAGTTTGCAATGCATACCCATAGAGCCCGATGGTTGGACACGCAGTTCAAGCTATGCAAGGACACCTTTCCAGTTGGAAGCATATTATCCATGGTTGACTTTGTAGAAAACTACACTCTATAGCCACAACATGAGGTGTAGTCACAGTATTACAAATCCACACAAGTTTCGATATTTATGCACATAACATTCATTCATACATTTGATAGTACAAATGAGCCAAGGAAGGTATTGAGGGAGTACCAATTTTACATTAGTGATGATCGCACACATTCTCCAGAGTTTGTGCAAGGTTGCTTCCATATGTTCTACAGTGGTTTGGCTCAAAGGGGCATAGAATACAATCAACATATAATATGGTATGATAACTATGCAGCTCAGTTCAAGAAATCACATATGTTCTTCTGGTTGTACAGGATGCATGTCATTACAGGTGTTCAACATATGTGGAACTTTTTTGATGCTGGACATGGAAAGGGGGAGCATGATGGTGTAGGAGCATGCATGAAAAGAGCATTAGCATGAGAAGAGTTAAAGTATAAAGACAGTGCAAAGTTGACAGATGAAAAATCAATCATTGAGTGGTGTAATGCTTTGATGGGTCCAGGTAATGAAGGTACGTCTTCAAATCATATATTTTTTTGGTTGATGGATGATACTAACATTTCGCCATATGAAGACTATTGTACACTAATAGGATCGAGTGAGGTACACTCTTTCCTTAGCTCAAATGCAGGTTCATGGAGTATCGATACATGAAAGATGGCATGTATTTTTTCTTCATGTATAATGCAAGCTTGGAATGATTGTGAGTCGGGGGAGTGGGTTGACAAATGGTTCACAAGTTATCTTAGCCCACTTCACACATATTGCCCTCCGACAGCATTGGAGTTGACACAGATGGAATCATCGGTCGACTTTGACCATGTATCATATCTAGTTCAACCAGTTAATATATCTACTTTCTTAGTTGTTGAAATTCCATATCGTTATCTTACTTTGTACTATATTCTTAATGTTGACAAATTTTAAGAGATTTTTTGCACATATCAATGCAGGCCATGTTTATGCAGTTATTGCAGATGAAGACAATGAAGAGGGAATAAACTATTACTTGTGTCATTGTGTTGAGACCAAAAAAATATTGGAGGCCCCATCTATAGATGGAGAAAACATCAAATACCCTACAGGCTCAGTTGTGGTTACTGGAACATGGGTTAGAAGATACCCACATTCAAGTGTTAAATATTGGCTATTTCAGGACTTTGACATGCACCGTAAGATTCTTCATTACTTGAACCTTGTCGTGGCATCCAATGTTGATTTGACCAAATATGGGGGTAGACCTTTGAACAAGACGTTATGGAAGGTCCATGAGTCTGACCATGAGGCAATACTTGACACAATAAAGAGTAGAGCAGACTCAAATGGTTCATTGGATTAATTTGTACGTATATGCACATTGGTTCTTATTAATTTATACTTTTATGCACATTAATTTGTTTGATGCCAATGATATCATCTTCTTTTATAGTGATTGGTGTCCCCTTGCAAAAAATGCAGATATATGAGCCATCCAAGAGAATGTCAGCCATAAAAGCAATGCAACATCCTTATTTTGATGCCTGCATGCAACATCTGTAAGTGCCTTCCATCTATTTTTATTTTGAATTTTGTTTCTTTTTCTCTTCTACTTTACGTATTTGTAAGTAAACTACTAAAAATTGATTGATCTTTCATTGTAGAAAATGTTTATTTAAGAGTCATCAAAGAGAAGCTCAGCCAAAAAAGCAATGCAACGTCCTTATTTTGATGATCTTGAAAAATCTCAATTTTTATTTCAAGCCATTATAAAAGAGCGTGTGAAGCTTAGCAAGGGAATCTCAAGTTTCTCATTTGAAGTTAACCTCATAATGAGCACCTATGATATAGACATTTAAAGAGAATCTCAAATGTATGAGTGACATTGTAAAAGATCTGTGAGAATGAAGTGCCTGAGGCATTGTAATAAGATTTAATTACATAATGAGATATACTCAATTATTGTAAGGTTTGTGTTCATGTTTGGTGTAGTAGCACCTTGTTTTCTAATGCGTTGAATAGGAAAATTTGCAAACTTTGAATTTTGAAATGTAAACAATGTGAAAAAGGTCATATAAAGGTCATGTAGACAATTTGTAAATTTTTTTCTGCAACTCATGTGACCAAGAGGATTGTTCCAACATATCTAAATAGGTATTTTTATGCTAGGAATGGTCCTCTTTTGCACCGAAACACGTAGAATCGCTCTGAGCTATGTTCCACCGGATCGATCCCTTAAGGGTCCAAAGTGCAAAATGGCTGCAAACTTTAGCATGCTATTACTCGGATATTGTGACACTTAGAAACTTCATATTTGATCCTACAAGATTATGCTGGACCCCTCTAGAAAAAACTCTCTCGGTTTTCGCTATCTTAGAGTGGTTTTCTTGTGGCGGCGGATTTTCACTTGATAGAAAAAGTGTCAAATTCAAGTTGTGCAAAGTTGCAAAGTGGTGCAACTTTTGCTTCGCAACTTGTGTGACCAAACTAACTACTCCAACATGTCTGAATAGGTATTTTTACGCTAGGAATGGTCCTCTTTTGGACCGAAACGCATGGAATCACTCTGAGCTATGTTCCATCGGATCGATCCCTTAAGGGTCCAAAGTGCAAAATGGCTGCAAACTTCAGCATTCTATTACTTAGATATCATGACACTTAGAAACTTATTTTCTAATCCTATAGGATCATGTTGGACCCCTCTAGAAAAACCTCTCTCAATTTTGGCTATCTTGGAGTGGTTTTATCGTGGCGGTGGATTTTCACTTGATAGAAAAAGTGTCAAATTTAAGTTGTGCAAAGTTGCAAAGTGGTGCAACTTTCACTCTGCAACTCGTGTGATCAAAATAACTACTCCAATGCATCCGAATAGGTATTTTTACACTAGGCATGTTCCTCTTTCGCACCAAAACACATGGAATCGCTCCAACCTATGTTCCACCGGATCGATCCCTCAAGGGTCCAAAGTGCAAAATGGTTGCAAACTTCAGCATGCTGTTACTTAGATATCATGACACTTATAAAATTCTCATATAATCCTAAAGGATCATGTTGAGCCCCTCTACAAAAACCTTTCTCGGTTTTGGCTATCTCAGAGCAATTTTCTCGTGGTGGCAGATTTTCACTTGATGGAAAAAACATCAAATGCAAGCAGTGCAAAGTTGCAAAGTGGTGCAACTTTCATTCTGCAACTTGTGTGACCAAGCAGACTATTCCAACATATCATAATAGGTATGGTTACACTAGGCATGCTCCTCTTTAACACATAAACACATGGAATTGCTCTGAGCTATGTTCCACTAGATCAATCCCTGAAGGGTCCAAAGTGCAAAATGACTGCAAATTTCAGCATGTTATTACTTGGATACCGTTACACTTAGAAACTTATTATCTAATCCTATAGGAAGGAATTGGGCCCCTCTAAAAAAACCTCTCTTGGTTTCATCTATCTCAAAGTGGTTTTCTCGTGGCGGAAAATTTTCACTTGATGGAAAAAGTGTCAAATTCAAGTTGTGCAAAGTTGCAAAGTGGTGCAACTTTTGCTCTGCAACTCGTATGACCAAAATAACTATTCCAATGCATCCAAATAGGTATTTTTATGCTAGGAATGGTCTTTTTTTGCACCAAAACAAGTGGAATCACTCTGAGCTACGTTCCACCAGATCGATCTCTTAAGGGTCCAAAGTGCAAAAGGGCTGCAAACTTCAGCATGCTATTACTCAGATATCGTGATGCTTAGAAACTTCTCGTCTAATCCTATAAGATCAAATTGAGCCCCTCTACAAAAACCTCTCTCAGTTTTGGCTATCTAGGATTTGTTTTCCCATGGTGGTGGATTTTCACTTGATGGAAAAAGCATCAAATACAAGCAGTGCATAGTTGCAAAGTGGTGCAACTTTCGTTTTGCAACTTGTGTGACCAAGCAGAATGTTCCAAAAACATCCAAATAGGTATGTTTATGCTAGGCATGGTCCTCTTTCCCACCAAAAAATGTGGAATCCCTCTGAGCTATGTTCCACCGGATCGATCCCTTAGGTTGGAGGAGTCTAAAGCTGCAAACTTGTAAGCAACAAATTTGAAATGCAATAGTTACTTGTTTTGAAAGCTGGTTTTTAGTTAGTTGAGGGTGTGGATCAGTTAGAAAAGGGTGTAAAACATTATGTAAAGCCTTGAGAGGCTCGAATGGAGGTTGTTGATGAACTTTTGGAGAAGATAAGATAAGAATTATTCACATCGTTCTCTATTTTTTAGATTTCTTATACAAACTTGTTGATCCCGTACTTGGTACAACCTCTAGCTTCCTGTATGGTCCCAAGGCTGACATGGATTGAAAGAGGGTTGAGTTCACAAGAACCCATCTCTCATGATAATGAATGGCCCACTTAGCACTCATTGCATGTAGGTGATGCTCATAGAGGTGAGGCACTAGGCCTTCCCAGGAGGTCACCCATCCCAGTACTACTCCAACTCAAGCGCTTAACTACAAAGTTTTTTCCCCAAGGTTAGGCTCACTTAGCTTGCAACCCCATTTGGAAAACCTTCAGAAAGTGTTGTGCCTTATGAAACATTCATTATAGAGCCCCTTTAGCTCATCAATTGATAAGTAGGAGGTATTTTCTACAATATGTCAAATTGTGATATTTCTATCAGGATTCAATTGTGTAGTTTTCGAGTAAAAAAGAGAATAAGAAGGGAAGATCAGGGTAATCAATTTGTGGACTTATTTTTATTATTGAATTACCTAGTGTGGGATTGGTCTATATGAGAAAAAAATAATAATATGGGAGTATATGTTTCAAGCATATAATCCAGAAAGGACTCAAAGTTAGATGCATGGGTACAAAGTATCGATCAGGAAAGGCATCCCAATTCTCAAGGCCTATTTATCAATGATAGGCAGATTTATATTCAAAGCTAGCACATGATTTTAATTGATTAATTAGAAACAACTATTATATTTATTTATCAAATTTCCATTATCAAATTAATATATGAATTAGATTTCATATTCAGAATTTATTACATTTATAATTTGGGGACTCTGTTATCTATCTTAATAATATTGGATGACAACCTCTGTCAATCCAATAAGAAATAAATAAAAAATCTATTGATCTAGAGCTCGAGTCATTACAATGGTATTAGAGTGAATGAATTTGCTAGCCTTTGGGTATTACAACAAATTCACTTTCCATTAGAAGCATGGCAACCGATGATAGTGGTTGGCATTACTCAAGAAGGATGAACATCTTAAAGACATTTGCGGAAATCGGGACAAGTAACCTTCTTGTGGACTTAGGGTTGCAATATTTGATCTACAACATGTTCCACCATTTTTTCAGTAGGATCAAGAACACACATAATGAAGGTGTGTTTGCAGCCATGAAATATTATGGTTCGAACTATCTAGAAGAGTGATATTTTATCTTGACCACCCATATCTATAGCATGGTTTGTTTGGAAACAAGGATGGGTTCTCTCTTCATCGGAATATACATCATTCCTCGATGTGTTCACACTAGTGTTACGAGACTTGGACTCGCCTCGGACTTGACAAGCCAATTTTTGACTTGGACTCGGGCTTGGAGCCTAGACTTGACAAATAGAAAAACCTAAGAAATTCAAAGATTTCTAAGGATTTAAAACTTGTTTCATGCACCCTTTAATACATAAACCTTAAAGACACAATAGCATCATCAAATAGAAATTACTATGATCCCATACACAAAAATACATCAATCACATAAGTATAAGCATCGATAAAAGATATTTGTATTAACATAGAAATTACCTTGAATACACGTAACTCATAACTATTAAAGCATCAATTTAGAATGCAAATATGGATAGGCATTGATGAAAGATATTTTTATTAATCAAATAGCCATGTAGGCATACATCAATATATGTCTATATAAGTATGAAATATATGTACAAAATAGCCATATAGGCTTACGAGAATGCCATATAGGCATACAATGTCAAATGTGTCCAATAAAAAATATGTAGAAAACTACCATGTAGGCATAGAATAAAGGACTCTGGAATCAAAATTCATTGCTCTCCATGCACTGGAAATAAAATATTTCCCTTTCCTTTTCACTCGGATGGCAATTGGTCTATCACTCATTTTTGTTGCGCTCGTGGAGTGCTCCTACTACTCCTCCTAGGGTTTAGTTCATTGTGAATTTTTAACTGTTACAATAAGAAGTAAAGACATGAATATATAGAGATTACATTATAAAAAATGATATATTTGACAAAATAATCACTTACAACCATCTCATGATCTCTCTCCATGAGGGAAATATCCTTACGCCCATGCTCAGGTGTGCTCAATCCCTGTATAAACCATACAAATAGAAATTAAACTACCGGGATCAATAATGGTTTGATTGTTCACTAACTAACATCTATAACAACAAATGTAAATTGAAATTTACTAATTTGCCTCATACCTCTTCTGTCAGAGCCATCGAGGATTGTATAGCATATGTAACAGCAATATCCATTGCCCTCGTCACATTCAGAGGTGTATCATCTTGCAATAATTGAAAATAAAACAACAAAATATTCAACGTAATCAACGATGTGAATATAAAATACACAAATCTATTAAGTACTTGATTCATTAGTTAAGCTCTTTATTCTATTACTTGCATGAAGGTTTGAGTAAATCCACCGCCACTAGGAAGTGTTCCATCAAAATGTCCAATTTTATTTTGTTCAACATCCAAAATTGTATATTAAATTACCATTTGTAAAACAATCCAATTAACATGCAATAAATTTATAATTGTTTACTAGTTACATACCCTAGCGATAGGTGTACTATAGAAATAGGTTGGTGGAGGCCGGTGTATCCAGTCTCAACACTGTGACCTTGCAATTTTATTAAAATCATAAAACATTTTTAGTTAATCTTGCATTTCAGAATAGAAATTTAATAAATTAAATTCAATGAACACATGCACTAACTTTTACCTAACTATCAATGTCATATGCCTCATGCAAAATGTCAGCTACCCTCTCCATCTACATAGCTGTAGATAGATCTTGCATACCAGTCTCCTGAGTGTTGGTGGGGCAATATGAACAAGTAGCCCTGCAAGATTGACACACATGTGTTCAAAGGCCACCACTTGAAGACTCCCCTAGATGGCGTTGTAGAATAGGGCTAGTATGATGGATGACACTCTGAGTCAAAGTGTTGATTGCCTACAATGTCTCTATGTCAACACTTTCCTTCATGATGAAAGGCATAACAACGTGCTCATGAGGTGGCCTAGCGAGAGCTCGTCTACCTTGCCGCATAGGATCTGGCTATGCACCAGGTCTATCCTAAGTTGACCCCCACCTCTCCCCTGGAAATCCTTCATATCAAAATAATTTGGGATTTTGTTCAATATGAACTCATTGTATAGTTTCCTAAGGAAATATTGCAGTACCTCACAATTGTTGCATGGTTGGTAATCGAAGACCATGTACCACCTATCATAAAAATGGTCCTTAATCTATTGGTGGTGGCACCAATGGATAGGAAACCTCTGTGCATTGAGGGTAAGATTTTGATTTGTGCATGGGTTGATGAATAATGAGCACAAATCACCTTTTGTAATTTTTAAATCCTTCACATCCTTGTATGATAGTTTATTTGCATAATAATCCATAGTCGCCTGCCTCCTATCTTGCCATCCAGTTATTTGTTTGCTAATTGAATCTACATTTTTTAACATATCTTTTAATGAATTTTCTAGGGTCATTCTTTCTGTGGTTAAACCATTTGGATCACTCAACCTACTGATAAATCCTCAATTCTCTTTTTTTTGTTCTCAATTTCACTCATTAAATTTTCTTGAGTGCCAAGAGGGGGTTGAGTCATTGGTGGAGGAGGTTGATGTTGTGGTTGATTTTGATTTTGAGGATTTGGTTGGTCTTCTTGTTAAGGATTTTGAAGGTTTTCAGGTTGATTTGCATCTCCTAAAAATTCAAACAAATAGATATCAAATTCAACATAAAACTAACAAATTCAACCTAAAACTAACTAATTCAAAATAAAAACCATAGAATCCTTACCTCTCACAGCTCCTCGTTGTTGTGGTGCCATTGTTGCGAAGAAATAGGGATTGTTGGTGAAGAAATTTGTTGAAATTCTCCTCCTAGAATGCAAGCGCGAAATTGTGGTGGTTTTGGCCACGGCTGCAAAAAAAAACTAGTCGAAATCCAAATGAGAGATTTGCATTTATTTTTTTTCTTTTAACAGTCAATAACGCGAGCATTTTATAACGGGCTTGCATTATTGGTTTGTTATTTCCGAGCCTCAGGCTCGACATAATGAGCCATAATGCGAGCACATTATAATGCGCTCACATTATGGTTTTCCAAAGATTTTTTTAGGGGGTGTCCATGGAATTGCTACCCATTTCCATGCACCCACCCAAAATGTATCATCAACCTATGCATCCTAGTGTGCAACCCTTGTCGTGTAATCAAAGAAATTTCAGCATTAAAAGGTACATGGCCATAATTTTGTTGTCATTTATGGTTACCCAAATGTTATTCCATCTAAAATGAGGGAATACTTACAAAAATTCAGTGGTACAAAGTGTGAATTAGCAAGTAAGCATTTGCAACAACTCAATTATTTAATAAATTATTTTGAGGTAGATCATAAGGATATAATAATGAGGTTGTTTGTTCAGTCTTTAAAAAGAGATTCAAGAGACTAGTTCTCTAATTTACTAGCATGCTCTATCTACTCTTGGGAGGAGTTCAAAGTAGTGTTCATAGAGAAATTTGGTGAAAGAATTAGTGCTAGTTCTTTGCTCAATAAATTCATGAACATTGAAAAAGAGAAGTACGAGATGGTTCCAACATTCAATCTCAAATTTGCTAAAATATTGAGGGATGCTCCTATGCTCTCAAAGTTGAGTGATGTAGTATGTTTGGTTGTTTATTTGGGATCTTTTGATAGTAATATGAGCTATCTATTGAGAGATAAGGATCCCAAAACCTTGCATCAGGCATATGGGATAGTCATGAACATTGAAAACAATGGAAATTATGGAATGCACAAGGGTCATTCGAATACAAGTGTTTTCTTCCCTGAGACACCAAATGTTGATGAAAGGAATGAATATCAAAGAAATTACACCCCTATGTTTTTAGCTTATACATCATTCCATAATGCTGATCACGCTAGCCCTATTATGGTCTATGATTCAAATGATGATGTGAGTGAAGAAGACTTATCCCAAGTTTTGACTATTCCTCATGTTGATAGAAAACAATTTAGTGAGCTTCTAAATAATGTTAAGTACATCCACCTATGGATTGCATTCATGAAGTTTCAAATGCACTACATAACATAGTTGATAAAGAGATGGAAATAGTTTCAGTTACTTGGCATATCACACCATGTAATGAAACTACTAGTTGTTCTAGTGATGAGATCGCAAAGAGGGTCCGCCTGCAGTATTATGGTTTAGATGAATCTACTAATTTTTTTGAAGATAACAGTGATAATGAGAATTTATTCATCATTCAGTGTGATAGAGCTGTGTAGTCCTGATTACAATATTTCCAAGGTTGAAAGCTTTGTCAATAGTGAGCTTAGTATCATGGGGCTTGTTCATTCGCATTCAACTCATAAGGTTGATCATGTTGATTGTTATTATGTCGGTCATACTAGCTTGAATGAAGTAGACTTGGAGAGTTTTATATCAGATGAGGATAACATTAGCATGCAAGATGTGGATGACATGATTTCACTCTCAGGTGATCAAATTATGCATTATGATGAAAAGTTGAGTAATAGGATGCCGCCATTTTCAAGTAATATTATTATGGAGCTTGAAGATCTTTCTGACCATGATATCTCAAATTATGTGGACATGGCAGAAATTTCAGATGTGTGTATTGAACAATTTGAGGATGGGAATGAACTTGAAAATGTGTCTATCTACTCTTCTAGTGATTACAGTGATTTTGAGTGCAATGATGACTTGAAGGATTTTGACGTTCATGCTGAGGAGGTTGAGGCTCTTATGCCAAAAATAAATATAATGGAAAATCCATTGTTTGATGAGCCTCCATCTTCATCAGTTGATAAAAATGGTGATACTTATTGGTGCAGAGATAATCCACTTTTTGCTAATGATTCTGATGGTGCAACTGGCACAAGATTAGAGTATGGTCTTGAGCAAGAAAAGGAACACATTAATGAATTCCTCGAGGGCATTTCCTATGAATTTTTTACATTTGAAATAGGTGTTGTAGGTAAGGTTGAGTATCATGATGCCAACTACTTGGAGGAGTTTGAACATTTTTAGTTTCTAGTTCAGCTGGAATGTATTTTTATGGAGCATGACAATGAGATGAATAACAAGAGATGTTATTTTCAATATGAAATTATTTCATATGATGAATATAACACATATATGTCATGTGATGATGAAAGCTTGTAGTTAATGATTTATTATACAATGAAGAATGAAAAAGATTATACTAGAAATGGTATGCTCAGAAAAGTTGTGAGAAATTCAGTGGTAGTGTTTGTAATTAGGAAGATATCATTGGTCACCACATTTTTCTACTTGTAACAAGAAGGCTATACTTGTTATAGTGGTATGTCAGAGCTAAATGTGGGTTGACAAAAATCAGTTCCTTCAACATGCTAGTGTTTGACAAAGGAAAAAATGGGTTCTTCTTTTAATTTGGTGGTCTGGAGCCATCAAACATGGTTTAAAATTTTGATAAAGACTTTGTTTCCCAATGTTCTAGCACTTGGTCTTCTCTCCTAGAGATATGGATTTTTTCCATACCCACAAGGGACATGCATCACCAATCGAAGCCACTGATGGAACCTTCAAATATTTTAAAAATTTGAGTGCCCATGTTGAAAATTTTAATCTACACACTCAGAAGTACACTTGAAAATCTTTCCAAGTAACCTACTTTGGAGGGTCACAATTCAGAGCCAGTTGATTTTCATGCCAAATGAATTGTTGCACTCTATTCTCCCCACATTCATATGCTCCCTAGTCCATTTTCAGAGTCTCATTATCAGATTTGATATTTTTACCAAGTCAAAGGCAAGTGCAGTTTGTTCACTTTTTACACCTACATTTTTAGAATGCTTCAAAGTGCTCATCTTTGACCCTCAATATCTTTTGACGAATTTGGATTGAAGGGAAGCCCTATTGCACACATATTCAATGTACACAAATGATCTAGTGTGTCTAGTGGAATTTCCTCAGGAGAAGATTTGATAATTTTTCAAGAAGGTGAGTTGGTGTGCTTGAGTTGGTGTCTGATAGGTGAAATTATAGAAAAGCCTGAGTGAGTCACTTTGCTATTTTATATTTTTCACCTAAAGAGAATTATTCCATTTCATTTGTTGCATTAGATTTTTGGTTCAAATTGTAACATGCATGCTCAGTTTTGCATCTCTTTGATGAGTTTTGATGGGTTAACTAATCCTTTTCTGACTACAACATAGCCAAAATTGGTGTCCCAAAAAGTTTCAAATTTTGAAAATCTAAGAACAACCCATTTCATTTTTTGGTCTAAAAACTCTACAAATCTATTATCATAGAAAATGGAGGTCATATGATGTGTTATTTTAATGCATTTTTGGTGTGGCGAACACATTCCAAGGGCCAATTTACAAAGGAGGTACTTGATTCTTGATGGCTGGGTGAAGTTTGAAGAAATGGATTTTCTCTAAATAGTTGATTATGATTGCACGTAAAATTTCTCAGCTATAGGGGTCCCCATTTGCACTCTCTGTTTGGCCTATAGACATAATTCAAATTTGTGTATTTTCTAATGTTTCAAAAATGATAATATTTCAAATATCTTAAATATTTTGAATGTTATATTTCTATCTGTGAATGGGTTTTAGGGAAAAGTTAATATTTAATATATTGCAAACTTTATACTTTACAAATATTAAATAGTAGCCTTACTTCCCCACTAGCTTGTTGAAAGAATTGCTAACGGCAACATTACTTGCGGGGAAGTGGGGATTGGAGAAGGAGATGTAAGAAGGAATTAAATATTTTCAATTAAACTTTATAGGGCTTTAGAAATAATGTCTTCTTGATTTCATCAATACTTCCCCGTCATCCTGCAAAGGGAAGAAAGACCGCCAAAGGATGCTTGCAGGGGTGTGGGCAAGCTGAGAGATGGGAATTGTTGGGCGTGTGAATGTTTTAACTGAAGTTTTCATGCTATTTTGTGGATCAAAAGTGTAGATTCAACCTCCAAAATGTTTTCTACAACCTTTCCAATGTCTGGGTTGTTCTATTTTATGTGTTTTGGGCATGTTCTAAGTGTTATTTGATTGGAAAAATGCATAATAATTCCTTGTACAACCTACAATTTCTTGGGGCCAATTTTGGAGTTGTTACTCGATTGCAAAACATGTTCCATTGTTGTGTTGAGTGGCTTCTCATTGTGGAGGGAGTTGAAAGTGAGTTTAATCACGTTTTTTTGTCTTCGGGTGGATTTTTAAAGACATTTGCAACCTAGGAAATATTAATACAGCCTCTAGAAAGATTCCCGAACCATTCCTAATGCATTGGAAGCTTTTTAAACAAGGATTGAGATCTTTTTGAGTATCTTGTAATGCCAAAAATACCAAAAATTTATTAAAAACGCCCCTGCACTATGATAAACATATGAATAGGAAGCTTTCCCTGCTTGCCCATGGGAACGAATGATGATGTCAGCACAAAGTTGTGGGGCATGATGATTGGCTCCAAGTAAAAAATTAAGATTTTAAAATAATTGATTTTGTTATTTTGTGTTTTCCCGTGAGCCCACGTGAAATAATGTTGCCATCACAAAAAGAAATGGGATAACGGGGATTGAAATTGAGAAGAAGCTTTGTGGGCTTGAGGTAAAGTATTAAAAGCAAAAACATTTAAAAAAGGGCAAAGTGCAATTTTAAAGTAAATTAAGCCTTTCTTTGCTCCAAGTGGAGTAAAATATTTTTCCCAAGCAAAAATGTTAAAAGCAAAGAGGCTTTAATATAAAGTAAAGTAAAGATTGGGGCTCATGCAAATGTTTTTAAAAGCCTAAAGTTAAAAATTCAAAAGGCCTCCACATTTTTAATATAAGGAAATGATATTCTTTGCTGGAGAATAATGTGGGATGGAAAAGCAAGGGAAAATTGTTTTAGCTATGGATAAAACAAAAGAAAAGTAAAAAACATTTACAAGTGAAGTAAATCATTTTCACTACAGGGTAAAATCGAGAGCGGGTTAAAAAACTTTCACGAAGATTTTTTCACAAATAGATATTTTCAACAATAGGGGCATGACAAGGTCATCAGAAAGGGAATATTTTTTTGTTTGAAGACAACAAATGCAAGATGCATGAATCTGGGAGCATATTGAAACTTCTTCAGGAAGCAAGGGCAATTATAGATCAACAGAGTTGAAGATGTCGGATGTCAACTAAAGATGTAGTTTTATTGTTTCTCCTTCTTCTATATCTTTTCTTCTTCTCTTATTCTGTAGAGGTTGCACAGTTTTGGTTTTCACTGGAGCAATTTTGTAATAGGAGTTCAAGTGTATAATGCTATTTTTTCATATTTTTGGAGCAGTTTGAATTCTGTAATGAAGAATGTAATTATAGCATAGTCATAGTTGAATGCAAATGACATATTATTCTAAACTGGGTGTCTCCATTATTCACTTTGCATAAATTTTGAATATGAATAATCAGTGATTGTTATTATTCAACTTCTTGTCTTTCACTATATGTTTGTTTATTGTTATTACTCTCATACAAAAAATGAGTTAATTTGTAGTAACACAAATAAAGGTTTATGCAACTGTGTGCTAGGATTGCTAAGTATGGCTAGTTTAGTTGCTAGTATCAATGGTGTAAAGAATCATTTGATAGATATGATTATGACAGATTGAATGTTGTGTTAGGTTTTAAATTGCATGGTTTAGATGACTCCACCCTAGGATATGGAATTGGTCTCTTAATGTTATAGTTTCTTGAAACTGTTTCTGAGCAACTATATTTTTTAAAATTAAAATTACTTATCAGTCTCATTTAATTTTGTGAAGAGTTTAATGAAATAGATTTCTCATGGTTAAGTTAGGGATTACTGTAGAGGTTAGCCAAGCCTTTAGACTATTGTGTCTATTAAGCATCTAAAGGAGAATCATTTGTTTACAATATACTAGGTACTTTGGCACACAAAAGTATCTGTAAGTATACTATTGGGATTACCCTCCCTAGTTTACCAGAGCCAGAAGAGTAGAAGATTTAAGTCTCTTTGACTGAATCTTGTTCGTTGGCCAAATCTATCTTTGTGTCTAAGTATGAGAGAGTGGCTACGCTTTAGGACTCATTGCATGTGTTGATTTGGGAACCAACATGATCCTTGGTGGATCATGAATCAAGGATCTCCTCAGCTTGGAGGCAAACGCATTGTGAAAGACCACATAATCAAACATTTTATCATGTCTGTCCAAAATCCTAGTCCAACACTGAACCAATAGCTCAAGACCATCCTCTTTCATCTTCAATGACATATCTCTGCCAAAGTATTTCCTTCCCTTGTATAGAAACATATGAATTAATAAGGAGTACCACTAGAATTGAACCCAATTATTTCCTTCCTAAAGAGAAACAAAACCATTGTGTATATGCTCTGCCAAGTAAGTAGCATAATCATAGACCACGTTGAAAGATCCATGCTGGATATGTCTTGCCATGTACATATATTCTTTTGGCATAGTTTCTGGTGGATCAAAACCAATGATTTGGTATAAGGAATATAAGGTCTTTTTAAAGTAGTTTAAAAATTATTTCACAGGGAAAGGTTCCCTCTCATCTTTGCCAATCTTTATTTGTCTCTTATTTTTCCATATCTTGTGGTAGCAATATGTATTGGAAGCATTTTGGTTCTGAACAAGACCTTGGTATTTTCCTAGTCTTTCTTGAAAAAATCCAGGTCAATAGGGATCATGTCTTCATTCCACTCAGACAAGTAAAAGACTTCAACAATTTCTTCTTTGGGAATCCTGACCATCTCAGCGCCATCAAATGCCCTAATTACCCTATAAATGGGGTCATACCTTGCTGCAATTTCTTTCAGCTAGTCCACATCCATATAGACATTTGGGACCAAAAATTTTCCCATCTCTAATCTCCAAGTATTGCAAGTGGGAACTCTATAATTTCTATTTCTAAATAAATTCTTCAACATGTGCCATCTAGTGAAAGGTGTTTCAACATCCTTGATATAATTTTTCTTATCCAACAACCCCTCATAAACCTTAGGACCATAAAATATTACCTACCCCTGAGCTTTCTTACTTGTCGAGGGTTTGAGCTTGTCAACACTATCCTGAGAGAGTAACCTAGTTGGGGTTTTAGAACTAGACCCTTGGGATTTGGGAGCCATCGACAATTAGGTAGGTTCAAAGTAGCTAGGGTTTCGATGTAGGATAGCTCAATACCTAGTGCTTAATTAACAACTACCACAAATTGGAAATAAAAAATTTGAAGCACAACAAAAGACCACAATTATGTGCAATTTTAAAGTAAAACAAATCAATTAAAACATGCAAGCTAATCCAATTTGAAAGAAAGAAGCGAAAACCTTCCTTAGATCAAGATTGTTTAAAATATAAAGCTTGTAATTTAACTTACGACTTTTTCGTTCACAGGAAAGCTAATTTTTTCTAAGTTGCACCTTGAAATACTTTGCACGATCTCTTGAAGGCTTTGAATTTACTTGAAATCCTAAATTATGTGAGGAAAATAAGTTGTTATGTGCTTTAATGTCAAAAAAATAGTGGTTGCGGGTGTCCTGTCCACCATTATTGCTTGCTCGCATGAAGTAAAAGGTTCAATTACCCATGCATCCAATTTTGAATAACAGTCATGGATCTCTTTCCAAGATGGCTTATAGAATGGTCGAGATCAATTCAGCATGGTTTGAATTTTATTTGTCTTCACTCATTACCTCATTGACCAATGAAAAATTTCTGACTGGAGACCATATCATCCTCTCCTGTGGGCTCCACGTCCTTTCCCAAGTGAACGAAATAGTCCACGTGTCCATCAATCGCAGACCTCACAAGCTTTTGGAGAGCACTTATCTAAGTCATACAAGGTGTGAGATAAATGGTCAAGATTTACCTTCAATGTTGCGAGTACACACATGTCAAAAATTCACCAACCTTGTGTCATTTCAGAGATCAATATTTAAATCTCATGAGGTTTGCGAGAAATGGCTAAAATGGGACCTTCAAATCGGATGGGTAGGATTTTTGCACATGCAATTAATGTTAGTTTTAAAAGTGGGGCCATGACTAGGTTAATGGGATTATAACCCATGAGGCGGATGTCACAATCAATTTAAAAATAATAATGAGCCTGACTTAGGAAAAATTAAATGGTGTGATATAACATGGACCGATCGACAAACCTATGCAAGGGGGTTGGTAAAGATATATTGCTAATGACTTAAGTGACTGCTAAATGAATGAGAAATTCAACAAGGAATAAAGCTAACAAGGTTTGATTCATTAGAGTAAGAAACAAATATCTCCAAAACACATCTTGTTGTCTCCCCGATAGCTTGAGTAAAGCATATCGGAGAAACCAAGGTATATCAAGGAAAGATGACATAATGTCTCACCAATGGACCGATACAATGACATGATGAAGATAGTTATTAATAAATTACACAATGGTATCAATGAGACACAAACCTATCGAGCTGAAAAAAAACTTGGTTTCCCTGATACAATGATGAACTGATAGAAAAAAAGAGTATTAGGAGGAACGACTACTATCGGCGAAATATTAAAAAGGTTTCCCCAATGAGCCAAAAACACAAAGAATGTTATAAGTGATTAATTACATGCCTAAGGTATGATATCAGAGAGACTAAGGGGTATCGGGGAGACATCATTTGATATCCTGTCATGCCCCAAAGGAAAAACAATGACATACATTTGCTTTGATGGTAAATATGGATATCGGCCATAGTAAAATCACAGTTCCATCCATACAATGATAATGATTGCTTTTGAGTGATTTGACAGCCCGAGATATTGAGGATATATTAAAATTAAATTTTCTCCATGATGACAAGATTGAGAGAAAGTGGGGCACTAATGAACCAGAGTTGAGAAAAATATACCTCAGATTGATCAACTTTTTGTCATAAAATTTGAAAAATCTCATAGAAAGCAAGAGCGATGGTGCAGGAGCACTTGTTTGATCACATGTGTCCATGAGGCCATTTATAAATAGTTGATCTATTTTGTGTATTGGGTCTTATAATAAGGTTCATCAAACAATTTTAGAGGGTTTGAGTCTTAGGAAGTCATATTTTAAGTCATTTTTCAAATAATGTTTAAAGTTGTTCCATATTGTAAAAATTGTAAAAGTTTCTCAAGAAAGTTGTCAAACAACCTATCAAAAAGTGTCATTAAGGTGTTTTGTCAACAAAATAATCAAAAGGTAGTTGAAAATGGTTCATTTTGGTTGGAAATGTATAAAGACTCCCTCAAAAACTCGAATTGGAGGTTGGAGACATTATTTTTGAAGTTTGATGAATGGCAACCTCAAGTTTTGTGTGCATTTTCTGTTTTTTACATTGTTTCTAGGCTAAAGTTGTGCTTTGTACAGTCTGTTATGAACTCAAATAATTGAGTATAATATATGGATAGAAATATCTCTGATTCTAGTTTTCAATTATTTTTGTCTCATTGAATTTTATTGCGTTTTGTAGAAGATATGACTATTTTGGTGATACTGCCTATTCTAACAATATTGTGCAGAATTTACAGTCTGAAAAATGTGATGGTATGGATTGTAAATTCTATATTTTGGATCTGAAAACAATTGGGTTTTGTGGATATTTGAATCTAATTTCTTTTTCTTCAATTCTCATCAAATTTCATTAATATTTGAATAATTTATGGTCACTTTTGTGAGGGCAGGTCTGAACCTTGCCTAGGGTTTGCAATTTTGGGAAAAATGTAATAATTTTGTTTTCCATTGTTGGATCTTAATAAAAATTGGAAGGGACGTCTGTAATTATGTTTTCTTCAATCTCACTAGAGATATTGAGTTAATTATTTGTTTTGTAGAATTTATTATTGACTGTTTGTTGCATTAAATTATGGGTTGCCATAGTTATGTTTCCAATGTGACATAGAATGACTAATAGCATGTGTTATACAAAGATTGATTTGGATTATTGTTGAAGGTTTGTGAGATATGTTGTTGAATCCTCCTAGCTCTACATCAAGCAGAGAAAAGGAAGTTCAACAAAAGACATTTGATGCAAGTAAGTATACGGATCCCAGTTATAAGGTTTTTAAAAAATAAAAAGATCTATAAGAAGAAGCTAGGGCTCTCACAATAATGGAGGAAAGCTCTAGGACACCAAAGACTAAAAGGAAAAAATAGAGGCTAGACTCTTCAATCAAGATTTAATATACCAATGTCTTGGGTCGGGGTCGATTCCCAAGGGGAGTGCATAGTTAAATCCTACCATGGAAAAACTATGGGATAAAAACAAAGACTTAGGGTATATCTAGACACCACAAAGAGGGTATGAATTGTTCATGTGTCACTACAAAAAATATTATAAGTTCCAACCCATGTGTAATCCTTGGAGAATGAACCTAGGAAAACTAGTTGTGCCTAATGTATTTATCAACATGGAATTGATCAAAGCACTAGCTAACAAATATAACCTCAGGAGATGATCAATTCAGCTACATGATGGGTCTGAGTTCATTATCATCTTCAAAGACTTTATTTCTACTATTTTCCAATTAGATTGTATTATGCACCTCTCATTCATAGTGAAGGACCTAATAATGGAATACCACCACATGGACACTAGTTGAAAAAAATGGAAGTTTCCCATACATAGGCCTAGAGAAGATGAAAATCAGTTTAGAAAAATTTCTCACAATGAGCATCCTCCGTTTCATGAGGAATTGTTCACGAAATACTTTTAGTACACATATTATACTCCAGGACTAGTATTGGGAGTGGAGGTCCCACCTCTTATATCATTATCCCTGATGGTGTTAGCAAAAAATGTGAAAAGTAGAGACAAAAGGTCATTTGATTATGTTGGCTACCTAGCCAATGTTTTAAATCAAGGATTGGAGAAAATTAAAAAACAATAGTGAATATATTAGTTTCAAGCATTATTCTTTGTTCATGCATTTTCTTTTGTATGAAGGGAAAGCTAGAGGGTTTTGGGGAGAGGATCTAAGGATAAAAGACACAACTAAGGATGGAAACTTTAAACCAATTTAGATGTGAACATCAATATGGGACAGTAGATGTGAAAGATCCCATTATCTGTATTTTGAAGAATATTTTGTAAAACCCTTTCTGAAGTTTTTAGGATATCCATGTGATTATAACTTGTCTCCTGAGGTACAAAGGTTCCTTAGATCTAGGTAAAATGGATCCCAGAAGGATAGTGAACCACAATTGAGGAGATTGGTATGCTTATTCTGACTACACTATAATTAGAGTGTATGAGTTTGAAGGAGCTCCATACTTGTTACTAAAGAATGTTCCAGATAGAGTAGCTTATTTCGAAATTGTAGGGCAATTAGCTGAATCAGATGCTAGGCATCTTAAGGGGCACAACAAGTAGTCAATTATTCCAAGTACACTTATCTTTGGGGACTTTACCTTTGTCTCTAGTGAAGGGTATGAGGAGATTGAAAAGAAACTGGCACATTATAGTCTGCCATTGGGAAATGAAAGAAAGAGCTTTGATTCAAAAAAAATTATCAATAGAGAAAGGTTGTCACAAGGGCTATCTGAGTATGTGTATTAATTCTCTATGGATGATCTAATCAAGAATTGTGATGAAATTGTAACAATACAAAGGATTTCCAAATACAATTTAAGGTCATGATAGATGAGGACTAGAAAAGGAAAAATAATCCTTCATATATAAGGACATTCCACCATATATAGGATCATCTAGAAAGGGTTGAAAAATTAATCAATCATGAAAAAGAACTAACCAGATATGTTCCTTCAATGATCTTTGAGGCACATGTGAAAACTAGCTCTAGAATGCATGTTGAGGAGATAGAACCCCTCAGTTACATACCCTCACAACCCACTCTAGAGGTTAATTTTTATGTTGATACCGACATAAGTGGAGAGAGGGATGAAGAAGATAGTGATGAGGAGGAAGATGAAATTGAACAAATAAGTGCACCAATAGTAACAAAATATGAGCCACCCAAATAATAAAACATTGTTAGGTTTGAAACATCGAATGAACTTTCTGATGATATAAGAGTTAGGGTTGTACAAGAATTTGTTTCAGATAGTGATTTTTCCAAAAATTTAGAATTCAATTCATTTCTTTATGAGAACAAGGGTAGAATAGTGAGGAAAATAATGAAGGATTTCACTCCTAAGTGAGAGGAAATTTCCTTAGAAGAGTAAAGGAAAGAAGTAGATAAGGAGCTAGAAACCATTACACCTGATAGAGGAAGAGAACTACTTCAAGAATTGGGGTCTTGCTTTTTCTTGGTTGGGAAATTACTTATGCTATAGTGTTTGATAGCTTTAGGAAGAGAGGGGATATAACACTGTATCTAACCGAAGAAGCTAGTGATAAAATGTATTCAGGATCAGGTTACAACCCGAATGAATCTACATTGTTGATTTGGTCACTATACCATCAAGATAAGAGACTTTCTATTATCAGCAATCCAAGTCAGGTATTTGTAAATCTCATGGTGCATAGAGTTGGGGATACTAATCCCATTGAAACTATAGAATTGAACATAAAAGTAGAAAAATTCAATAAAGCCCAAATTGAAAAGTTGGTGAAGGATAATGAAAAGCTATAGAATGAGGTATCTAGTTACAAAGACAAATTATCCTCTTCTTCTTCATTAGAGTTGTTTTCTCCATGGGTGGATTGTGAAAAAAAAGTTTTATATGCAATGACAGATGTTATATATTGGAAGTGGTGTCATGGGAAAGCTTAGAATAAATGTAGTGAACTGTAGACAAAAATAAAAACTACTAAATTTGAGATGGCTTCTGAGATAATCAAAAGGATATATTTAAGAAAGTAATAAATCAGGCTGATCAGTATTGGGACCTCTTTGAAAATTTGCACTCAACTTATCAAGAACATGGGAAACAACAGGAAAGGGTGGAAGAAAAGAAAGAATCATTGGTCAGGATGGAAGTCATGGATTAACAAATAGTTCATAGATATAATGAATTAGTCAATCGACATGAGGATTTTCGTATTAGAATCAAGGTTGATCTCGATGATTTCGAGCAACTATTAGATATCCCATTTCCTATGTTCTTTGATGATGGGGGACTTAAATAAAAGGATCAATGGAAGGATGAGTTGTTTGAGATATTACCACAAGCACTTGAGATAATCAATGATGAGGAAAAGGTATTGGATAATGCTCATAAATGAATTGAAGGAATTGTGTATCTAGAGTATAATATGAGGGATTCCTTATTGAACATTGACATTCACATTAGAGAGGATTACATCAAGCATATGCCAGAAATGCACCTGTTCATTACTAGAAATGAAAGGGCCTTGAGTGTGGAGAAATAAAATTTGCATCAAGACACACAAGTTGACAAGGCACTTCATCATGGAGAAGAAAATCCAGCCACATCATAAGAAGTCACAGGTTCTCTACGATGACTAATAAAGGAAGTGTTGTTGGCTACTATTGTTTCATTAATTTTATTTTCCTATGTTTAACACATCACAATTAGTTAGCATTAGGAAAAGACACAAAATTTCATGAATGGGCATATAGCTTGTCACTTCCCATATAATAAGCGAAACTGGGGCCCAATTTTAGATCATCATATCATATTGCATTTATTTTCTATAATTGCACAATTTATGCAGTTTCTCTCTGCTATATGTCTAGGTTGCATGTGATTTTCGCTTCTTTCTTTCATCATTGTGTATCTATGTTTTATTCATGTGTATACTTTTGTATGCATTTTTTTTTTTACAATGGTCATTCCCCACTCCTTTTATTTTTTTCTGGATTGAGTTAGATTTATGTGTTTCAATATCTAAGTTTTAATCATGTGTTCTGGTGTTTATATTTCTTACTAAGTTCTTTACTAAAATCATTTTGTGGATTCAAATTCAGGAAAGGTAATTTTTTTATTGTCACTTCACAAGCTATGATCTTATCAAGAATTGAGATTCAGGAGAAATAAAATTTCATGGAATTCTTTTCAACCTCTTGAATCATAAGGAATGTAGTGAATATTGCATTGAAAGAATAGTTGGTTGTTTCCTCAGAGCTTCAATATAAAAAGATCAA
Source organism: Sequoiadendron giganteum (assembly GCA_007115665.2). Taxonomy (NCBI): domain Eukaryota; kingdom Viridiplantae; phylum Streptophyta; class Pinopsida; order Cupressales; family Cupressaceae; genus Sequoiadendron; species Sequoiadendron giganteum. Next base: position 231,714,929 of record CM021106.1, read on the forward strand.
GACCAAGAGAAACATTTCTTAAAAAATAGGAAAATGAACATATCTAAATGACACCTTTGTCATTTGCACATCCATTTTATTGTAGGCCTAAAATTAGTTCTAGTGTCACCTCATTCTAGCCAATGAACATATTTAACATGTATGTTTAGTTGATAAGCTTAATTCTAGAGTTGTTTCAATCTCTAGTATCTTGGAAGTGTGAAAGGTTGTAGGATATGACGGGCCTCCAGAGTTCTAGTCATCTTTCTTCCTCTTCCACCAAATGCTGGCCTAATCCACAGGTCTACCAGCCTAATTGGCTTTATTATTGAAAGGTGAAGTTTATCTTGAGTCACAAGTGTAGCTCTCTCTTCCTTTTCAGACTCTTTCATTGCTACAGATCGTTTGTGGGATCTAATCATTTGTACCACATGGTTGATGTTCTTTGAATCCTTGGATCTAAAAGAAAATTCCTTAACATAAATAGTGCTAGGGAATTTCAATGTTGGCATGTAGTGGGCATTAAAGCCAATACTTGGAACATTGAAAATTATCCTTATTTAATAATTCCCTCCATCTTATTGGCTTGTAACACTCTTGGTGGTGGCTACATGAAATCTTATTTTTATTCCTCTTCTACATCAAAGGGTTCATATCCTTGGTCTGACTCTTCTGAATTATCAGAACTAGAATCACTAACTTCCATATTAAAAAATTCCCAACCACCATCTTCAATAAATTTATTTGGATCATCAGTAATAGTCTTTAAAATTGGCCACCAATTTAAGTTCATTCTACTATCATAATACTTTATATTCATGGAGTTCAACAATTCCTTGATGCCATCAAGTGAAGATTGAGGAATGACGTCAAGGCAGAGTACATCCTACTTGAAGTCTTTGAAAATAGTAGCCATGTCAATTTCCTTTTTCCCAAGTCCTACTCTCTCAAGGTTAACAATCTCAATCTCACTAATAGTGATTACTAAGAAAGGTAATCTGACCAAATCTACCAAATAGTTTACCATAGGAATAATAAAATCAGAGGCTTCAAAAGGAACTCCATGAAAAACAAGCTCTCTAAATGGTATATCAAACTCTAATTCAAAATATTTTAGATGAGGCTGCTCCCATAGCTCTCTTACTCGCTTGAAAAATCCTTGAAACTTTGCATTGATTTTATTTTTTTTGTCACTCTCTTGTTGTTCTTCCTCAATTTCATCAGGATCATGCATTGACCTTCTTGCCCCTCCTAAAGTTTGGAAAACATCCATTACCTCCACATAAAATTTGACATCCTTGGCCTTCACAATTTTTTCATTTCTTGAATTCAAACTTAAACCACTCTTGAAATTCAATCCTTATTCCTGTTCCTACAGACTTTATAATATGAGACAAAAGTCCAGGGCCATCTCTTTGAACTACCTCCATAGCTTCCTTATATTAGCATACATGAACATGATATGATTATATAAATGAAAATGCCACTTAAAAATAGTTTAATGAAAGTAAAAAATGTCTTGAAGAACTATTCTCTGTATGCTCAAGTATTTTTGCATGTCATGGCTTTCTTCAAAATAAAAAACTAAACCATAAATGTTAACTCTGAAATATAGGGACATATAGACTAGTTAATTCTCAAAGAACCTTTGAAGCATATTATAGTGCCAAAATGTCCTAGAAAAATATCCAATTCTTGAATATAGGAGAAGAAGATATATATACTAGTTAACTCTCAAAGGATCTTCGAGGAAAACACAATCATATATAGCACAAAATGTAGAGGGTTGGCACTTGAGGCTATGTAATAGAATTTGCAGTTGATAGTTAAATCATATAATAATTTTTTTTATGATCTTTACTAATGTTTATTAGAAATGTTGTATTTTTTACATCATTTGAATGAAATATTAGTTGTAAATTTTTTGGAATTTTAATATGGTATGTGCACTTTCATATGATGTAATATGATTATGGTTTCGTCTCATATGTTGTAATATTAGATATATAACAAAAAAATAAATTATTGCATGAAATAAATAATAACTTTTCATTTTAAATGTTTTTCGTAGAAGACAAGTCTTCCATAAGATCAAGATGATCCTCATCATGAATAGATCCAAAAAATATTGGTTCTACCAATACAAATCACATGATAGAGGATGATGATGATGTAGATATGAAAGAAGTTGAGGTTGATGATAATGATGATGACACTGATGATGATCACGATGGTGATGATGATGATGAGACAGTTGCTAGTAGTAACCATTGACATTCATGATCATATAGACTGCATCATGGATCATTGTTGATATATCATTATGATGCCTCTTTTCATGGTTACTATCATATGTATCATTTCACGGCCTATTGTACCATATTATTGAGTTGTGTCATATTGACATGTATCATTTTCACTTATAGAATTTGGACATGTACCATGTTGACTTGTATCAATTTCAGTTACATAATTTATCATTTTTACTTATATCATTTGTGTACGTGTATCATTTTGACTTAAGTCAATTGTTGGAAATGTATCATTTTGACATGTTATTGATCTACTGGCATATTTTACTTTAACTTGTTTTAGTTATATATGATGATGATCTTATCAGTATTGAATTGTCGATTTATATACATTAAAAGTGGTCGATGATTTTTGGATGGATATTTATTACGTATGATGATTTTAATTTACCGGTCAGGATGGATGTCAAATTTAATTAAACTATAGATATTTGACTCACTTTTTTAAATTATAGATGATGATCATGTTATAATAATTATCTTGTTATTTAATCATATGAGTTAAAATAATTAAATTACTTACTCTATAACCATACGAGTTATTTAAGAGGAATGATATATTTAACTAATTAAATTGAAATAAAACATATTATTTAATTTACTTACTCTATAATCATATGAGTTATTTAAGAGGCATGATATATTTAATTAATTAAATTGAAATAAAATATATTAAACTAATAAATGGAAGCAACACAAGAAGCATTTTTAGAAGCAAAAATGGAAGCCAAAATAGAAGCAAACCAAAAGCAATATTGGAAGAAAAATTGGAAGTGAAATCGAAAGAAAACCTAGAAGAAAAACCAGAAACAAAATTGGAAGAAAAAATGGAAGCAAGACTGAAAGAAAAACTAGAAGCAAAATTGGAAGCAAAACTGGAAGCAAAATTGGAAGCAAAACTGGAATCAAACCTAGAAGTAGAACCGGAAGAAAAACTGGAAGAAAACTTGGAAGCAAAATTTGAAGCAAACCTAGAAGCAAACTTGGAAGCAAAAATGGAAGCAAAAGTAGAAGCAAACTTTGAAGCAAAACTAGAAGAAAAAATGGAAGCAAAACTAGAAGAAAAAATGGAAGCAAACTTGGAAGCAAACCTGGAAGAAAAACTGGAAGCAAAACTGGAAGAAAACATGGAAGAAAAATTGGAAGCAAACCTGGAAGAAAAATTGGAAGCAAACATGGAAGGGAAAATAGAAGCAAAACTAGAAGCAAACCTAGAAGCAAATCTGGAAGTGAAACTTGAAGCAAACCTAGAAGCAAACTTGGGAGCCAAAATAGAAGCAAAAATGGGAGTAGACATGGAAGCAAAACTAGAAGTCAAATTGGGTGCTAATTTAGGCTTTATTTCTTATGCTATTTCTTGGCACTATTCTAAGTGCTAAAGGAGGCACTATTTCTTGCAACACTTTTTCGACGCTAAATTTTGTGCTACATTCGATGCTAAAGTCGGCACAAAAGTCGGCAAAAAATCTGGTGCTAAAGTGAACATGCCATTTTGCACCTCATTTTGTTCCAATAGAAGTGTCCAATTCATGAACTCAAATGCACTAAAATTCGACACTATTTTAGGCATTAATTGCATGTTCTATTGTAGTTCCCAATTAATAATTAATTCTTACTAGATATTATGCAAAATAGCTATATTAATTATTATTTTTACTTAAAAACTCTTTAAAATTTATTTTATTTACTTAAGAGGTTTTTAATATTGAATTTATTTTAAAAGTAATTGTTATTAGTCTCATTATTTTTAATATAATAAATTCATATCATATATTTGATTGGTAATTAATTTCAATTAAATAATACATAGAGATACAAAGTACTGTTTAGAAATATTATGATTTTTATAAATGTAAGGTATTTAATTATTGATTTGTTGAACTTGACAATTGTACATTGATAATTAGGAAAATAAATATATTCATCTAAATAATATATAAATATATGTAAATTAATATTATCTCAATTAACTATTAGATATTAGTTAATATTATGTAAAGTAAATTTTAATTATTTATATGCTCTACTATGGAGGTAGTGTCTTTTGTCCACATTCCACGTGAATGGAATAGGGTAGCTGATTGTTTGGTCAAGTGGGCTTCTAAGCATAAGGATGATTAAAGGATTGAGGGGTGGAGACAGTTATCTCTTGAGTATGTTTTTGAACTTGAGAGGGTCATTGTTGATGATATGGAGGGATAAGTTGCAGATGGTTGGTCGGTTGGTGGTTTTGTTGGTGCTTGATGTTTTGGATATTCCTTTGTGGGAGCTGATGGGGCTCCCTCATTCTTATGGACTTTTAATCTTTCGTATTCGATAAAGTTCTTACCCCTATTTTTATTAGAAAAAATAAAAAAATAAATTATTTATACTTAAATTTCTTATTAAAACATATTATAATTTGATTGAGATATTTTATTTTAATTTTATATACATGCCTTCTCCAAGTGTAAATTTTTAAAATAAACAACAACAAAGAGACCATATTAAAATAAAATATTATTAGATTATATGAGACAATAACATAAAAAAAATGATAGATGTATAAATAGACAAAGCAATAAATCATCTGATGTTGTAAAATATTGGGGGAATTAGGCGATTATGCTATGTGTAGGTTTTAAGGAGTAGAATCGCAGCCTGTAGAAGGCCACATTCTTCATTTGTATATTGCACTTGTGCATGCTTGCATGTGGTGGAGTTTGGGAGTGTAGGGGTTCCATCTTGCTTGGGGTGGGGTCCTTTCATAAACAGGGAGTTTTGCCTTTTTGAAATCTACATTTTCTCTAGGACTTTTCTATTAGTGTATCTATTGTTCATTGCTTGCTTGGTTCTAGAGTCTTGGGGAGATATAAGGAGGTTCTCTTGATTCATTTTTTAGTTTTATTATGGCTTTATGTGAAGCAACTAGTTTTAAAAATTCTATGCAAATTCTACGTGTTCATCAAGAATGGATGCTAGGAAGAACTTATGGTATAAGGCTTCAGGGGTAGAGGGGACAACTCCATCTAGATGTCTGGAGAGCAGCCAAGATAGACATTTATTGTGATTCAACCTAAGTCTGTTATAGAGGACGTTGATTATTATTCAAACCATGCTTTATTATGCAAGTTCATGGGGATGTGCATCTCCCTCCCCTTTTTGGAGTCCTGGACAAAATGAGATTGGAACCTTGAGGGTGAAATGGAGGTGATGTTGTTGAATAATTTAACTTTTTAATGGTTGTGTATCAAATCATATGGGATTCAATCCTTTAAAGGAGCTCTTGAATCAAGTTCCTATCTAGGTGCATCTTCCCAGGTTCATGATTGAATTTTGACAGAATGACATTGTTCATATGGTTGCTCTATTGCTCAAAAAACTTGTGGGCCCTTTAGTAGAAAAAGGATAACAAGGTAATGAATTTTGGTTGTATTTGTGTTGAAATTGATTTGATCAATCCCATTATAGATTCTTTATAAAATTATGTGGGTTCCTCCTCTTGGGTGTTGTAGTTGGACTATGAGACTCTTCCCTTCCATTGTCAGTTGTGCCACAAGTATGGTCATTTTTAGAGATATCCTAAGAACCACCCTTTGGAGCCTAATTTGAACCAAAAACTTTGTAACCCTCCCAAGGTGGACAAGATTAAGGCTCCCATTCTAGGTGAAACATTTGATAAAGAAGGTTATATTGTTGTCAAGCCTTGCTAGAGGAATCATGGTTACAAAGGAGCTTTTAAAGAGCAGTAGGAGGAGGAAGTTTTTAACCGTTTTGATGTTTTATATGATCTTAGCTAGTAGGAGGTGAACCTTGCTATGAGGATTTTGTAACAAGGGGTTTTGGAAGAGGTATGGGAGGGTGCTAAGTCACTTAATCTTTAGAAGTTGTAAGAGGAAGGCATGTCATTCACTCAAATGGACACAAATCAAAGTAGTTTGATTCTAACTGGCCCTACTATGTCTGATGCTATAGAAATGATTGTAATTGAGAATGCATCCCCTTTAGAGAATATGGAATCTCATCTAGGGAAAGGTATTAAGTCTTCTCTTCCCCTTGGGAACCTTAAGAAAAATCCAAAGAAAGGGGTCAGTGAAAAATCCCTCAAGGTTGGGACAAAGAAGGATTTGGAGAAGATTAAGATGGAGGGTGAAACATTGGTTGAGTTAGGGTTTGTCAAAAATATTGACTCCCATTTCTCCACCTCTTGAAGATGATTATTCTCTCTTGGAATGTGATGGGTCTTAATAGAAACCCTAGACAAAAAGTTGTTTGGGACTTGGTGTAAAGCCATTCGCTTAATATGTTATTTCTTTAGGAAATTAAACTTTTCATGGAAAGTATGATTAGTTTAGTGTCTAAACTTTGGTGGTAGGGTCAAGGTCAGTGTATTAGGGTGTAGGGTAATGCTGGGGATGTAGCCTTCTTATGGAACCCAATGAAGATTCAACATCTCTAGTGGACTGCTCGTAGGTCTTCTATTTTTGTGGTTGTTGTGAGTCCAAAGTCTAGATAGACTATTCTTCTATGTAACAATTATGCCCCAACCAATATGCCTAGTAAGCTATGTCTTTGGTATCATATTTGGTTTATCATAAGTATTTCTCCTCTTTATCCTTTGATTGTTGCTAGTGATTTTAAAAACTATTACTAAGGTGGAGGGAAAAATGGGTGGAACATTGAGGTTGGATTTGTCTACCTATCTTCTTAGTGAGAATATTTCTTACTTAAATCTAGTTGACATAAAATTGGGCAATGATCAATTTACTTGGAACAATAGAAGGTGCGGTAAAGACTATGTTGCTAAGAGGAATGATAGATTTTTTGTTTCTTATTTCTAGGTAGGAGAACCTTGGTCCTTTGGCTTAGATGTTCTTTATTGGAGGTGCACTAACCACTGGATAATTAAGTTTTCTACTTATTTGGCTAGTGTTGCTCATAATCCTTCTTTCAAATTCCACCTTATGTGGCTACAAGACCCTTCTCTTTAGTAACATATGGATGAATTTTGGCAATGTGGTAGACCCACTCTTAGCATAGCTATGTACTATTACATCAAGCAACTATATTTTGTGAAGTACTAGCTCAGAAGGTAGAATAGGTAGTGTTTTGGTACTATCTTTCATGCTAAATTTAATGCTCTTGGTAGTTTGGATGCCATTACCTATGTAATTAGGGAGCATGGCCTATCAAACGAATATCTCTTAGAGGATTCAAAACCTTTTAAAATTTTGGAGTTTTAGCAGCAAGAGGGTATTTATTAGAAACTGATGGTGTGGATTGCATGGTTGTAAGAAAGGGATGAAAAAATTACCTTTTCTTCAACTAGTGAGGCTGTGTAGTACTTTTTTTTAACTTTGATCAAGGAGGAATTCACTGATTTGAGGGAGGATGAAAACCATATTTTTTCTTGTTTCCATTACTTGGTCTCTAGAGAGATGAATGAGAACCTTATGTATCCGATTTCTCTAGATGAATTAGAGGCTAACATATTTCAGATGAAGAAAGGAAAGGCTTCTAGGCATGATTGGTTTTTGATTGAGTTCTAGGAATTCTAGGAAACCATCAATCTAGAATTATTAGAGGTGGTGTCTGAATCTCAAGGGAATAAAACAGTGTTGAAGGCATTAAACCCTACTTTTCTTTCCCTTATTCCCAAGTGTGATGGGGCGGATAGCATGAGTTATTTTTGGCCCATAGCTCTTTGTAATGCGGTTTATATGATTATATCCAAGTCGATTGCAAAAATACTAAAGTGATGGATTAGCAAGTTGATTTTTGAGGAACAGGGAAGCTTTGTAGTTGCTAATAAAATCTTTGATGGTATTGTGATTGTTGATAAAACTATCCATTCTATGGTGAAATCTAAGGAGAAATCTATTTTTATAAAGTTAGATATAGAAATATCCTATGAAAGGATCAAATGGTCCTTTCTACAGAATGTTTTTGAGGCTTTTGGCTTTGACAAGGAGTGGGTTATGAGTTGTATCATGTCCCCTTCCATTTTTGTGCTAGTTAATGGGGAGACTTTCCCCTTGTTTAGGGCTTCTAGATGTCTTCATCAAGGGGATCTATCTCCATGCCTCTGTATTTTCCTAGATGAAGGCCTTAGGAGAACTATTAAGAGCCATGTTAATTGAGGATTGATTCATGGGTGAAACTGGGGTATTTACCTTCTTCCTTAGTCTAACTTGTAATTTTTGAATGATACTACTTTGATTTGTCTGGCCAAGATCAAGGAGGCTACTAACTTCCGCAAGGTTTTGGATGTTTATGTCATGGCCTTTGGAAAACATATCGATGAAGGTAAATCATATATTTTCTTCTTTAGCACTCCTGAGCCTATTCAACACCGGATAGACCATATCCTCAAGTTTTAGATTGGGTAGTTCCCGTTGACTTATCCTTATGTTCCTCTCTCTATAGGTCCCTTGTCTAGGGGTTCCTAGAAGAATATTTTGGATAATTTCCATGTGAGAGTGAACCATTGGACTCATAGGTGGTTATCCTTTGCGAGTAGGGTGTTTCTTTTAAATTGAGTGGTGAAGAATCTACCCAATTATAGGTGTATGTTGCAAGTTTCTCCTTCATGTTTTATTAATAAAATGTACTCTCTCACAAGGAAATTTATTTGGGCTGGTACCTTAGCATCCTCAAAATGGAGTCTTATGAATTGGGATACTATTTGTAGACCAAAACAACTTGGAGGTGCTAGGTTTTGATAGGTGATCCTTTCTAGTTTGGCCCTTTTTGTCGAGCCATATAGGAGATGATGTATTGAATAAAACCAGGATTGGGTTAGGATTATTTCTAACAAGTATATGAAGGGGATGGAAAAGTTGGAGGTTCCCTAGTTTCCTCTTCTATGTAAGGGCTTTATGATTTGGTGAACTCTTATGAAATGAGCTAAGTTGTTCAAGGATGTTTTGAATTGGATTTGCAACAAGGGGTCTAATGCTCTACTTTTTTTTGACTCTTGGGATGGACTCTCCCCTATCATGACTAGTTTTCCTTATTTGTAGGATATTTGTAATTATTTCCTAGAGGCTGGTTGGTCTTAAGTTGAGGATTTCGAATCTACTCATCCTTATGGTTTGGTGGATGTATCTAAATGGGAGGACCCTAGTGAATAGCCAGTTGGGGGTTCAAAAGAGGATCAAGCTGAATTAAGAAACATTCTTGTAGGTAGAGATTGTATCTCTCTTAGGGAAAAAGGATATTTCGACATGGATCCATGATCCTAAGGGGGTCTATAGGGTGGCTAGTGGCTATCAGGAGTTCATTGGTCATAATTATGGAGCGTTGGAAGTTTCTTTGTGGAATAATATATGGAATACATTTTCTTGGGCAATGTCTAATTCCTTTGTTTAGATGGTTTCCTAGAATATATTCTTGACATGGGATAATCATTGCAAGCGTGAATTTTAGGGTCTTTTGATTTGTGTCATATGTGGAAAATCTAAGGAGGATTCTACTCATTTGTTCTTTTGATGCCCCTTCTTTTCTTCTCTAGTACAAGAGATAGTGGAATCTAAGCATGAAGTGTCATTTCATCTCGAAAGGGGAGATGAATATATTGTGAATAGTTTGGGATTGTGTGGCCTTGTGCTTGATTCTCTGTTTGTTATAAGGGGCATCAAGCCAAAGGAAAGGTTCAAAGAGAAGGGGGATGGTCTCCTCCTTTGAGGGATGTGTTTAAAATCAATAATGATGTCTCTTGAAGGGGTAATCCTTGGCCTACCATGACTAGTGGTATTGGAAGAGATTATTCTAGTAGGGATATTTTATTTCTCTATTCATAAGGGGTAGTGTTCCAGCAATCACATGGAATTTTTGGAAATTTTGGTTGTTGTCGAGAGAGCATGTTCTATTGGGTGGTGGAAGGTTATCTATGAGTTAAATTCTCAAATCATGGTGAGTTTGTTGAATGTGTAGAATTTGGATGGGGTTAGTTGGAAACTCACTCATGTTGTCAAGAATATTTTGCATGTGAGTTCCATATTGGAGTTGACTTATTTTTTCATATCCCCCAAGAGTAGAATAGGGTTGCTAATTTTTTGGGTAAATGGCCATCAGATCAAAATGGTCACTGGAAGGTGGAAGGTTGGGAGTTGTTATCCGAAGACTATTCCCCTAATCTTGAGAGTCTCATATTGGTGGACAAGGGAGATTGTTGTTCTATGGTGTTTGGACTAGTTATTTTTGTATTTTTGTATTTCTTTAGGTTTGGTGGTTCTTTTTTTTCTAAAGGTGCAAGCTTTAGCTATTGATTTCTCTATAATAGTGTTTTTTTATGGTAATAAATTTTTACCCTCTTTATTATAAAAAAGTAATAAACCATATAAATGAAAATGACAAATATGTGATAAATGTAGGAAAAATATTGTGGTTTAAGATATATATTTTGGATCAGTGATATTAACATTGCAATCCTTTTTTTTAATAAGAAGGGTAAAAAAATTAATTGCAACTATAAAATCACTTGTACAAAGAAAGTAGGATCCAAAACAAGCACCTAAAGAAATAAGAAAGAATCCTTATAATAGCCATTAGCCACAAGAAGGGAAAAATACCCAATAAACCCAACTAACTAAAAATAATCATCCAACCATGTCCTCTATAATCAATCTCTCTGAAACTTGGGAATACTCATGGGATAACTTCTCCCAACCATCAACCCACCAACGCCCAACATTCTTAGAGGCCCATTTGGCCAAAAAATCAGCAATCCTATTCCACTCATGTGGAATGTGAGTAATGAAAACATACTCAAACATGGAACTCAATCCTAGAATCTTCCTAAGAACAAAGGAAAGATGCAAGAAACCACATCTAAATTCTACTCAGTCAAAAAATTAACTATGATTTGAGATTTACATTCATAGATTATCTTTCATTGACCAAGGACACAAGCTCTCTCAATAGAAAGAAGGATAGCTAAACCTTCCATGAGATTTTTTTTTCTACCCCTTATGAATGGAAAAGAAGAATATGTCCTTACTAGATCTATCACTATGAATTCCACCAATCCCAACAAGCCCAATATTACACCTTGAAGAGTCATCATTACTAATCATTAAAATATTCATCGATGGAGGGGACCATCCCATATATGTTTGAGCTTTTCATTTGGCATGGCAACCCCTCTCAGCATATAAAGAGTCTAGTGTCAAACCATGCAAACCCAATCTAGTCACTATCTTTGCATTTCAATTCTCCAAGGGAAATGATACTTCATATTTAGCTTTCATAGTCTCTTGAATCATACCAACAACTCTTTGCCAAAGGTGTTGGACCATCAACTAACTTCCACAAAAAATCCTATGATTCCCCTTAATCCAAATATGCTCGAGGATAAAAGTGGGAAAAATATTTCACACTATTTGGAGAAAAGAATATTGTGTGGGAGGCCTTCCCAAACTAATCTAGAATTCAAGTAGTAAAGAAGCATTAAAAAAGAGGTGTCTTCAGATACCCCGCCAAATAATCCTACACAAGGAGTATTGAAAATAAAGTTGGAGGAATCCTCTTCATAGTATCCAAAAAGCACACACATAGATGGTTCCTAAAAACATCTCTTCCAAATATTACCCTAGGTAATCCATCTATTCCATGTTAAAATCCATAAGAATCAATTACAATTATCCCAAGAAAAAATATTCAAGATGTTTTTCCATTGATAAACTTTGAACCCCCCACATTTCAGAAAGTTCAACTCTTGATAACCACTAGCCACCATATATACCCCTTGGGGTTAGGGATCCAGGCCAAAGTATCCCTCTCCTTGATCGAGCTACACTCTTTACCAACATGAATATTATTTAACTTACCATGATCCTCTACTAATCCCCTAGCAGGCCCTCGGTTGGGTCCTTCCATCTAGAAACTTCCACTTTCCCACAAAGTTGAGTAGATTTACAATCCTCAACCCAAGACTAACTAGCCTCCAAGAAGTGGTGAGAAAGATCCTGAAAATTACAATGCATGGCCATGATTTTGGAAAACCCATCCAAAGAATCATACCAAAAGAGAGCATCAAACCCCTTAGTACAAATCCAAAACAAGCCTTTCTTGATCATCTTAGCTCCTTTTTTAAGTGTTTCCCAAATAACATAACTTTTACCCAATAGAGGAAATCAAGGGAGGTCCTCCTTCACTACCCCCTTTAGGTATTTATTAGAGGTAATCCTGAACCAAACATGATCTTGTTCATTGTACCATCTCCAATATATCTTATTTGATGAATCCAAACCAGTAAGATTGGCCTATTGTAGCCCAAGGCTACCAACTTATTTTGACCTACAAATAGTCTACCACTTCACAAAACTCCACTTTGATGACACCAAGATACCATCCCATAAAAAATTCCTTCTGAGGAATGCAAAACCTTAATAAATCTTGGGGGAGCTACCTTAAGCATACACCTATAATTGGGAAAATCTTGCACTAGCAACTTTAGAAGCAACACCTGACACACAAAACTTAACCATATATGGGTCCAATGTTTCACTCTCAAACAAATAATATCCAAAATACCTTTCCAAGATACCCTGAGAAGGGTACTAGTTGAGAGAGGTATTCCAAAAGTTAAATTACCAATATGAAATATAAGAATGTGGGTAGTTTGTTGCTAAATTAGTGTAGAGTGTTGAAGAAGAAAATAGAAGATTTACCTTCATTAATTTTTTGTCATGATGTTGCAAGATAATTTTACAACACCTAATGGCTTCATTGACCTTAGCCACACCCATCAAGGTGGTATCATAAAAAAAATGAAAATTCAACTAAGGAGGCAACCCATTACCCCAACTCCACCCTTGGATAAATCCTTGATTAACATGACTCTTAATACTCCTCCCCAGATCTTCAACCAAGAGAATAAATAAGTATGGAGAGAAAAGGTCACCTTTATGATGACCTCTAGACACCCCAAACAACGTGGATGCCTCCTAATTTACCAAAACTAATGAATAAGTTGACATGATTCAATTCATCACCCATGCTACCCACTCTTCAAAAAAAACAAGGACACCTAGCACTTTCGACAGAAAAAACCATTTGTTCCTATCATAGGCTTTGGCCATATCTAGTTTGATAAAAATATATTTTTTCTTTTAAGTCTACCATATAATTAATATATTTAGCCATCATGACCACTCCATCCAAGATTTACTCGTTGTCCACAAATCCCCCTTCTTCCTCTAAGACAATCCTACTAATCCACTGCTTCAATATTTTTACAATCAACTAAGACAAAATCTTATAAACCACATTACAAAGGGATATGGGATAGAGAAAACTCAACCTATTAGCCCCTTAAATTTTGGGAATAAGGGAAATAAAAGTGGAGTTTATATCCCTCAACATCTATTTGTTCCCCTAGGATTCACACACCACCTCTAGTAAATCAATATTTATAATTTACTAGAATTCCTACAAGAATTCTATCGGAAACCCATTAGGTCCAAGATCTTTCCCTTTCTTCATCTAATAAAATTGTTATCCAATTTATCAAGTAAAATTAGGCTCAATAGGTGCTCATTCATTTCCATAGAAACCAGACAAGGAATACAAGGAAGGATATGATTTTCTTCCTCCACCATATCAATGAAATCCTCCTTGAACAAAGAGGAAGGATATTGGGAAGCCTCACTATAAATATCCCCTAAAGAGGTCAGATGATCATACCTAGAGTTCACAACACAGAGGATCAAGTTACCATGTCTCTTGGCCTTCACAAAATTAAAGAAAAAAAAAGTGTTTATGTCCCCTCCCTGCAACCACTTAATCCACACCTTTTGTTTTTGTATTGTTGAAAATGTTGTTGGTGACATTTTCACACTTGTTTGGGCCCTCCTTATAAAATTGAGCTTAATGTTGCCTTGAATTAGTGTTGTAATGTGTTTAATAAATTCACATTAGGTCTTGGGACCTTGTAAACTAAATAAACCTAATCCTACCTTATTTCAGGTGTTGTGAAGTGTTGTAACACACTTTCACACTTTTCTAAGGTTCTCATTAATAATTGGGATTCTTTATTCTTTAATTGGACTTATTTTTGCATCCACAAGCCTAATTTAGTGTATATTTTAAAGGATAATCCTAACATAAATCAACATACAATCATAGTTTAGGTGTTATAGGTTGTGTGGCCCAAATTTGGTGGTCTAGGACTCATACGCCACCCTAGGTGTATGGGGACCACCTGGGGTTTTGGGTTCCATTCCTAATTTCACACCTTTTTATTTATTTTGAATTTGGTCCCATTAATTATGCCTAATGGGACTCATACGCCACCTTGGGTGTATGAGTCTTATGTGGCCCTAAATTAAAATTAATTGAAATTCTTGGTGGGATTTTATCCTCCTAGATCTAATCTCAGCTTGTAGTGTTGTAATTCTAGGAATTCTTACACAATTAAGTATAAATACAAGGTTCTTTCACTCATTTTCACCTGATACTTTTGTGAGAGCATTCATAATAGCAAGTTCACAAGATAATTTTGGTGTTTACAAGAGCATTCAAGAGCCTTCAAGAGTAGATTATCAAGCATTCTAGAGCATTGTTCAAGCATCAAGCATCATGTCAAATTCTACATGCATCATGTTTCTTTTTGAGCTCATAATTTTGATGCATGGTTTCATGATTAAAGCTAGCATTTCATTCAAGATCTATCCTATACAAGAAAGATTCAAGATCTACATCAATGGTAGCCATTTCATGCATGTTTTTAGCACTTCATTGCTAGGGTTTGGTGAGTTCCAACATCTTATTTTGTTCATTTATCATTGTCCTTTCCTACTTCATATTATTTCAAGGTTTAATTACCAAAATGAGGTTTGACAAAGGAAAACCCCTTTTCACTAACAAAACAACATTTTCCCCTCTCTTTAGTGTGTGATTTGCAAGTTTAGATTGAAGATACATTCAAGAGAAAGCTTGGAGAAAGTTGTCACCTTGCATTAGAGATGCCTGGAAGACTTCTACATGTTGCAAATTAGGGTTTCAGATCTAGAAATTAATTGGGAAACACATAGCAGACCTTGAAGACGATATTTAGACTTTAAAGTTCTAGAAAACCCTAACTATATTGATTCTCTAGTTCTGGTGTATGAGTTCTAGTTAAGGTATTTTTTTAGGTTTTAATAGATTCATACACCCATTTGCTAGATTCTTGTTCCTGTACAAAAACCTAGATCTGGGATTGATTTGCCCAGCTTGGTGTATGAGTCCTAATCAACATTAAAGTTAAAATTTCTTGAATTTTAGAGCCTCATTCAATCTCCTTCAGATTTCTAGGTGCACACATTCCATCTTACAACTTTTTTTTTTGTTTCATATGCTTTTCTAGGTCATTTAGTGAAAGATTGCATTATATTAGGGTTAAGCATTACATCTTGTATTGCATTTTACTTTCCAAGTTTTAACTTGGTAGTGAACCCCTCATCAGTTTATAATCAGCCCCTAGGACTGCCCTATTACAAGATCTCTAGGTTTTTTCTTGAATGAGAGAGTGTGAAGATTGTTATTCTATGTCCCAAGTATAGAAAGAAACAATTTTCCCCGTTTTGTTTTGGTGAACCTACATTTAGAACATCAGAATTCTGATTTGGAGTGCATCATCATCCTAGAGTTAGCTTGCATTAACATTGCATTGCATTTTACATTAGTTAATTTGCAATCTAGGGTTTCTAATTTTGCATTAGTGAAAGTGCATATAGCTTGCATTTTTGCATCTCAAATCATCAAAATTCATATAAAATCTACATTTTCACTTAGGTTACAAATCATACAACATAAAAAGTGTAAAAATCAAATGAAATTTTCTAAAAAAAATTTAAAAAATCCTCATTGGGACTCATATGCCCCTCTAGGTGAATCACTCCTAGTGCAGAGTTTACATTACATTTTTTAGAATTCAAACCTCTATTTCTATGCTCTTGTTTGCTATTTATAGCTTTCTATTTTATTTTACAGAGTTTCTATTATAATAATTTAATTGTTCTTAGCATATATTGAATTTGCATTCATCTTGCATTTAGTAGCCCCTACATGATTATTTGGTGTCCTATTGCTAATATTGTATTTAGATGACATTTGAGACTCATGTCATCTCGTGATAACACAATCATCATGGATCTTGGGTTATCTAGCTCTTTAAGTCCTAGTATTGACACTAGTACACTATGTATGGACAATACTCTTAACAAATTTTTACCTTAAACTAGTGTGACACATGTTGAAATAATGGTTTCTATTATTTTGCAAGAAAAAATCATTCAAATCCATGAAGACTTAGAAAACCTACAACATCAAGTCAAAAATGACAATATTTCAAATACTGGCATCCCTACTATAGATAACGATGAATGCTTGGAAGTGAAGATGGACTTGAACTTGTCAAAAACATAGTTCAAATCTTTGAAAAATACCTCACCTCAACCACTAGTTGTCCTTTACCTACAAAAAATGTCACAAGATAAGGAGGAATTTAAATTCCTCCTCCCACAACAATTTTCGATCAATTCCTACCTATACCAACCCTCAAGTCACAGCAACAATGTAATAGACTAGTAATGTGATTTCTTTCATGGGTGTTCCCACTAGCATCCCTAGTAAATTTGTGGCATCGCATGTCATATATCCTACATCCTTAACACCTATAAGCATTCCATTCACTTGTTCTTCAAACACATACACCGCTCCACCTCTTTCATCTCCATCTCATAACACAAATAATGACCCTCTCATAAATCAACTCTTCCAAAATGTTTCATTCCTTCAAAAAAAAATCTCCACCATCAACCAAAATAAAAATGCTCCACCTACATATTATGTCAAAAGAAATCCATTGTCCTTGGAGATATTGTGAACACTGATGCCACAAGGTGTAGACATGCCTAGATTCAATAAATATGAGGGAAATGGAGATCCTTATAACCATGTTAATTCCTATACCCCCTTATGTAGTGAATTTCTCCTTGATGATAAAATCTTGGCTAATATTTTCCCTAGGTCCTTGAAAGATACTACCTTGGAATGGTTCTCTTCATTATCGAACAACTCAATCCATTCATTCAATGATCTTGTTGAGGAATTTTTCAACCATTTCCAAGTTCATATGACTCCTAAGATGACCTTGGTCGATTTAATGAGATATAATAAAATAGAAGAAGAAATGATTACTAAATTTATCTCATGCTATCAATCACTTTATTCCCAAATGATTTCAAGGTTCCCCACCCTCACCTTCAAAATGTGTTAACAAAAACTTTTGAAAGAAAAATACAAGACAAGCTTACCATGATGAAATTTCCCTCCTTCATTCACTTGTGTACTACCCTCCATGATTATCAAAATTTGGTTACTAGTCATGATTGAAAGTCCACTTCTAGACAAACTAAGAAGTTCGAGTCAACAAACCAAAAAATTTACCAAATTTTTAGAAAGTAGAATAAAGGCTTCCTAACAACTTAATCCCCCTAAAAAAAAAAATCAAAATACCGATAACCAAATAGCTACCGTAAAATAAATGATACACTTTAGCTATGGGGACCCAAAAAGACAATTCACTCTCCTACTCGACACTCTTCATGATACAATTTCCCAAATTTTAGAACAAGAAATGATTACCTTGCCTCTCGTTAAAACAATCGATCCTAATAAGACTTTACCTCTTAACTTTAGATCAAATTCTTATTTCCATTATCACCAAAAATATGGACATGATACAAAATATTGTTTCTTTAACATCTTGTGCAAGACCTCATTGATTCTAGTTGGCTTTTAGTTGGAGGTGTTAATGGTCAAGGAAATAAGTCTATTTCCCCTCCCAACCAAAATTTACAAAATTTAACCAACCCCATGTTGAAACATAATATTTCATTTGTTAAAGCTAGTGAAACTACAAAGACTAATGTGATGAATGTTGACACAAATAATGAGAACATAGATACAATTCAACAAAATCCTATGGATACTGATCAACAAGAATAAAATCATATTGATGATTTGGTTGCATTGGTTGAAACTCAACATCGTAAGGGAAAAACTAAAAATCCTCTTGAGATTGCTTTCTCCTCAGAAGATATAATTAAACATGCACCTGATGGTCCTCTTTACATAGCCAATTGAATCTATGATAAGCCCACTAATGGGATATTAATAGATCATGTATGTGGAGAGAATGTTATCATTCAGGAACTCTCACTTTGGAATGAACTCTATCAAGGTATATAAGATAAACTGAAAGCATGGATCAAGACACATAACAGTTTTATTTTCCCAACAATGGGATCAGTTACCTTTCCTTTATAAATAGGACCAAAAACATTAGATATCTCATTCTCCATCATCTTGAAGTTAGACCAATTTTGTGTGAAACTAGGCTATCCATGGCTTTTCTCCATGAATGTATTCCCCTCAATCACACATAAATGCTTAAATTTTCCCTTTGATAATAAAATTTTCACCATCCATCATAATGGATTTAACCCTTTGTCCTCCCATGGAAAATTTTCCTCGGATTTCTTTTGGACCAAGCCTATAGAACCTATCAAACCAAGAGAAGACTTCTTTTTCAAATCCTATCAAAAGTTCAAGGAAAATAAAATAACATAATTATCCCTCCAAAACATGCCTCAACCTATGACCGAGCCTAACATCCTTGAAGAGACCATGATTCAGCCTAAAGAAATTCCAAACAACCAATATCAACTTAAGATAGAACCTTCACCAATTTCCTACAAAAGACTAAGAGATAATGAAAACAATCCTGTCGCACCTCCTAGAATAATTGAAGTTTACAAAGTCAAAGAGAAAGTGGTTGAACAACCTCCCATGGTTCCTTCCATTCCTCCCCTTAGGGAAGAAAATAAACCTATGGTTGATCAACCCGCTCCTACACAAACACAACTTGAAAATATAACTAAATGAAACAAATGTGCTAGAGAGCATAGGCGTAGATGTCGTGCCCTTGCTCGAAAGTTAAATGAAGAAAACAACAAAGAAAATAAAAATCAAAACTTGATTGAAGTAATACATGATGAGTCTACCCCCTCCCTGAAACAAAAAGATCCTATAATGCAACCACAACAAGATTTGAACCCTCCTTTGGACATTATCATTCAACCTCCCATTGTGATTAATTTAGATGATGAGAAAGTTGCTAAAATTGAGGAAGAAGTTCATAATGAATTGAATACATTGTTTTCCTCTTGCATGAGCTTAAACAAAAATTATCCTATGAAGAGTGTTGAACCTGGCGATGGCCCTAGTTTGGAACTTTCTATTTTCCCTTTGGCTAGTTTCCCATCTTCTATATATGATGAACACGATTAGGATGTGGATGACCTACTCATAGGTTGACTTGCATGTGCCTCACTAGACTTTTGCATTATTTCTTTTTCATTTTATTTTGTGTGATTTCATTTGTGTAATGTGATCCATCGTATTTTGTTTGATGTATTTATCTCTCTTTGTGATATTCCTCTATTTGTACCTTTATTCTTCTCTATGTTGTGAATCTTTCCAAAAGGATTTTTCATTTTCTTTCTATTTTCTTTGTCTTGTGTTTTCTTTTTTGGGATGATGCAAGGAGTTAAGACATTCATGTCTCTTCCATGTTGACCTAAACTATTTTTCTTTTTTTCACTCTATTTGTGTTATTCTTCTAGTTCTATGTGTATTGTGGGAATGATGATAGTTTTGAGTTCTCCTAAAAATATTGTAGCAAAAAAATACTGACCCCAAATCCATAGATCCCTAATGTGTTTGGAGTTCCATTTTTGGGGGCAACCCTCTCTTCTCTTTTTATTTGCATGATGTATCTTGATTTGGAAACATATGACCTGGCATAGGGCTTTCCAAGTTAGCTCTGATGTATTCTTTATTTTTATAATTTTACATTTGCTACTTTAAAGTAACTACTCATAGCATGGTATTTAGCATATTATTTAAAGTGGGGGCATACATTGGTATTATTCTTTTTCAAAGTTCATGGTGTAGTCTTCTCACTTTATGTGATGTATTTTTTGCTTTGTGGATGACATTGGGTGTGATGTCCTTCAAGAGCATGATCTCTCTTATCATATTACATTCCTCTTAGTGGCTAATACGACACACTATATCCCCTAAGTTGTGAATCTTTTATTCTTTGATTGGTCATCTCTTGGAGACATTAGGAACAATGTTCCCTAAGTTAAGACCTCATATGAACTAAGCAATAATCCTTTGAACGTTCCCTATTTTTGCATTTGTATTTTCAATTACATGGCCACCTTTCATAATAAATATTTCATGATTGTGGAGCAATCTTGTTCGTTCATGGGTTCCAGGAATACAATTTTTTGTTTGCCTCATGAAGTTCATTGTTCATTGTTCATTAGCTCCAAGCATACAAAGTTTTGCTTGCCTCATGAAGCTCTAAAATCATTTTTTGCATGGACCCTTATTAAAGTTATGAGGAGGTATAAACTTGGTATGATTTTTGATGGGAAGCCTGGTCGAGGCACGAATTTCCCATAGGTACTCGTGTGTGAGTGTGAGTGCATACCAGCTATGTGTGCATGTGTCTCGCCTCTTTTGAATCCTCACCCAATGGATAGCCTAAAGTTCTATTGCCTTAGAGTGAGCTTGAATTTTTTGGACAAAAAACCTAGATCTAATCCACATCACGATGGACAAATGGTTGAAGCTTGATCTTTTCCTTTTATTTTTCTTTTCTCTTCATCTTTGGCAGTGTACGCTTGTGCCTTTATGAAACTTTTTATCATTTTTTATGTGTGTTCCTTTGTGCCTATGTCTATTTGTAATGGGATCTTGATCTTACGGGCTTCATCACCCCCCTTGGTCATTTTCATCCCATCTTACTAGCATTGGTACACTTGGACCCCTCTTGAATTGAGTTTGTCTACGTTAGTGTGAGTTTGAAGAAAGTTCATCCTCTCACTAAAGTGGGGGCTAAATGTAGTGTTGAAAAATGTTGTCGGTGACATTTTCACACTTGTTTTGGCCCTCCTTATAAAAGTGAGCTTAATATTGCCCTGATTTAGTGTTGTAATGTGTTTAACACATTCACATTAGGTCTAGGGGCCTTGTAAACTAAATAAACCTAATCCTACCTTATTTAAGGTTTTGGGTATGTGCAGGATCATGATGGGCCAAAAAGTGTTGATATTTAAGTGATATGATGGCCCATGTGGCTGACGACTTTTTTTTTACCCAAAATTGATGAAACGAAAAGGGTTTCTAAAGGAGATTCTCAGCTTTCCACCAATATAAATTATGCTTTATTTTGAATTTAATAAATAATTATTATTCATTTTCTATTTGAATTACAAGTAAAGTCCTAATTGATAGGCTGATTGAAAAAGAACTATATCTTTCAAATGGTATCACATTTTTTGGATTTGAAACATGCATCACATTCTATGCTTCACATATTATAGGATTAAAAAAAAAAATGAATTTCATGAAGTTTTGACCAAGTTAAGGTGGTTAGACATACGAGTTTTTATATTTTTTTAAAGTTCTAATAATAAATTCATAATTAATTATTTACTTGGAAAAAAATTACAAAAAAATATGCATCACATTCTGAAATGAGTCATTTCCTTATATCTAAAATATTATAAAAAATAATTATCATTTTATTGTGGTTAGGGTGGTCAGACAGACACCTACTTCTTATTTTTTTCTTTAAATTTAAGTACTACTGCATTGAAATTTTAAATTTTCACCAAATAGATTTTTTTTTTTCTAAATAAACCTAGTAGTTTAGAAACTACATTCAATTTTCTACAAATTCTATTGTTACATATTTTTGAAATAATATAGATAACTTATTCATTTTTTTACGTCAAGTCGCCTAACTCTGATTTTTCTAAATTTTATTTCTACTTAAGGGCCTCTTTTTTCCATGATGATCCTGTACATACCCTTTTGTAAAGTTTTGTAATAGACTTTCACACTTTTCTAAGGTTGTGATTAATAATTGGGATTTTTTATGCTTTAATTGGCCTTTTTTTGCATCCACAAACCTCATTTAATGTATCTTTTCGACGATAATCCTAACATAAATCAACATCCAATCATAATTCAAGTCTTTTCAGGTTATGTGGCCCAAAACTGGTGATCGAGGACTCATACACCACCCTGGGCTTATGGGTCCCACCTGGGGTTTTAGGTCTCGATCCTAATTTCACACCTTTTTATGCATTTTTTCAATTGGTCCCATCAATTATGCCTAATAGGACACATATGTCACCTTGGGTGCATGAGCCCCATGTGGCCCAAAATTAATATTAATTCAAATTCTTGGTGGGATTTGATCCTCCTAGATCTGATGTTAGCTTATATTGTTTTAATTTCAAGAATTATTGCATAATTAAGTATAAATACAAGTTTCTTTCACTCATTTTTCAGCTAAGACTTTTGTGAGAGCATTCATAATAGAAAGTTTGAGTTCACAAGAGAATTCAAGTGTTTACAAGATCATTCAAGAGTCTTCATGAGTATATTATCAAGTATTCTAGAGCATTGTTCAAGCATCAAGCATCATGTCAAAGTCTTCATGCATCATGTTTGTTTTTGAGCTAATAATTGTGATGTAGGGTTTCATGATTCAAGATAGAATTTCATTAAAGATCTATCATATACAAGAAAGAGTGAAGATCTAAATCCATGAGATACATTTCATATATGTTTGAAATACTTCATTTCTAGGGTTTGGTGAGTTGCAACATCTTATTTTGTTCATTCATCATTCTCCATTCCTATTTCAAATTATTTCAAGGTTTAATTACAAAAATAGGGTTTGACCAAGAAAAACCCCTTTCCACTAACAAAACAACATTTTACCCTCTCTTTAGCGTGTTATTTATAGATTTATATTAAAGATACATTGAAGAGAAAGCTTGGATAAATTTTTCAATGTGGTCAAAGTGTTGAAAGTTGTCACATTTCATTGGAGATACTTGGAAGACTTCTACAAGTTGCAAATTAGGGTTTTAGATTTGGAAATCAATTGGGAAGCACCTATCAAACCTTGAAGACTATATTTAGACTTTAAATCTCTATAAAACCCTAACTAGATTGATTCACAAGTTTTAGCATATGAGTCCCAATTTAGTTCAATTTTTAGGTTTTTGCATATTTGGATACCCATTTGTCAGATTCTTGTTCTTGCACATAAACCTAGATATTTTTGCAACTTGGAGTATGAGTCCCAGTTAGCATTAAATTTAGATTTTCCAATATTTTAGAGCCTCATTCAATTTCCTTCCGATTTCTAGGTGCACACATTCTGACCTGCAACTTTTTCTTTTGTTTCATATTCTTTTCCAGGTAACTTAGTGAAAGATTGCATCATATTAGAGTTAAGCATTACATTTTGCATTTAATTTTTCTTTCCAACTCTTAATTTGGTGGTTAACCCCTCATTATTTTATAATGAGCCCCTAATACAACCCTATTTCAATATCTCATTCTCCTTTGCATTGAGATTTCTAGGGTTTTTTCTTGAATGAAAGAGTGTGAAGATTGTTATTCTATCTCCCAAGCATAAAAATAAAAAAAATTCCCCCTTTTGGTTTTCAATAATAATCATCCCATTAATCTTACTAATCTATGGGTATGTGCAGGATCATCATGGAAAAAATAGGCCCTTAAGTGGCAATGAAAATTCAGAAAATCAGAGTTCGGCAACTTGACGTAAAAAATTGAATAACTTATCAATATTATTTAAAAAATATGTAAAAATTGAATTTGTAGAAAATTGAATGTAGTTTCTAAACTAATAAATTTATTTAAAAGGAAAAATAATCTATTTGGTGAAAATTTGAAATTTCAATGCAGTAGTACTTAAATTTCAAGGAAAAAATAAGAAGCAGGTGTCTGTCTGACCACCCTAACCACAATAAAATGATAATATTTTTTTATAATATTTTAGATATAAGTAGAGAACTCATGTCTTGATGTGATGCATATTTTTTTGTAATTTTTTTCTAAGTAAATAATTAATTATGATTTTTTTATTACAAATTTTAAAAAATAGAAAAACTCATATGTCTGACCACCTTAACTTGGTCAAAACTTCATGAAATTTATTTTTTCATTTTTTAATCCTATATTCTATGAAGCATAGAATGTGACGCATGTTCAAGATTCAAGAAAAGTAACACCATTTGAAAGCTATAGATTTTCTTTAATCAACCTCTCAATTAGGAATTTAGTTGTAATTCAAATAGAAAATAAATAATAATTATTTATTAAATTCAAATTAAAGCATAATTTATATTGATGGAAATTTGAGAATATCCTTTAAAAACCCTTTTTGTTTCATCAATTTTGGGTAAAAAAATTCATCCGCCACATGGACCATCATATCACTTACATATCACCACTTTTTGTCCGATCATGATCTTGCACATACCCCTATAGCTTTCAAATCCTTCAACTCCTCCTTAAGAGATTCATTAGAAAGGCCATGCTCCCTTACCCCATGAGTGATAGAATCCTTACTAGCCTATTCAACAACCTTAGCATGGAAGATATTGCTAAAGTACGTCTTGTTCAACCTCTTGAGCTAATACTTGAGAAACTACAACTATTTGGTAAAATAGTACATCACAGTTCCAAAAGTAGGTCTACTCTAGTGCCACCACTAAGCTATAAGATCCTAAAGAGAGGGTTCCCATAGCTACATAAGTTGAAACTTGAAAGAGCATTTTTTCACAACACAAGCCAATGTGGCTTTTAGTGTAATTGGTCAAATATTCATTCCCCTCCAATCTAATATCTTAGAGTTGGTAGTCCAAGATCCACCAATATAGAAGCAAGAGAAAAGGAATCTATCAATCGATCAAAAATAAATTCCTTACCACACCTTCTATTATTCTAGGTAAACTGGCCATTGCTAGGTTTGATATCTACAAGATTTAAGGAAAAAATATTATCTCCGTTAAGAAAATATGGTAGCTCTTTCCTATTAATACCTACCCACTTTTCCTCAAAATCAGTAATAACATTAAATTATCCAACAAAAATCCAGTGGTATAGAGGTGCAGTACTCTGAATATACTGAATATAAGACAATAGGAAATACTTTACAAGCATATCAGTTGTGACAAAAGTATTAGATAAAAGAATCGTCTCTCTAGACTCCAGACTCAAACCAATCACAAAGATACAATAGCTACTAGAAATCCACCAAACAGAGAAAATATTCAATGGGTTCTATAAGCAAGCCACAACCCCAATATTACCTTGAGCACAAATACACTGATAGTTTCCACACCACCAAATTTTTGGCACCAAACTACACATATTCTCCACAAATAGTTTAGTTTCTTGAATAAATACTAGATTTGGTGAATGACCTTACACCAAATCACAAACAAATTTTTGTTGAGGTCCACTACTCTAACCCCTCACATTTCATGAGAGAATAATCATCTTTGAGATTTGGAAAAGTTTGATTCAATATTTTTGACAAACCGTGTGTCCACCAACATCTTACCCATCATCTTAGTTTTATCTAGATCCTTCTTTCTCCCAACCTTGGAGGGTTTCTCAAGAACCCCTTTCTTTGGATTCTTCTATTAAATTCCTAATGTAGGAGAAGCCCTTATTTTCTTTAATTGAATCTAACACCATCTTCTCTAAAGGGGATGTATTCTTAGCCAAGACCAAATCCTCAAGCCTTTCCATAGCAACAAAATTCATAAGAGCTACATAAACCATAGGGCTTGGATCCATACCCATTTGAGCTAATAAAATAACATCCTGAACATTTTGAAAATTAACAAACTTGGTACCCTCTTGATCCACCTCTAAGGAACCTTGTTCTAGAACCATCATATTGGGGTTCATTTCCTATTGGCTAAGGTCATCCAATACATCAAAGCGATTGAAAAATTCCTCCTCCTATCTCTCCTTGAAGGTTGTTTTCTATCGTCTATTATTATTATGGGTCTTGATAGGAATAAAACCTTCTTTATCTACCACTTCACTTAAAATAGGAGCCTTTCCTTTGTCCTCCTTAAAAGAATGATGTGGGGGCTAGTTAATATGGGGCTCTGAAGAGTGAATCCTAGGAAATCTTTTCTATAGATGACCATATGCATGAAAAAGCTGACATTGAAAGGGAAGAGCCTCATAATCAAGTTGTCGAATCCATGTAGAAAAACCCACATGAATTTCCAAAGAGTCTATAAAGGGCTTAATCAAATCAATTTTAACACAAATGCATGCAAAAGTAACTACCTTTTTATCCAAAATTTCCTAAGGACCCACTTAATTTCATAGTAATAGAGAAACAATATGTATGATGTGTTGGAATCAAGGAACAGTGAGAGGACAGGGTGAATCAGTGTTCTACAAAATTTAACTTTATTAACTTGATCTTTAAACCACTTATAGCATTGAACCAAAAGAAATATGCAAGAACATAAGGCAATCAACCACAACACCATAAAATAAGGATTTTTATGTGGAAACCCTATTAGGGGAAAATCCATGGTGGAGGTTAATCCACAATTTGAGTATACTCAATATAAGTGTTTACAAATGGAATGCACATGCATTTAGGCACACTTCCTAGAGCTCACTTCTCAAATACAAAAGGATTTCTACCCAAAAGAAGACTCACTATCTTACAATCACATCTAAGAAAAAACTAGAATGAATGAAATATGAGATAGCATTTGCTAATTCATGATTATAGTTTCGATTAAGCGCATTGTTGGAATTCTTCACATTTTATCTAATTCTACTCTTGAAACTTTGTCTTCTTTAATTCAAATCACCAATCTTTGTTCTACTTAGATGAAACTACCTATAATCGATCTATAATACTTCTAACTTTCACATCATATCACATCATCTTGCATCATATATCAAAACAATATGAACAATCGATTATATATATCTTCCACTAGAGATTAGAACAACTGCATGTCGACTTTAACAAAATAAGAAACATGCAGAAACTGTTGGCTCAATCCATAGACAATTATCAATGTGAATCAACCAATGTCAGCCAAAACATAGTAAGGATCTAAAACAACATGTCTTGAACATGAAATACCTTAAAAAATTATGTCTCGAAGATCCACAACATGCTATAAACATCTTGTTGGCCTTTCTGCACTGTTAGACTGAAAATCAATACAATGGATCTTCTAACTTGCACACCAATTAATGTAAACACTGATGATTCAAGGATAATATAGTTCATACATTAGATGACCTTCCCTAAGATCCAAAACACAAAATGATAATAGAAAACTACATGAGTCAATTTACACAACTCTGTCGGATGCCATGTTTTAGCTTTGACAAATAATACATATCTTCAATCTCACTTTTGGTATAAGAAATTTATGATATGTGGATGGGATTAATGACTAGGGTTGCCATCAGGGACAACACTAGATGACTTGTATAGTGTCTCTTTCCAACAATCTCCCCCTTTGGCATTGATGGAAACACTTAGTGAAAAATGACTAAGTGTCAGAATCAATACTAACATGAATACACTACAATCCACAAAACTTCAAAAAGATTTTTATCCACAACTCCCCCTAAGATGAATATGAAAATTTTCACTGTCTCACACTCCACCTTTGACATCAATGGAAAATATGGGAATCCACCTAACAAAAATCATACAAAACTATATATGTACAAACAATCTTTTCTAACTTACATGGACTTGAATATATCTACAAAATTGTTTTTCAATAGGCTTAAACTAGTGTCCCAACCCTTTTTGAGACTTTCCAAAATATTCATGTGACCACAAAATAGGTAGGATTGCATCTCTGCTAACTCAATATTTTTTGAATCACAAAAAACATAGGATCGTGTGATTCCTTCAATACACTAAGCATTGTCTCCATTTTAGGATGAATTAGTCCTCTGAGATCACATACCCTTTCAACAATTTTGTCTTCTTCATGCTTCAAACTTTTAATTTAGTCAATCAGGGATATGATTTGACCTTCTTACTTAATCACATAAATGGTTAGAGGATCAAAGGTTTGAGAAATTTCTTCTAACTATTTCTCATATTCCTTAATTTTCTTCTCAATGACCTCAGTGAATTTTCACAAAGATAAGCATGACTTGTAAATATTTCCACTCGCAGATAATGCACATTGAATGTTATTTTCATAGGTAGCTAATAATGATTTATCATTAGCAATCATACACTTCAATCTACTAAACTTGTTTGTATCAAATTCTTTTTGGACCTTATCCTCAACTGACTTTTCAAGAGACTCAAAGTGAGTACTTACAGAGTTGAAAATTTTCTTCAACTGACCTAAGGGAGAATTGTATGATTCCTCAACATGTGTGGGAATGATCTTCTCCAAGATATCAGATACAAGACTTAGCAGCTCACTGTCCTGAATGTGAAATTTCAATATCTCCTCTCTTGCTTTGTTCTGAGAAAATGGTGCCACCTTCAGCTTTTGAATAGGAGATAGAGTGGCCAAGTTGATAGGACCTTCAACCAATTTAGGGTCAAACTCCTCCTATTGTTCTTCTAAAAAAATCTTTACTGCCTATGTAGTGTCTCTTGCTTCCATAGCAACTTCCTTTGCCACAACCTTCTTTTCTTCAATTTTAGATTCTTGCTTGACTCTATGAATCTCTACTCTTGGCCTAACATTTCTTTAGGAGCTTTAGTCTCCATGGGAATTTCAGTATCTTCCATATCCAGAGGATTCTGAGTGTCCTCAATTATGTTTTCTTTCACTATTTCCATATTAACCTGAACATCCTAAACTTTGAAACCATATAGAAAATCTTCATCATGAGTTTCTTCAAAGACAACGTTATATATGTTCTTCAATAGAACTTCCTTAAGAATTTTCTCAATGTCTTTTGCTACTTCCTCAGTCTATCCAATCATAAGCTTATTCACCCTTGATTTTCTCTTAAAATCCTTTTTAGCTTCATTGAGGATTTTCTTCATTTCTTCTATTGACATTGCCAGACGTAGATTGGTAAGTATGAGTTATCTCATTTTTTCATCTCTAGTTCTTTCATTTACTCTCCCCATTTCTCAGACTTCATATAATCCTTTAGGTAACCCTAACATTATTTCTATGAGAGTCATATTGAAAATATTCAAATATTTATTGTGGCTTCTTCAAGAGTTCTCTGGCCGACACTATCAAAAGTGTCATACCATTCAAAAAGTGGTTTGAGATTACCATCCTTAATTAAAGATTTTTCCATTTCCTCTATAGTCATACCTAATTTATCAATTTTCACGTTTATATTGCTCTTTTCTTCATCGAAGGGCTTGTCCATAGAGGCTTTTGATTCCTTTGAGCCCTTATGCTTGATTTCTCTTCTTCATCTGATTCAATTTCTTTTTCATCTTCAACATCAACATAGACTCTTGTGCTTTTATCATTCTTCCTCTTTCCTTCTCTTTTGGATGTCTTGTCTTGAGCTTTTACTAGGATTGATTTCTTTGTAGGACCAGATGAGGGTGCAAATCTCTTTGTAGATCTAGATATGGTAGAGGATTTTTTTGGAATAGTTGACTTAGTTGTAGCAAGCTCCCCTTTTTCAGGTTGTTCTTTTTTCTTCCTATCTTCCCTCACTGCTTCAATTGATATGCTGAGGCTTTCTACAAAAGATTCAACCTCCTTTCTCCTTTTGGACTATCACAGGCTTCCTTAGTTGATTATTCACTTGCATATCCTTCTCTTCAAAGGTACCAAACCTTTCTTCTATCGGATCCCTAAGTTTAATCAACAAGTGTTTAACATACAACTCCAAAATGTGTCCTTCAACCTCATATCCCATAGGCATTATCCAAACTGTTCTAGGTTTTGTTGCTTCCATCAAACACTAATCAATTTCAACCATGAAGAAAATAGTGTCCTTACACTTTTCCATGATAGATTTAGGAATCCTTTCCCTAGATTGCATCACACTCTGAAATTTTTTGAAGCAGCCCTAGATAGCAGCTTTCCTTGCTTTGATATCTCCAATTTTGTATAAGATGTCTCTGATTTGAATAGCTACAGGTCTATTACTTTCCCATTGCACTTTACCAACTCCCAAAACTTCATTCATGAAGTAGAAGAATAGACACAATAGTAGATTACAATACTTGAAAATTTTCTTCTTGTCCTTCTTGATTTTTCCAAGGTTATCAATTAGTTGGCTTTAGATTAACTTGCATAAGTCATATTCTACATTTTCCTTGATCATTTGATACACTTCATAGATTGTAGTACCAGATACAAAGTTATCCCAGCTGGGGTGATATATTTTTTATCCAATAACCATAAAAGAAAATCTTACATCCAATTCAATGATGTCATTAACTGTCATGGCTCTTTTGTCAAAATTGGAACCATTTGCCTCAGTGAATGTTTGGTTCTTCACATATTCCAATTTGGGAAACCCCTCAATTGAATTCATACCAGTAACAATTATTATAGCTTCTATTGTGATCTTGAAGGTCTTATTTAACCACATGAACTCAAAATGCACTTAACTTAGTATGTACTGAACCCATTCATTTTCATCGAACATGGGAAACTTCATAATTTGTTTGATTTTTTCTTCTCCAATGTCTTAAATTTAGGCCTGAACATAAATATTCTCCCACAATATGATTTGTGTATAGATTTAACAACTAAGAGCTTCCTAATTCCTCAATATTCACATGAATGTATGCCCTAATATCTTCAATGTGCAAAACACCATACAAAACTAAAGAAAATGCACCTAATGGTTATGTCTTAATGGATCTGAATGGGTATCATTTGAATTTTGGGTAGGGTCTATCCTTAATATGAAATACTAACAAAGCAACCATTTCTGGAAATTTAAAATTCACAAGTTTTGCAGATAAATACCTTTCACCGAATTAGGGCTTGTTCGTTGTATCGCCGTTAGACTCTTATCTCACCAAAATTCACTTGCAGAGCTCTCCAAACTTCTTCTCAAAATGCAAATTAATGAATGAGGAATAGAAGTAACCTTTTATCATTCCCACACCTAATTTTTTATCACAATAAATGATTTTTCCCTAGGTCTTCTGTATACATTGTTTTCATAGTCTTTGAAAGAAAATTCTTCTACGAACCTTCAATTTTGTATAAATTTCCTCCACAAGTGTTCCCAAATGATATGTAGATCATTAATGTAATCATTGCAATTTTCCACATCTCAGTACCAACTACCAGTAGGGGGGTAAAATATTTTCTTGAGAGCTCCCCCTAGGCCAGAGGCCTTAAACTAATTCCCAGAGGAATTTTCAGTACTAGATTATGGTGCTGATTCATTTCCTGCATCATAAACACTCTTCTTTACCCATGTTTTCTTCATTTGATTCCTTATCTTATCCATAGTAACTTTTCCTTTTCCCTTATCATCCTTTTGCATATTTATCCCTTTATTTAGTGGACCCTTCCTGCTTCTGCATAATCTTGCAATGTGACCGGATTTGTCACAATTATGGCACATGACATTTCCTTGTCTAGACCAGTTATTCCATTTATTTTCTCTTTATTTTCATTGGTTAGCAATATGGCCAAATCCATTGCAGGCATAACATCTGACATTTCTATTGAAAAAGTTGTTTGTCATATTTTTGCATTCAATTTAATTATGACCATACTTATTGCAATTGAAATGATGACTAGAGAATGATGGACCACTTGGATTGATTCTACTTCTACATTGAGTAGTTATATGACCAAATTTATTTCAAAAAAATAATTATCCATTAAACTTTTGAGCATTGGATTGTCTTACCAGATACCTTCTAGCCTTGCTTGTTTGATTTCTAGACCTAAATTTTCCTTTGACCCGATCTGGAGCTTTCTCCTTTCTCATATTCAAGACCTTGCTTATCACTTCAAATCTTCTAACTTTCAATTAGTTCATCAAGCTTAGCTGAGATAATCTTGAACTTCTACTTGTATTCATTTGCAGTAGCAAGTTCATCCCTAAGAATAACAATCTATCTTTCAAGCTCTTCTTCGTTGCAATTCAAGCTCTAGTTCTTTGAATCTATTACATTCATCAGATGTTTCTTTCAAGGATTGATTAATATTCTCTTCATTCTTATTTTTATATTCAATTTCCTTGGTCATCCTCATCACAATAGATTCCATCTCAAGCTTTTAGACAACATTATCTCTGGTGAGATTTTCACATTCTTCTGTCTTTTCCTTCAAGGCTTGACTTAGGTGTTCATCTTCCATGATTTTTCTCTCTTTCCACTTGATTTGATCATAGATTTCATTTCTCTTTTCCTTGGACTTATTGATTTGATCTTTCAATGAATGAATGAATTTCTCAACATTCATGAAGCTTGCTTGCAATTCCTAGACTTCAAATTTGGACTGATCAAGATCATCTAGTTGTTGGAAAAACAAGGATAGACAACTGAGAGGGGGGGTGAATCCTTTGTTACTAAAATCAAACTTATTCAACATTCACCAATCCTTATATCAGAGATCTGATAATTAATAATGCAAGCATAAGAACAACACACGAGAGACACATGAACACAAATATTTTATACGTGGAAACCCTCTAAGGGGAAAAACCATGGTGGATGTTAGTCCATAAGATTACACCCTATTAGAAGTATAATGAAGAATAAAAAGAGAATGCACTTTCATTCAGGAAAATTGCCTAGAGAACACTACTCAAAGGGAAGGCTCATTGCCTTACATATATTAATTAGATTAAATCCATCTGATGAATTTGAACAAAGAAAATAGCATCTACAAAAGCCTGGTTACAGTTCCAATTAGGCACACTAAAACCTCTTCAACTCTTCCACACTCTTCTCTGAATGATCTAACCTTTATTCACACTTGTACATCATTTGTACACTTGAGCACAATCTAAATGAGGAAAACAATCTTGTATATATATATGTAACATGGATTTGCATCCACTAATCAGTCGACCACAAATAAGGAATAAATTACAATTGTCGGCCTTGATACATGAATAAATTTCTATGCGTACCAACACAAGTCAGCCATAACATAGTGAGGACCTAGAAAAACATCTTCAAACATGCCAAACAATAAAATATTAATCCTCATGGATCCACAACATGCTTAGACCACAATGTCGGCCAAGAACATGAACACTCGGGCACATATCAGAAAAATATCTGATCATGAACAATCTGATCTCTGCAGACGTACACCAAGGATAGAGCATGATCTAGAATCATCCATGAAAATAATAGGCACATGAGAAACACATTAGATTACCATATTTTCATTCGTTTTGACCAAGAGCACCATCTACAGAGATTGAATAACTATAGGTATATAGATCATCATAACTTCCACAAAACTTCATGCGCACCACTGAAACTTTCAAAAATCATACTAGAAAGGTTTAACACCAAACCCTTTGAAGCACACCTTCAAATCTTCAATGCATAGAGCTTTCCAATATACTAACGTTCTTAGCTCCACTGGCTGCCTATACTATATTTTTTACAATTTTCTCAATCTCCTCGACATATACAACCTTAAGAAGATTAAAATGCTAATAGTGTTGACATCAATGACAACAATATATCAGCAACACAACCACAACATACAAAAATCTCCCCCTTTTGCATTGATGGCAACACATGATGTGAAAAATAATACCATCAACCCAACTAACTCTTCTTCAACAATCTTTCCCTGAGATTATGCACTTTTTGTCTCCTTCTTCTTTCCCATTTTTTCACATTTCTTCTCTCCCCCTTTGAAATTAGTTGAAAAGGTACATATGCTTTGATTTCAATCTTGAAAACATCTGACTACTCCCCCTAAGTAGTAGTCACTACAACATCAATCCAGAATATGATATAGCAATTAATTCATGGACTGATGCAAATACCTGCATCTTCATTTTGATTAGGAGGGGAAATTACCCCTAACTTGCCTCTAAGGTAATCAAAAGTATCCTTAGGCAACAAATTTGTAAAGATATCTGCAATTTTCTCTTTGGTAGGTATGTGCTCTAGTTTGATTTCTTTGTCACGTACTTTGTCTCTCAAGAAGTGATAATTGATAGATATATGCTTTATCTTTGAATGCAATACTAGATTCTTAGAAATATTAATGACACTTGAATTGTCACGGAGTATAGCAATGGGTTCTTCATATTCAATTATGAAATATCTCAACATGTGCTTCATCCATAATACTTGTGTACAACTATTTTCAGCAGCAATGTACTCTACCTTTGTAGTAGATAATGAAACTGATTTTTTCTTTTTGCTCAGTGAAGATACCAACTTCTTACCTAAAAATAATGCACCAACACTGGTACTCTTCTTGTCATCAATATATCATGCCCAATCAGCATTATTAAATGCACTTAGAGTAATATCATCATTCTTAGGATACCAAAGACCAAGATCATCTATCCTTTTTAGATATCTAAATATTCTTTTCACAATAGTCACATGGGACTCTTTAGTATCAGCTTGAAATCTAGCAACCATGCACACAACATTCATTATATCTAGCCTTGTTTGAGTCAAATAGAGTAACCCACCAATCATCGATCTATACCATGTTTGATTTTATTTAGGGGATTCATCATTATGTGTTAGTTTATATCCGATCACCATAGGTGTACCAATAGGCTTTGCTTCTTCCATGCCAAACTTTTTTAGTAACTCTTTTACATATTTGGACTAACATATAAATATCCCATCTTCTAATTGAGTGATTTGCAATCCCAAAAAGAATTTTAGCTCTCCTATCATTGAAATTTCAAATTCACTTTCATTTCATTAGCATACTTCTTACACAAATCATCATCTCCTTTAAAAATAATATTATCAACAAAGACTTCAATGATCAATTATTTTTTTTCATCCAACTTGAAATACAAATTGTTGTCAACAATACCTTTACTGAATCCAAGCTTCAATAAATATTTCTCCAATCTAGCATACCAAGCTCTGGAAGCTTTCTTTAGTCCATACAGAGCTTTCTTCAATCAACATACCATGTCCTTTTCATCAGTCAACTGAAATCCATTTGGTTTTTCAAAATAAACTTCTTCTTTTAGTTTACCATTCAAAAATGTTGATTTTACATCCATCTGATAAACTTTGTAGTTCTTGAAAGTAGCATAAGCAAGAAGTAGTCTAACAGCCTCAATTCTAGCAATAGGAGAAATTTTTTCTTCAAAATCAATAACTTTTATCTGTGAGTAACCTTTGCAGACCAATCTTGCTTTGTTTCTAACAACATCACCTTGTTCATTCAACTTATTCTGGAACACCCACTTGGTTCCAATCACATTTTTGTTCGGAGGTCTAGGAACAAGATCCCATGTATTATTCTTCTATATCTGCAAAATTTCTTCTTTCATAGCTTTCATCCAATGTTCATCCTTGCATGCTTCACTTATATTTCAAGGTTTAGCTTTAGATATTAGACAATATTCTTCTAGAATTCTTCTTCTATTTTGCACACCTTTGGTTTTGACTCCTATGATCCAACTATTAGAATGATTTCTTTTCACATACTTAGGAGTTTTGAAGTTTTCTCTTACCTCGTGTTGTTGTGATCTTTCTTCTACACTTTCTCTTGTTTTTGCTTCTTGATTTTCTTTATTCATCGGAACAATATGAAGCTGATTCTATATCTGAGCATTACTGTCAACATCATCATGTTGATCATTTAAATCATAATCACTAACTCTAGATGATTTACCAATATCTTCATCAACCTTAAGATTTGCACTTTCAACCATTTTCTTCAAAATTTTATTAAAGCACCGACAATCTTTTCTTTTAGTAGAGTATCCTAGGAAGATTTTTTCATCACTTCTAGCATCAAACTTACCTATGTCATCATCTCTCTTGATGTAGCATTTTCTTCCAAAATTTTTAAAGTGTTTGATAGTAGGCTTATGACTGAACCATAGCTCAAAAGGTGTCTTACCAGAATTACTGTTGACATTCACCTTATTAATAGTATACACAACAGTACTTATAGCTTCTCTCCAGTAGAAATGAGGAAAATTTTCTTCCAACATCATAGTTGTAGCAATGTCTAGAATAGTTATGTTCTTTCTTTCAACAACTCTGTTGAGGGGTCTATGGAGTAGATAGTTGTCTTTGAATACCATGCTCTTCACAAAAAGAATTTAATTCCTATGAAGTAAATTCACCACCTCTGTCTAACCTTAGACATTTCATCTTTTGACCTATCTCATTCTCTTCCATAGCTTTAAATTTTTTGAAATTTTCTAGTGTTTCATGTTTTTCTCTTAAGAAAGCGACCCATACCATCTTAGAAAAATAATCAATGAGTAACATAAAGTACCTTTCACCTTGTAGGATTTTTATTCTGGAAGGACCACATAGATTAGTATGTATCAAATCCAATACTCCATTAGAGCTTTACTATTTTCTCTTAAAGGAATTTCTTGTTTTCTTTCCCATCTGACATTCCTTGCACATAGTGTTAGTAGACTTCACTAACTTAGGTAAATCTCAGTCTGCTTGAGTAGAAATTATCTTGACAATGTTATCAAAGTTCACATGACATAACTTCCTATGCCATAACCATCTTACATCAATTTGAGGAATCAAACAAATTTGACTAGTAGTACTTAAATGAAAGATATTACCTTTTGTCTTTGTTCTTGAAGCAATTCTATTTTTTGACATTCCTATTATTTTGCACTTACCATTATTGAACTGTAGATTGTATCCTTTGTCTACCATTTGTCCAACACTCAACAAGTTATGCTTTAGGCCTTCTACATAAATAAAATCATCAATATTGTGCTTACCACCAAAAGAAATATTGCCTTTTCCACAAATCACACCAAAAGTGTTGTCACCGAACCTCACTACACCACCATCATAGTTTTCCAAGATTACAAATTTTCCTTTGTCACCGATCATATGATGTGAGCCTCTGTTGTCAATTGCGCACTCATCTTTTTCTTCAAATTTGGCTGCAAGAGCTTTCTCAACATTTACATTACTAGCAGATTAAGTGGACACTTGGCCATTTTATTTCATAGCAATAAATACCCATTCATCTTCATTTCTAGTTTCTTTATCAGTTATACCTTCTTCAACATAGTAGCATTTTATTTAAAATCTAGTATTCTTAGGCTTATATTTTGAAACTCTTTCAGGACATCTAGAAGCAAAATGACCTATTTTACTACAAGAAAAGCATTTAATAGGTAACTTTCCTTTGTACATACCATGACCTCTTGATTTTATTTTCACAATCAATGCTTCTAGTTCTTCCAATTCGCTTTCTTCATCTTCAATCTGCTTCATCTCATCTTCATATTTGAATTTTCTCTGGGAACTTTCTCTTGAATCATATCTCTTTTTCTCGGATATAGTTGCCTTGAAAGAAGAATCAGTCTTAGGAGCAGACTGACCAAATTCACTTAATTCAAATGTAGAAAGTTTTCCAATCAACATGTCTTTTGTAATATTCATCACTGTTCTGAGTTCATCAATAGCATGAGTTTTTGTCTTGTAGGAAGGGGGCATAGATCTAAGCATCTTAGCCACAATTTCATCATCATTCATAGTTCCACCGACACATCTAATGTCCATCACCAATTCATTTATCTTATGCGAGAAGGAAAAGATGTTCTCATCTTCTCTCATATTCAAGCTCTCCCATTTGCCTTTTAGACTTTGTAGCTTAGCACTTTTCACTAATGCATCTCCTTCATACAATGTTTCCATATTTTTCCAAATCTGATATGCAGTCTTCAAACCCATCACATTTGTCATTTTTGAATCTGTCAAAGGACTCACTAGT
This sequence comes from Sequoiadendron giganteum, assembly GCA_007115665.2. Taxonomy (NCBI): domain Eukaryota; kingdom Viridiplantae; phylum Streptophyta; class Pinopsida; order Cupressales; family Cupressaceae; genus Sequoiadendron; species Sequoiadendron giganteum. The sequence continues at coordinate 231,753,027 of CM021106.1, forward strand.
GTTTCTACTAACCTAGTATTAAGTTTTTCTTGCTTTATCTCATCTTTAGAGGAGGGGTCATTATGAGGAATATTATATGCAATTTGTGTCATCTTCCAAAAAGGTTCTCCAATGCACCTCAAATGACATTCCATAGAGAGCAGTTTGTACAATCGAATCTAGGAAGTTATCCTTTTTAAATGATGCCATCTCGGATCACCTCAAGCTATTAAGCTTCTTTCAAAGGAACTAGATCTGATACCAATTGTTGGAAAAACAAGGATAGACAACTAAGAGGGGGGGGGGTGAATCAGTTGTTACCAGAATAACACTTATACAACATTAACCAATCCTTATATCGAAGATCTGATAATTAATAATGCAAGCATAAGAACAACACATTAACACAAATATTTTATACATGGAAACCCTATGAGGGGAAAAATCTTGTTGGATGTTAGTCCACAAGATTATACCCTATTAGAAGTGTAATGAAGAATAAAAAGAGAATGCACTTGCATTTAGGAACACTGCCTAGACTACACTACTCAAAGGGGGGGCTCACTGCCTTACATATAGTAATCAGATTAAATCCATCAGATGAATTTGAACTAAGAAAATAGCTTATGTAAAAGCTTGGTTATAGTTTCAATTAGGCACACTAAAACCTCTTCAACTCTTCCACACTCTTCTCTGAATGATCTAACCTTTATTCACACTTGTACACCACTTTTACACTTGAGCACACTCTAAATGAGGAAAAAAATCTTGTATATATATCTGGTACACATATTTTCATCCATTAATCAATCGGCCACTAGTAAGGAATAAATTACAACTGTCGGCCTTGATACATGAATAAATTTCAATGTGTACCAACACAAGTCAGCCATAACATAGTGAGGACCCAAACAAACATATTCAAACATTCCAATCAATAAAATATTAATCCTCATGGATCCACAACACGCTAACACCACAATGTTGGCCAAGAACATGAACACTCGGGCACATATTGGAAAAACCTTCGATCACGAACACTCCAATCACTATGAACGTACACCAAGGATAGATAATTATCTAGACTCATCCATGAATTCCATGGGCACATGACCAACACATGATATTATAATACTTTCATTTTCTTTGACCAAGAACACCATCTACAAAGACTAAATAACTGTAGGTATACAGATTGCCATAACTTCCACAAAAAATCATGCACACCACTGAAACTTTTAGACAACATACTCAAAAGGTTCAACACCAAACCCTTTAAAGCGCACCTTCAAATCTTCAATGCACAGATCTTTCCAACATTCTGACCTTCTCAGCTCCACTGGCTTCTTGTACTATATTTTTTTACAATTTTCTCAATCTCCTCGACATATACAGCCTTAAGAAGATTAAAATTCTAATAGTGTTGATATCAATGATAACAATATACTATCAACACAACCACAACATCCAACACTAGTGCCACAAAAAGTTGATGAAGATTTCCAAAACCCATTGAATCACCTTCCTAGATCTTCACCAAGCTATTAAACTTCTTCTGACGCACTAGGCTCTGATACCAATTGTTGGAATCAAGGAACACTGAGAGGGGGGGTGAATCAGTGTTCTACAAAATTTAACTTTATTAAAATGATCTTTAAACCACTAATAGAATTGAACCAAAATAAAGATGCAAGAACATAAGGCAATCAATCACAACATAACACAAGGATTTTTAAGTGGAAACCCTGTTAGGGAAAAAACCATGGTGGAGGTTAATCCAAAATTTGAGTATACTTAATATAAGTGTTTACAAATGGAATGGACATGCATTCAGGCACACTTCTAGAGCTCACTACTCAAATACAAAAGGCTTGATTCCCAAAAGAAGACTCACTATCTTATAGTCACATACAAAAAATGATTGGAATAAATGAACTATGATATAGCATCTACTAATGCCTGATTATAGTTCCGGTTAATCACATTTTTCACATTCTATTTTATTATGCTCTTGAAACTCTATCTTCTTTAATTTGAATCACCAATATTTGTTCTACTCAATTGAAACTATGCACAATCAATCTATATTCCTTCTAAATTTTGCATCATATATCAAAATTATATGAACAATTGATTATATATATCCACCACTAGAGATTAGAACAACTGCATGTCAGCTATAACAAAATAAGAAATGTGCAAAAACTGTTGGCTCAATCCATAAATAATTATCAATGTGAATCAACCAATGACAGCCAAAACATAGTAAGGATCCAAAACATCATGTCTCAAACATGAAAAACCTTAAAAAATTATGTCTCGAAGATCCATAACATGCTATACACATCTAGTCAGCCTTTCTGCACTGTAAGACTAAAAATCAATACACCAGATCTTCTAACTTGCACACCAATCAATGTAAACTCTGATGATTCAAGGATAATATATTTCATACATTAGCTGACCTTCCCTGAGATCCACAACACAAAATGATAAAAAAATTTTGCATATGAGTCGATTTACACAACTCTGTTAGATGCCTTATTTTAGCTTTGATAGATAATACATATCTTCAATCTCACTTTCGGTATAAGCAATTTTTGAGATGTGGATGGGATTACTGACTAGGGTTGCCATCAATGAGAAAACCAAATGATTTGTGTAGTGTCTCTTGCCAAAAAAATTTCCTTCCTCTAAAATTCGAATGGGAACCAAGGGAGGCACACCAAAAAAATAACTCGATTTGGGATCTCCTCTAAAGAGTTAAAACCAATGTGCCATGGCTTGATGAACAAATGAATCTGGTTATGAAAATAAGGCCCCCCTCAAAAACACTGTTACAGTCAACCATGCAATTAAAAACCACCATAAAAAACTATTTTCCATTATAATTACCTCCATTTCACCCTATGTGTTGTATGTTTGACTAGCCCAAGACTCAAAAAATGGAAGAGACCTGCATCCCCATGAATTTGAAAATTAAATTATGTTTCATAAAATAATCAACATCTTATAGAATTGAGTTAGGTTGAATCACTAGGATTGGCCTATCCGGGCTCCTCTCCAAACATTCATTATTTTTAAGAATGCAAGGGCCCCTATTCAGATCCATCACCTCCATCCTTGAATCCTTAGTCAAGAAATTACTAGCAGTAGAAAGCTTTGATAAAGATGGGTTGTTTGCACACAAAGATACTTGAAAATCCACATTTTGATTAGATCTAATGGCTTCACTTGAAGCTATAATATACAAAAAAGAGGCCACATAATACCTCCCTAAACCTCCTCATACCCCAACTCAACATGTAGTTTCCAAGCAACAAAACCAACCAAAAAATCCAAACAAAGAGACCCATTCCCTGAAAATAAAAAATACCCTTCCCCTACTATTCAATAAACCCAGAAATCCATTGATGACTCCACACACATGCAAGTGAAAAGGATAGAATCCAGGCCATGGCCTACTACTGGTCGTGCACCTACAACCACCCTACAAAAACTCGCTTCATTTCCTATATCTTATTTTTGTTTCCCTCTGATTTCAACATTGCAATCCTGTGAATTTTCATTTTGACTTTAATATTTTAGAGTCACCTATTATTCTATGTGACTCCAAGAATCATTGAAGAATAAATTGTATGCCCCAAATGAGAAGAAACATTATTTTTCATTAAATATTTATTTCTAAACGGTTGGAATAATCTTTACAAGGTGGCATTGAGTGGAGTAGCTTAGCTAGGCCAATGATAACACATATGCAAACTTGGCATGAACTAGAATATAATATCACTATTTATAGTTGTGTAAGAAGCATCTATGATTCAATAAGAATTATAAGAGTTTATCTCCTACTATATGCACAAAATGGTTGTCATTTTTTAGAGATAAGGAATTCTTAGTTTCTCTTCTAATACATTATTTTGTCCCTTAGTGATGTTGGGTGACTAAGCTTGTGTAAAAAGTCTTGAAGCTTCTAGAAAGATACTTGTAACTCCTTGAAACATGTCATGAGGTATCATTTTCATGTAGAAAAATTGTACCATGGTTTTATTTTATGATATTGGAAACCATTTAGGATCTCTTCTATTAATTTTGGTTATATATTAGATCTTTCAGTAAGAGGAAATTAAGTTATTTTGTAGGTTAATGAATTAATGAAGCACTACAAAAATTTAAAGAGAGAATTTGTATTGATTTATTTATATTAAAGTATTAATATAATATTTGGATGGCTTTGGTTGTGAAGTTTCTTTGTGCAAGGGGTCCTTGATGTACATCTTGTGTAATGATTTGCAACTCTTGTTTGATATTTCCATTTTAATATATAGTTTATCACTATTTTGTTCTTGTATGCTTTGATAGTGCAACATAATTTCACTTGTAAGTTATATCTTATATCTATATTATGTATTAAAACATGTTTTTTTTAATTATAGAGAGGGACACCTTTCTTTTACTATGTGGTTGGTGTTAGCAATATGTAGTGTACAAAAATGCATACCTTTGTATTTTCACACTTCATTTGGACATATTTTAGCATCCCTTGCATTAAATTCCCTTTAGGTCACTTATTATGGGCCCCTAAGACCCCTTTTGGTGCATCTCAAGGCATATTTCAACTATAAACTTGACTAAAATCCACAAACAACCTTTAATCTTGGAAACCCACCTTTTAAAATTGCAAAATAACCCTTGTGGGACCAAGATGCCACCTAGGGTTTCTTAGTCCCAAAGGATTTATTTTCAATAATTAAGGGTGGGAAATGAAAATGTTTGATTTAAATTAGCATTTTGTTGGCCTTTGGGATCTAATAATCAAGTTATTAGATAGGAGTGCCTATAAAAGTAAGATTCACACACCATTTTAACCTAAGCAAGTAGGTTGAAGAAAGTTGAGAATTTTTTTGAAGCAAGTTTGAAGAAGCAAGGAATTGAGGTCTTCGAGCAGCCTTCTAGTGTTTTTGTAGGTTTTTCAAGTCTATTTTTAAGTCAAGATCTAGAATTTCCAAAGACTAATGACGGATGCCTATGGAGGATCATGAGAGGTTAGGTTGGAGATATAACTAGCCATACTTCCAAGCCTAAGGACTTGTTTCTTGACTGATTCCATCTTCCATTGTTGTTCTATTTTCAGCCTAAGGAAGGTATATATCATTATTACGGCTTATTAGGGTGAATTGAGATCTCCTTTGTAGGTCACTTTCATTTGCATCTTAGTAATTCTATTTTAACACATTTGAATAGGATTTCTATATGTTATAGCTTGCATAATCTTAGACACACTTAATATTAGGGCACACACACATTTCCATATTTGGATCTATGCTTTTTCATCAAGGTTTAATTACCAAACAAGGGGTTTGACCAATGAAAACCCCCATAAAAAATCAATAAAATTTCCTTTGTTTTGTAGGTTATTTTATAGGTTCAGATCTGAAGATTCAATGAAGAAAGAAGTGCAGACCTTGAATCTTAGGATCACATTCATAAATTGCAAAAATTCAAATTGGGACTAAGAAAACAGTAAGGATGTTTGAGTCCTCTAGGTGGAATTTTGCTGAGATTCTTTTGGATCCTATTTCAAAATATAAAGATTTCACATTTCCCTCGAAAAATGGTAGCAGGACTAAGACAATAGTAAGGGCATCTTAGTCCTCTTCGACATATTTTGATAGCTTCTATGCATTTCCAGAATCCTCATCACATTTCCAAACTTCCCAAGTACACATACCCTAACTGTTTATTGCTTAATTTCATCATTTGCACTCCTCATTTAGCTTGCACTACTAGGTTTTGTGAGTTGAATGTTAAGTTGTCTTTTCTAATATTTTTCTTGGTGGTGAACCCCTCAAAGTTGAAAGAACCCCCTCCTAGGTATTCCCTATTAAGAATTGACTCACCCTTTGGGTTGATAGTCAATCCAATTTGGGATCCTAGGACATTCTTGAATGACCTAGGGAACAATAGGGACACTTCAACCCCCTATTTTCTTTATGGTTCATTTTGGGGAACCCAAACTTTTAGAACATTTATTTTTTAATTTGGAGTCCATTAAAGTCATAGATCCAGGTTGCATTTCATCTTGCATTAGTGAAAGTGCATCTAGGGTTTCTAGTCTTTACTTTTGTGAAAGTGCATATAGGTTGCATATTTTATTTCTTACATCATTTTATCTCATTGAAAAACTAAAAAGTGCATTGTTAATCATCCTATTGCATTTAGGAACATTTTTATTGTATTCATCTTATTTTTTTTACATGCATTCAACTTTGTATTCAATTTATTGTCATTAGTTACTTTCTATTGCATTCATTTGCACACTTTTCTATTTCTAAACATTAGGTCCCTAGGTAGGCAACCTAGGAACATTGTCTACAACCCAGATTCTATTTTTTTTCTACAAAAAACCTTTATTAGAAATAAAATGACCTTACTAGCATCCTAGTTCCTCTGTGGGTTTCTTGCTCAGAACCTTGTATGAGTTTTTTTCTTTTTGTTACATTTTTTGAAAGATTCAAACATCATCAATAGGACCAAGAAACCCTTCCTAGTTTATTAGTCCCTGTGGAGTTTGAGGTTATAGTTTTTAGGGTTAAATAGTGATTTTTCATGCTTCTATTTGTTGTAGTTACTTTTCTATTTCAGTTTGGCAATTTACTATTACATGCATTTTCATAGTTCATGTTTACAATTAATTGCTAAAGATAGATTATTGCACTTTCATTTTTTTAGATGTAGATTTAATTTTACATTCATTAGAAAATAAAAACACAAAAAACAAAAACATTAAATCTAAATAAGCATACATTTATGGTTAGCATGTCAAAACCCTTCTTCTAAGTCAGTGTAACCCTCAAGCCTTTTAGTAGTGATGACTTTGATGTGTTAGATGAAGCCCTTGAGGAATTCATATCACAAGGTTTGTCCACTAAGGCTTGTTCAAACAAACCTAAAGAAAGAGAAGTAAAATTCATTCAACCTAAACTTATCCTCTATCCACCTTCAAACAAACCTCAACCTACAAAAAAACTTGTCCTTATCCTCGAAGAACCTAAGAGAAATGTGTTGTAGAAATTGAGTTATAATAATTTTGCTCATACATATAACACAAGGATTAATATACAACCTCAACCTAATCTCATTTAATTACCATTACCTAATCCTATATTGCCTAGTGCTCCTTTTTTACCATCGCATAGTAGCAAGGAGTATGATCTTGTTGAATAATTTAAGAGTACTCCCACTAAGATTTCTTAATGGGATCTTATTCAAAATTCACCTAGTTACCACACCATGCTTCAAACAACCTTACAACATGTTGTGGTTTCTCCTAGTACAAATTCAAATGATATGGCGACTCTAATACAAGGAATGAATACAGTTGATGTAGACATTACCTTTCACCAACATGAGGTCCCTCCCTTATAGATGAGAAATAAATATGATGTATTCTTGATAATACACAGATACAACAACACATGAATAAAAAATACCCTTGTTGATAATGAATCAACTCTTAATGTGTGCAGTGTGAACCTTTTAGATAAGTTAGGAGTGGATAAATGCAAATTGAAACCTAATTCTTTATCAATTTAAGGATTTTACTTTGTAGGAAAGCAACCGCTCATGTGATTACTTTACCTATTATAGTATGAAAGGCTACCTTACAAACTCCCATTCATGTTATGCGTCATGACCTTTCATACAATATTATTTTACGAAGACAATGGATTCATGAGATGCACGTAGTGCCTTCGACTCTTCATTTTATCATGAAGTATGTCTATAAAAACAAGTTACACCAAATTGAAATGGAACCCAAGCTTGAAATTTATTTACAAATTGAAAAAGGAACCACTAGTCCTCTGAAAACATTAATTCCAACATAAAAAATAGAACCTATGATAGAGGAAACACAAGAGATGGAGATAGTGTCAAAATTATCAGATGATGATTGGGGTTCCTTGGAATTCACATCCTCATTTATGGGAGAATATATAATCACAAGAAAATAGGATGAAAAACAACAACAACCAATGGTTATGTCAACACAGAACTCAAGAGAAAACTCACAAGCATCTATCTCATCTACTCTTGAATAAAATGCAAGCTACACAACAAAATTTGATGAGATAGACTACCAACGACCACCAAACCCAAAAGAAATGGAAATATGTTATGGGTAAGGCTTTGAACATATGAAGCAATTGGTTTATAGTGGAAAAGGATGGTGAAATAAAGAACAAGGATTTTTTGTTCTTGTGGAACCTAACACGCAAGAAATGAAAAATGGTTTGGGATACCGTCCTTCTAAAATAATGCAAGAAAATAAGAGACCTTAATTAATTATCAACATTGTTATGTGTAAAACAAAAATCAATCTCACCTTAAAGCATCTATAACTTCTCGATATGAATTCTAAACCATCATGGAAATATTTTGAAGATGACAAAGCTTTGAAAAAAATGCTAGGAGTTTACAATAAATCATCTGCTCCTCCACAATATAAAAAGGTTACATGTGCTATGATTAGCACCAAACAAAGAAATGGAGAAAAGGAGAATGGTGAGATAGACATGAATAATGAAGAGTACAACCCTAAATTTTTGAAATCAAACACTCTTCCTTTAGGGGATACCATGGATATAGAAATGAACATTAATGATAAAGAGAAAGTGATTAAGATAGGAAAATGTCTTGATGATAGAGAATAAGAGGATACTATAACTTTTCTTCATGACTTTCTCAAACTTTTCTCTTGGACTTATTTAAATATGCCAAGAATTGATCCTAAGATTATAACACACAATATAGTCCTTGATGATAATGCTAGGCTTGTCAGACAAAAGATTCCAAAAATGAACCCTAAAATAGCCTTAGTAGTTAAGGAAGAAATTTAAAAACTCCTTGAGGCTGGTTTTATATGACCTATAGATTATTCTCCCTGGATCTCAAACATTGTCGTAGTCGCAAAACTTGACAATCATATTAGGATGTGTATAGATTTTTGTGATTTGAATAAAGCATCTTTAAAAGATGACTTTCCCCTTCCTACTATTGACATGATAGTAGACTTGACTGCGTGACATGCTTTGTTGTCATTCATGGATGATTTTTTTTGGATACAACCAAATCTTCGTCAACCCTCAAGATCAGTATAAAATAGCATTCACAACTATTTGGGGAATTTGTTTTTGGAATATGATGCATTTTGGATTGAAGAATGTAGTTGAAACATATCAATGAGCTATGACACTGATATTTCATGATTACATAAATACAATTTTGGAAGATTATTTTGATGATATTCTAGCTAAATCTTTAACAAGACAAGATAATGTGAATGTTCTTCAGAATATTTTTGATTGAGTTCAAAAATATAACATGAGATTGAATCCAAAAAAGTGTTTCTTTGGTGTAGATAATGGAAAATTTTAGGTTTCATCGTATCTCATAGAGGCATCAAGGTGGAAACAAAGAAAATCGATGCTATAGTTAACATGCCACCTCCTAAAAATATCTCTCAATTACATACCTTACAAGGAAGAATTCAAGACATTCATTATTTTGTAGCATTCTTAGCAGATCAAACATTACCATTTACACATATCCTCAAGAAAGACATACATTTTGATTGGAACGAAGATTGTAAATAGGCCTTTGAAAGTTTGAAAGATTGCCTTGTCACTCCACCTATTTTACAACCTATCATGCAACACAAACCATTCATCCTTTATACATTAGCATTAGCCCGTGCTCTCGCAACATTGTTGGCTCAACAAGATGAAAAGGATAAATAACATCTTGTTTATTATGTTAGTCAAATATTGATTGATTATGAGAAACAATACACAACAATGTAAAAATAGTGTTTGGCTCTTGTACTCGCTACTAGGAATTTGCAACACTACTTATTGAATGCAGAAATACAAGTGATGATGAGGTTTGACCCTTTTAGGAACCCGTTCACTAAAACAGACTTATCCAGATGATTAGCTAAGTGAGTAATGTTGTTAATTGAGTTTGGCCTTTAATTGTTTCACAAAAAGAAATTACGGGCCAAGCCTTGACTGACTAGTTAGTTGATGCTTCTTCTCCTTTAGCATTATCTAGTAATGATTCTTTCCCTGATAATGTGTTGATGATCAAAGAAAACACTTGGGAATTTTATTTTGACAGATCTAAGTGTAGAACTAGCTCCCATGTAGGGTTTACTATAAAACCGCTTACAAAAGATCATATTCCCTTATCATATCTGTTAAAATTCCTATGCACAAATAACACATCTAAGTATGAAGCTCTAATTGTTGGAATATGTGCAACTCTCACATTAGGAGGCCAAAATATTAAGATATTTGGTGACTCACAATTATCATTAAGAAAATAAATGGAACATATCAAACAAACATGAAAAATTATCAAAATACAAGGATCTCACAATGAATTTGTTAGATAAGTTTGAATCATTCACCATTGAAAACATCCCTCAAAAATATAATTGTCATGCAGATGCAATGACAAGTACAACTTCTCTTATCTCCCCTCAAGATCCTTCCAAAGACTTCACCTTCATTGTGCATGCAATTATGAAACCATCAATCAAAGATAAAGAAAACAAAGTGCTAGAAAAAACCATAGAAGACTCAAGTGAATGGTATGATACAATATTCAATTATCTAAAAGATGGTATCTTTCTTGAGCCAACAAATAAAAACACTTTCTGTCGTCTTCAAAAATTTGCATCTAGATATATTATCCTAGCATACATCTTATATAAAAGATCATTGATGGAATTTTACTTAGGTGTCTTAGACAATCTGAAATCCCTTTAGCACTTGAAGAAGTGCATGTGGGTGCTTGTGGGGGAAATTTCGGAGGAAGATCATTAGTTCAAAATCTAATATGCATGGGATATTATTGGGGAAATATGGAAATAGATTCCTTTGAATACATTAAGAAATGTCATAAATGTCAAGAGCATCAAAATTTAATCCATGCTCTTACCTCCAAGCTTTGTGCACAAGTTCCTATTTGGCCATTCTTGGTATGGGGTTTGGATATTATTGGAAAAGTATCTCTACCTTCATCCATTGGACATATATTTATAATCATGATGACATTATTTCACGAAATGGGTAGAAGTTATTCCTCTTCAATCAACAACTACTGATGTAATATTTCATTTCTTATTGGAACACATTATTGCTCACTTTGGACTTCCTTCCACATTAGTTTTAGACAATGGGACACCATTTAAGAATAATTATGTGAAGAATTTCTTGGAAACATTTAATATACAACATTTATTTTCAATGCCATATTACCCACAATCTAATGAAAAATTTGAATCAACTAAGAAAACTCTTGAACAAATTCTAAGAAAAATAGTGAAAAACATAATAATGATTGGCATATGCAATTAACATACACGTTATGGGATTATCATACTAGTATGAAAACTTCAATGGGAAACACACCTTATAACCTTGTTTATGGTGTCAAGGCAATTATTCCCTTGGAGTTAGAGATTCCCTCCTTGAGAATCATTTTTCAAGGGCTAATTGATGACAATACTTATAGGGAACAATGATTACACCAAATTGAAATGTTCGATGAAAGGTGTATCAATTCCCTTGAACATATTCAAGATTACCATAAGAAAATGCAACAAAATTATAATAATCATGCCATCCCTCATTCACTCAAAAAGGGTGATTTGGTGCTATACGAGAATCAATGAAAAAGTTAATGCCAACCTAACAAAGAAATGAGAGTTTAGCCCTGATTGGTTAGGACCTTATGTAGTTGAGTAAATCTATGTGTCAGAAGCATACCTAATATCCAAAATGGATGGTACACCTCTTTGGGAACCTATTAATGTCGTGCATTTGTATTGGTGTTATACCTAGCCTTTCTAAATAGTGTGAGTTATTGAAGAAACATTGTTAGAGGTAATAGGCAGTGTGCCATTATCTCTCGTGGTTTCTTTGTTCCTGAAAACTAGTCTTCTATGTCTTGAATAATGGAGTAGTGGGTCCATTTTGGATTTAGATTCTTACTTTAGATATCATGCTATTCAAACCTTATGGTGTACGTTATGTTGGATTAAATTCTTATTTTCATTTTATATTTTACATTTAAATCATGAGTGCATATAATTTAACATAACATATTACCTCATAAATCTAAGAAATTTTAATAAAAGACATGTTAGATCATGAAGATATTTATTGAATAGTTTGACAGATATTATTTAATAAATCAAATTTCCATCTAACACATAAATATAAAATCCAAACATGCTCGTATACATATATCAAAATTTTTAATACATCTCATCAATAGTAAAATGTCACTATGGCATATGAATGTTGAATCCCTTGGGATCTGGTGTTTGCACCCATTCAGAAATGGTTGTGTGAGACTAAGACCTACTCATGGTAGAAATCTCCCACATAGTTCATAGTTCCCCATGTAATTCACCCCCCATATCAGTTTGTCCACACACTCTTCCTCTACATAGTCTCTTTGAGCCTAGATTATAGCATTCTCTCTATAGTTGACCTCTGACTATAATATAGCCTCTCTCTCAGATATTTGAGCTACTTAAGCCTCCACTAACTCCACCTCAAGTGTTGATACTTGACCCTTAGCTTGATCAACACACTTGGATATGCTATCATATGCTCCTCTGAGCCTCACATAAGGCTCAAATAGGTCCATGTGTTGCACCACAAACTGTGGGGGAATGATACCTATGATAGTAGCCTCATCTATAGGAAGGGGTGGTACTATCTTGATAGCCACACATCAAAATAGGTCACCAAGATCTACCGCAAGCCCTATGAGATATAAATCATAAGAATAATCAATATATATCATCACAATATACATATACATGAGCATGATATACATAAAAACATAAAACATAACAATAAATATCATCAACTAGGTCTGCAACATGATCTGTAGGAATCTTGAATGCCCCACTACTCTCCCTGTGATCTCATACACTCGCATGTGTAGACTATGACCTCATAACTAGTGTAGGAACTATATCTCTCCACTCCAATCTAGGAGGACTGGCCTCACCTTTGTCATTGTCCTCACTTGTAGGCTGCCTCTACTCATCCTCTTTATCTTCATCATCCTCATCTGCATCATAGTCACTATCCTCCATTGACTCCTCATCCCCATCTAGAAATGGGTATGCTTAATCTATCCCCTAGATCTGGTAAAGGTCCTACAAAGCCCATAGGATAGCCCATAGGAAATCTAGGTCCTAGATGAACCACCTCCCACCACTCATCATACTCCTCTATCATTCTGACATGATCAACATCAGAAACTGGGGAAATGTTTGTATCCTCATCCTGTGCATCACTTTAGGAAACATTGCCTGCTATTAGTCATATAGGGTCACTAGGCCTGTAGGTGTTGTGTACTAACCATTTGTATGAAGACTATGTACCTTCCTAAACTATCTCATGATGTGATCATAATAGAATGGTCTCACTATGTGATCATGTTGTCCAAGTAAAAAAAATTCCCTATTCATCTTCCTTATCTTCCCTATAGTATCTAGCTAGAAGAGCTCCATCAGATAAGGTCTCCATACAATATCCTCCTCCATCATCCTATCAAATCTAACCCTCCAAAATAGTACATCATTGTGCTACCACGCCTGTCTAAGTGGGTAACTAAAGGCCCACAAGTATCCCACCATATTGAAAATTGAAAATCCCCTAGGTCTGGTACAAGTAATCTACTCCAAGAACCAAGTCTATAGTAAAGTGTAGTGTAGCATGTTGTTCACCTCTCCATAGGTAAACCAACACAAGTCATAGTATAGGTGTCTTAGTATGCTATGACTGCATGCAAATATGACACAATAGCGCTCCATGTCTCTGATTATGTGCACTAGTATCCCCTCTAGATGTTCCCCATAGCCATCAAGAACTAGTACCAATTCTACTATAAAGATCATGATGCATCCGATGAGTGGTGACTGCGCATGTAGAAGCCATGCAAGCTCAATGCATGGTCCTCTAGTCCTTTGAAAAAATAGTCTCCCTAGGAAATACTTGGTGTCAGACCGCATCTCCTCAAAGCTCTTTCCCTTTGCTAGGAAAACCATCTCTCCTTGGATGGTCACCTATAATATCCAGTGAACATCCTCTAGGTTGATAGTCATCTTTGTTGTAGGTAAGTGGAATCTGCAAGTGTCTATGTATGATCTCTCTACCAGTGCCATTAGCATGGCATCGTGATATCACATAGCTAGGGAGAGGTAGGCCTAGTAGAGACCCATCTCCTGGAGGATCTGCACATCCTCCTCAGATAGCTGATCAAAAAGCTCTCATAGATGGTTGAAATTTCAGCCGCCCAGGTGTTGGCATGACCGAGGTGTAGTCTAGCATAGAAAAGAAGAAAATGTTATTTAAAAAATCTTAAAAATTTGAATTTGTGCTTTAATGATCAAAAAGTGTGCTAAAGTTGCTCTGGAATATCTTAATTAAGGGTTCTAGACACTTCATTCCTTAACTAGAACACTTTGCGACAAAGTGCGACACTTTTCCACAAAGTGGGGCATTTTTCTAGAAAGTGGCACACTTTGCAGTAATCTAGAAAAAATGAAAGAAAATCACTCTCTAGACTCTAAATTCATTTAAAAATTTCATAGAAACATAAAAAATTGACTAAATAAAAGTACAAAGAAGGCTAAATCAACTCATAGTAGGTTGTAGCTCATCTCGTGCAACTACCTCCTATAGAAGTTTGATCCATAGGTGTCTGGATGGGCATCTACTCCGCATGATGGCTCACTCTACTCCAAGATCACTCTACAAAAAGGTAAAAGGTAAAATGAATATGAATTACCTCCCCTTTTATGTTTATATACATGAATTTTTAGGTCACTTTTTATTAAAAAGAAAAGAAAACGAATCCTTTTTATTTAAAATAACATATTAGGAGATGGCAAACTCCATTTTAGATGTTGTCTATTGCATTGGAATCATGGTTCCACTCTCGTTCTCATAAAATTTATATCATTAGGTGGCATGGTACTTGGAAGTTCCCTATGATGGACTTTTTTAGTTTTATGTGGTTGGATTGCTACCTTGATTCCACCTTCATAAAGCAAGCGGAATCAAGGAGGGGCATATATCCACTTGTGAATTCAATTTACTAGGAAATTTAGATAAGTGGATTATTTTTGAGCTATTAATGAGTCTATGATGCAGGATGCGGTTCATAACATTGTGTTTTTTTAGGTAACTACATTGGGGACTTCATTCTCTGCAACAAATCCATATGAGTATCATTTTATAAAGTTACTTTATTTGAAGTACTTTAGCTTACATATGTACGTAGTGTCATATGGGCGCTAAAGTGGGGGCTAAATGTAGTGTAGAAAATTTTATACCTTTACATTTTCACACTTAATTTTGACCTATTTTAGCATCCCTTGCATTAAATTCCCTTTAGGTCACTTATTTTGGGCCCCTAAGACCCCTTTTGGTGCATCTTGAGGCATATTTCAATTGCAAACCCGATTCAAATCCACAAACAACCTTTATTCTTGGCAACCCACCTTTTAAAATTACAAAATAAGCTTGGTAGGACCATGACACCCTTTGTGGCATCTTAGTCCCTCTTGGTGGGACCAAGACACCACTGAGGGCTTCTTAGTCCTAAGGGCTTTATTTTTAAGAATTAAAAATGATAAATTAAAATGTTTGATTTAGATTAGTATTTTGTCAGCCGTTGGGATCTAATAATCAGGTTATTAGATAGGAGTGCCTATAAAAGTAAGATTCACACCCCATTTTCACCTAAGAAAGTAGGTTGAAGAAAGTTGAGACAAGTTTTGAATAAATTTTGAAGGAAATTTTCAAGAAGCAAGGAATTGAGGTCTTGGAGTAGTCTTCTAGTGTTTTTGTAGGTTTTTCAAGTCTATTTTAAAGTCAAAATCTAGCATTGCCAAATAATTATGATGGATGTCTATGGAGGATCATGAGAGATTCTAGGTAGGAGATGCAACTAGCCATACTTCCAACCCTAAGGACTTGTTTCTTGAGTGATTCCATCTTCCATTGTTGTTCTATTTTTTGCCTAAGGAAGGTATATTTCATGTTTATGGCTTATTAGGGTGATTTGAGATCTCCTTTGTAGGTCACTTTCATTTCCATCTTAGGAATTCTATTCTAGCACATTTGAATAGGGTTTCTCCATGTTATAGCTTGCATAATCTTAGAAACACTTAAGATTAGGGCACACACACATTTACATTCTTAGATCTATGCTTTTTTATCAAGGTTTAATTATCAAACAAGGGGTTTCACCAAGGCAAACCCCCATAAACAATCAATCAAATTTCCTTTGTTTTGTAGGTTATTTTAGAGGTTCAAATCTGAAGATCCAGTGAAGAAGGAAGCGTAGAACTTGAATCTTGGGATCACATTCAAAATTTGCAAAAATTTAGATCGATACTAAGAGAATAGTAAGGGTGATTTAGTCGTCTAGGTGGAATTTTTTAAATATTCTTTCAGATCGTTTGTTGACATCTGAAGATTCCATATTTCCCCCAAAAACTAGCAGTGGGACTAAGACAACAATAATGATGTCTTAGTTCTCCCTGGCATATTTTGATAGCTTCTTTTCATTTCCAGAATCATCATCCCATTTCCATACTTCACAAGTACACATACCCTAACTTGTTGTTGCTTAATTTCATCATTCACACTCCTCATTTAGCTTGCATTACTAGGTTTTGTGAGTTGAATGTTAAGTTGTAAGAACACCCTCCTAGGTCTTCCCTATTGAGAATTGACTGACCCTTTGGGTTTATAGTCAATTTAATTTGGGATCCTAGGACATTCTTGAATGATATAAGGAACAATAGGGTCACTTCAACTCCCTATTTTCTTTATAGTTAACAAGGAAACTAGGGAAACATAGACCAAAGTTCTGAGCCCCAAATATTCTTTGAGTGTTGTAGATTATACTCCATACTTAGTTATATAAATGGATCAATTGTTTGATTCAGATAAAGTATCAACTACTTAACTATGCATAACATAATATCACATAATTCTATATACATAGAATTCTGGTAGTAGTATATTATTAATATCAACTAAGTGCATTCACATCTCCTTATATCTCTTATTTAGATAATATATATTTATATATCTTCCCCTATACTCGATACATTTACTACTATCCACTATTTATTCTCCCTTTTTCTCCTTCATTTCCTATTATACATATTTTTTCTTATTCATATATCTATAGGATGGGGTGCGACCCATATATCCTACCCCTACCATAGACGGTATCTCTTGAATCTTATGATCCATAAGCTCTTTATGGAAAGATATAGTAGGATTTGGTTGGTGATATCTTAACTATTGCACTTTCATACAACCATCATCCCCCCATTTTTTTAATTTATTTTTCCTCATGTAAAATCTACTACATAGGGAGACTATCCTTATATATATCCTTCAACATGATTTTTTTTTTCTCTCACTAAGTTTAGGCCAACTAAAATTGTTGGGTCTAGATTAGAATCTATAACATCAATAACTCAGCATCTGGAATTATATTTGGAATTTGGATCTTCTACGCTAGTTGTGCTTCCTTAAGGACCTGGGTGACGTGTGGGTATGTGCTGGATCATCATGGAAAAAATAGGCCCGTAAGTGGCAATAAAATTCAAAAAATCAGAGTTAGGAAACTTGACGTAAAAATTTGAATAAGTTATCTATATTATTTCAAAAATATGTAAGAATAGAATCTATAGAAAATTGAATGAATTTTCTAAACTACTAGGTTTATTTTAAAAAAATAAAATCTATTTGGTGAAATTTTGAAATTTCAATGGAGTAGTACTTAAATTCTAACAAAAAAATAAGAAGTAGGTGTCTGTGTGACCACCCTAACCACAATAAACCGATGATATTTTTTTATAAGATTTTAGATATAAGTAGGGGACTCATGTCCGGATGTGATGCATATTTTTTTGTAATTTTTTTCCAAGTAAATAATTAATTATGATTTTTTTATTACAAATTTTTTTAACTATAAAAACTTGTATGTCTAACCACCTTAACTTGGTCAAAACTTCATGAAATTATTATTTTTTTTTAATCCTATAGTATGTGAAACATAGAATGTGATGCATATTTCAAATTCAAAAAATGTGATACCGTTTGAAAGTTATAGATGTTTTTCCATCAGCCTATTAATTAGGACTTTAGTCATAATTGAAATAGAAAATGGATAATAATTATTTATTAAATTTAAAGTAAATCATAATTTATATTGGTGGAAAGCTGAGAATATCCTTTAAAAACCCTTTTTGTTTCATCAATTTGGGGTTAAAAAAAAGTTGTTAGCCACATGGGCCATCATATCACTTAGATATCTCCACTTCTTGCCCCATGATGATCCTTCACATACACGTGTTCCAACCTTTAGTTACTAATTCTCTTAGTTTGAGAAATCTATTTGTATTGTTATCCTTTTCGTATTGTAACTATTGAAACTACCCATATAATTCTTCTATCTCCACATAGGATTGGCCAACTATATCTTGCAAGGCATCATACATTGTTTGTCTTTGAATTATCTAAACTTCCAACTAATCTATTTGAGCCTTGATTGGAGTAGTTATCATGGCTCATTATAGAAAAAATTAAGATAGGGAATTACAATCCCTTATGTATTGTTCAAGATGCTAATATGTGACTCTAGGGTAGAATGTGGGGGAGCACATTTCTTTCTTTCTTCATATACTTTTATATTATATATTTATACCCGAGTTTGATTGCATGGTCTTATTTTGTAGTTGGTTATCCTTAATCACCCCATCTATAAAGAAATTTAGTTGCATCACCAAGGGTTCTGTTGAGTCCTCTTCTAGTTGAGAGAATTTTCTTTGTATATTATTTACCATATTCTTTAACTAATCAAAGTTTTCCACATGATTTTTTAAGATGTCTTCTCTTGTAATTTTTTTAGGATCTCTCCTAATTGTATATTATACAAAGGTTAGGTACTCACAATATCCACCTATGATCCCACTAGAATAATTTGAATTAGTTGTAGAGATTCCAATTATTGGTTTTTTCTTTCTTTTACATAGAATTCCTCAATGGAATGCATAGAGAAAGTTATGGAGGATGAAGGTGTTTGTAGTTGTGGAGGCTAGGAAGACTATTCTTTCTCCAGAGAAGTTTCTTTATAATCTTATTATTCCCCTCCCAACTATTGTTAAGCTTTCTCTATGGATTCCTTTATCTTTACTTGGACCTTTTCAGTAATCTCTAACTTCTCCATCATCAATTTTTCTAACCTCTATTTAGACTAGAGATCCTTGGTCAGTATCTCTATTATCCTTTAATTTTTTAGATGTGTAATTATAGGTGCTATTTCCCCAATAGAAAAGTAATTTAGTCTCTCCTATTCTTTCAATTCTTTCTCTCTTCTCTTCTTTAGTGCGATGGTTAGGGTGTAAAGGCATATTTCACATGACTTGAAGTATAGTCCTAACATTTTTTTTATAAAAAAATTGATGGGATAAATTAAAGTATTATTATCAAGTGATCATGCTTACCCTCACCTTTTAGGACTTCTAGGATGAAGTCCAATCTTAAGGGGGAGAGTGTGAGTGTTGGTAGAAGGAGATGTTAGGATAGGATAATATAGAGAGATTGTTATATAATTGCCATTTATGTCAAAAAAGCATTATAAGGGTTGATGCCAAAAGGATAATATAGGGTAGTCATAGTGATCAATGATATCTAAGGATGTCATAATGATAGAGATTAAATCACTAGAAGAATGGTGAAGAATGATGTATTGAAGAGCATGTTTTTTAAATTTGTAAAATTTTGTCATGAAAAGTTGTCATGCTCCCATAGAGATCATTTCCAAAGGTTTTTAGAGAAAATAGGTAGCATATCTGTTTTGGGTTGTTCAAGAATATTTCAGAAGCATGATTTGTATATTTAGGAAATAAATGGTAAGATTAGAAATGATTTATTTTTCTTCTCTGGAAAATCGATGGTTTTGTAGAGAAACACTAAGGGTTCTAAATCATAAGTTCTTTATAGTTTTAAAATTTTTAGTTGACCTCTTATAGTTATTCATTGGATACTTAAGTTATGAATTAAGGCCATGAAGTCATTTTTTAATTATCCCCTCGACCTAGGGTTTACTAGCTAAGTGAAGGTTAAATATTTATAAAGTATAAAGTCTAAATATTTCACTCCCACTATTCCACAAGGTTCATGGTGGACATGACTCTTTTTTGTCGTGGAAGTGTGAAACTTAAGAATGTGTCCAGTGGGACTAAGTTCTTATTGGCTATCACACTACTAATGAGTTTTGATAAGGTGGTAACCATGATACATGTAATAATTACAAGTGTCAAATAATTAATGTGTCACACATTTGATTTACATTGTAGTCATGAATCACCCAAAGAGCTCAAACTTGTGATAAGCAATATAACTTCACATATGTTGATAGATAGGATATTTTTTCTAGTTCATAGAAGGCATGGCAAGTAATCACTTTAGCTATATGAAGACATGTATACATAATAATATGTGGAAAAAATTTATTGCATCACTCAAGTGATATTCCTCACACAAATAAGAAGATAGGTTCTAAGTGAAAATGTGTTAAGATACTAGGTTGTAGTAGACATAAATGACATATGTTTAAAGGAGAGTTTATCAAATGAACCTATTTTAAAGTTGAATAATTCCAATGATCATTGGATAATAGAATAATGATAAAAATCAATAGCTGGCCTTTAAAGTCATGAATCTCACAACAACCAATCAGTGGTATGAATAGTTAGGTGGTGGAGCTTGACACATAAGATGAAATTGGATCTGCCACCACATGACAAAATTGAATTATGATTAGATAAGTAACATCATAATCACTCAGGTACTGAAAACATCACATAGAATTCAATTAAGTAGTATGGCCATTTATTACAGGTATAGATCGTGCATATCAAATCTATGGTTTAATATAGAGAACACAAGCAATGAAACAAATAATATAAAATAAGTTTAATTATTCAAAATGTAATGAGCTAAGTGAATGATAATATATGTGCAAAAAGAAAGGGTGCATAGCTCAGTAAGAAATGTGTATGCAAGCTTAGATGAAGGATAAAAATGTTTAAACAAAGATAAACTAGTAATGACAAGCCTAGATCAAACACATATAGATATTTAGGATACACATTTTTGGAGAAGGAAGGATAGTAAATTCTTGATATGATATTAGAAAAAGACAAAAGAATTGTTCCTATAGTAATAGAGAATAGAAGATATTCTAAAGAGCAGAATAAATTAGTGATGAAGAAAATTTACAATTATAGACTAGACCTGGAATAAGGAATTGGATTCAATCTGAATCATTTGTAATCAAGAGTTGTATCTCTTTATATCTAATTGGTTGGTGCCATCAAAATATTGCTTTGGTGCTTAGTTATTAGATTGGTGTCTCCTTAGAGTTAGTGCTCCTAAAATATTGGATTGGTGTATCCTTAGGGTTGGTGCACTTAGTAACCAATGAGGTTTTTATTATGAGGCTATATTAGGAAAGTATATCCTATCAGCTATTCTCACCATGGGTTTCCCCATATCAGGTTTTCCATGTACATCTAGTGTTATGTGTAATTATGTATGTTTGAACTCTACATGTTCTAATTTGGTTTAAAATAATTGAAGGACTGATTCTAATTAAATCTACCAATTCACCCCCCTCTCAGTACATATGTGTGTTCCAACAATTATTAATAGAGACTTGATTTCTTTGAAGAAGCTTAATCAACTCAGGTAGATCTTGAAGTGTGAAAACTATAATGCCAAGTCAAATAATGCTATTCTTTGTGGATTGTCTAACTTAGAGTTTGTCAAATTAACCCACTTTCAAACTATGCATGAGGTTTGGGAAAAGTTGAAGAAAATATATGAAGGTGATGATAAGGTATAGAAAACCAAAATAAAAACTTACAAAGGATATTTTGAAAGTCTTAAGATGGGTGAAGAAGAGAAAATTAAAGACTATCCCGTAAGAGTAGATGAAGTCCTCAATGCAATAAAAGGACTTTGAGAAGATATAAAATAATAATTCATTATCAAAAAGGTTCTAATATCCTTTCCATCTAGATATTTCTCTAAAATTTCTACAATAGAATAAGAAAGAGATTGGGATAAAATCAATATGAATGAGTCACATAGCACCTTCACTACATATGAGATGAGGACATGAGATGTAGATACCTCCAAGAGAGAATCCACATTCAAAGAAGCCAATAAATAAAAGGTAGAAATATCTACATCTGGATCTAAGAAGACTGATGAAGAATAAGCTACCTTTTTCAAAACATTAGGAAGAGTGTCTTATAGAGATAAGTTACCCTTTAAATGTTTTAATTGTGGTAATGTGGGAAACTTCACTGCTAAGTGTCCTTATAATTAAAATTATAACTTTGTGCAAGAAGATAGTAAAAATGTGAAACCCTCCTACTCTAAGAAAAATAACTTCTTTAGAAACAAGAAGAGTCATTATACAAAAGAAGAGAGTGAGTCTTTTGATGAAAGTGATAGATCAGATGAAGACCATGATTATTCCTTTGTGGTTGAGGAAAATGAATCCCTATTCATGGAATTAGGAGAAAAATTTGATGATCAAGAAAAAGAAGATTTTGATGACTCTAGTGAAGAACAAGAAGGAGAAGTAGATCTAGAGGGTGAACTCATTTGTTCCCTATATGAGATCGAAAACTTGAGAAAGGAAAACTCAAAACAAAAGAAGCATGCAGAAAAAGATATTGAAAAACTATATAAAAGTCTTGAGAAATCTAAACAAATGACAATTATCCTAAAGACCCTAGTTGAAGAACTCAAAAGAATAGAATATGTAGTTAAAATTGAACTATAATCTAAATATGATGAATGCTTAAAACTAGAATAAAAAATAGTTGGTTTGTGAAAATAACCTGTAATAACAAGAAGTGATGTTGAAAAGAATATTTTGTTTATAACAATACCGATATGCTTGATGAAATGTTAAGAAAACTAAAGGTACATAAAGATATGTCTAGTTTCAAATTTGAAAAAGGTCAAACCTCATGTTCAAATGATTCTTCATTAAGAAACTAGAAGTAAAATCAAATACAATCACTACAGATATAGATGGTTTCATAAGGGTGAAAGACCTAGAGAAGAAGAAGTCAACAAGACCTGTTAATCCTACAAAAAGAAATTCTATCACCATGTATTCCTCCTTTTAGGGTTATTTTTATATTTGTAATCAATTTGGTCATAGGACTAGTGAATGTAGAATTGTACCTAATATAAGATCTATGTGAGTGGAAATTCATTTACTCCTTTGTTATATACAAATATAATATTCTATAACTATAATAATCTTGGTCATATAGCTAAACATTGTATAAAAAACACTATAAAACCAAGAGTGCAAAGAAAAAGGAAAGAAAAACTCCCTAAGCTAAATAAGGATTCACAAGTATCTAATAAAAGGAAAGATAAGACATAAAATAGACTTAAAATGTATGAAAAAATAAAGGTATAGAGACTACACAATTAATGATTTCTCAAACAACATTTCATGTAGAAATGAAGAATTTATGGGTAATAGATAGTGGTAGTTCTAAACATGCAACTAGTGATTTAAGAGCATGTTAATCAAACTATTTAACTACAAAGAAGCATATATTAGTTTGAGAGATAATACTGTAGTAAGAATCTATGGTAAAGGAACTCTTAGTATAGATGGAAAGCTATCTACACATGATGTCCTTTATGTTGAAGGATTAAGGAATAATATTCTAAGTGTTAGTAAAATGTGTGACAATAGATACAAATTCATATTCAATGAAGAAGGTTGCAAGATAACAAAAGATAAATCAAGAAGAATTGTTGCAGAAGGTAAAATGACTAAAAGAAACATTTATAACCTCAAAGAAGTGGATAGTAGAATTTGTCTTATAGGATATATTTATGAAAGTTGGTTATTTCATAGAAGAATGGGTCATGTCAACTTTGATAATCTGGTAAAGGTTAGCTCAAATAAGCTTGTTAGACATATACCTAAGCTAGCCAAACCTACAAACACTACATGCAAAGAATGTTAGAAAGGTAAGAAAACAAGGGTTAGAATTTTAGAAAAAAGAATATGACACTTCAAAACCTTTGGAGTTAGTGCATATTGATCTTTGTGGTCCTACAAGGACAAGGGGATTGAAAGGAGAAAGATAA
Organism: Sequoiadendron giganteum; assembly: GCA_007115665.2. NCBI lineage: Eukaryota > Viridiplantae > Streptophyta > Pinopsida > Cupressales > Cupressaceae > Sequoiadendron > Sequoiadendron giganteum. Next base: position 231,777,326 of record CM021106.1, read on the forward strand.
TTCCTTTTATTAATAGACTATTACTCAAGAATGACATGGGTAACCTTTTTGAAAGACAAGTCTCAGGAATTTGAGATATTTAAAATCTTTAGGTCCATGGTTGAGAAGGAAATTAGACTAAGAATGAAATTTTTAAGATCTAATAAAGGTGGAGAATTAACCTCAATGAATTTATAAAATATTGTGAAAGATATGGGATCATAAGGCAATATTTTGTAGCAAGAACTCCATAGTAGAATGGAGTTGTTTAAAGTAAGAATAGGACAGTTAAAAAATGGCTAGGAAAATGTTAAATGAGTCCAAGTTAATTGATGTATATCGGAGAGAAGTAGTATAGCATAGTATTTTCCTTGAATAGACTTCAACTAAGGGTAAATAGTGAAAAAACTCCTTATGAACTATGGTATGGTACCTACACCTATTAAATACTTCAAATAGAAGAAAATGCTACAACAAAAGAGATGAAAATAATTTAGGAAACTTTGACTCAATATGTGATGAAGGAATATTTCTTGGATACTCCACTCAAAGAAAAGCCTACAATAGACAATGAAAAATGTCCTGAGCTTTCAAGGAACATTTTCTCAATAATTCACCTTCTTCCAAACACAATTAAATAATTTTAATTATTTAATTAGTTCACTTTACCTTATTCCTCTTTTTATTAATTTAAATAAATATCAATTTTATTTCAATTATGTCACTAATTTATCTTTTTCTTCCCATAACTAAATAAATTTATTTAATCATTTTCCCTTCTCTATAATTAAATAATTATTTTTATTTAATTATTTATCATTTCACTCTTTGTCATTAAATAATTATTTTCAATTATTTAATTTTTTGGTATTGATAATAGTATAACGATTTACATTTTATAGAAGAAGCTTTTTAGCTTGCTTATCAATAGAGTATACATTATCAACCCATTTTGCATTGCCAAAAATGAGGGTACAAGCCCACAACCAATTTAGCTAGAATAGTATGTGTATTCCAGAAGTCCTATCCTTAGCATAATCCAAAAGTTCCAAAACATTACAAAAAATTGGATAAGCGTAGTAGTCCATAGAAAAAGAGTACAGGAGTATTCTAGATCATTCCCTATATTATGTACCAAAAAATGATGTAACTATCACAAGAGGGCTTAGTTCTTGGTATTACTACTATTGAATTTAGAATCACCACACTCGACATCCTAGGCATTAGGCTACACCATAGATATGTTCTCTGAGACTTGCATCGTGTTGTAGATCACTTTAGGCATGTTTCCAGCCCCTAGTTCCCTATCGTAGCTTCATTAAAGACTTTTTTGGATTCCCTCAACACCCTAAGGAAGCTCTCTGAGTTGTTCTAGTTATGGTTCAATGTGTGCCCATATTTAACCTCTACTTTTTTCATCATCACTACACCATCCATTATCACCTTCATAAACTTAGCCATCAAGATTTGCGTGGTTACTATAACTTATAAAATGATAGAAAGGAATGTAAGTTTTTTGTAGACTCAATAAGACCTCTACCAATCCCCTCAAACTTGTCCTCATTCTTAGCTTTCTAGATGAACCATGAAACCTCAGTGGAGAGAAAATCCCAAAAAACTGATATTCTTTTTTTAGTTTCCTAGAGTTAAATAAAACATCATACCATCTGATCTTTCTATTTTCATTCCAAATTGACATGTAATTACAAAAGACATTACAAGCCTATTTTGCATAGAAACAATCAAAAAATATGCAAAAGAGTCTTAGGTGTCCCACATATACTGCAAATATCCACATCAGTATGATTAAGTTTGAAAGGAATTTTCTAGAGCAATAATTTACATCTGAAACAGGCCTTTTTAGGTTCTTTTACATTCTACCAAATAGATGAAATGACATTTTTTCATTTAGAATCATCAATATTTAGCTTGCAATAGGCATTAAGATGGTCTCCAATTGAATTTATTTTCATTAACTCCTTATACAAATTCTTATCTTTAATTTATGTTAATGGAGTGCCATTGTTCTCAACTAGATCAACATCAATATCACAATTTTGAATAGAATTCATAGGGAAGAAAACATTCTTACAAGAATAAACAATTACATTATAGGTCCTAACATTATAGATATCCAGATTGAACTCATTAACCAACTTGTCTAGGGACTTAAAACATTCCCATTTTCACAGATGTTATGGAAGGTATGGATACTAGCTTGGTTCCACTTTTTAGCAGAGCACCCCTGCAAAAGGGCAAGGGGTGTGTTGTTATGCTCAAGGTTCTACTAAAGGGAGTAGTAGGACTAGCACTTAGGGTTGTTATCAATATGGATGTTGTATACACCTAAAAATGGTCTGGATAAATCTAACTAGTTAAATATAATAATTTGATTAATTAACCTTTAATTCATCTATCTATAAATAAATAGAAATATTTATTTATATGGTTCACATTCTATTTTCTTCTATCTTAATTAAATAAACAAGATCATATAGTTTTTTTAATTATCATTCCCTTTTATTAAATAAACAAATTTCAATTGTTTTATTTAATAATATATCTTCCTTCCAAAATTGAATAAATCAAACTTCTAATTGAGCACATGTCTACAACTATATCTTCCCTCCAAAATTGAAGTTTCAATTGAGCAAATGTCTACAAATTTTCTTTCAATAAAGTTGAAAGTCTCAAGTGTATTCAATTTATGCTTTATGAGATCCACCAATTTTTGAACAAACTTTAAACACATGGCTTCATTCTTCCATAATTTCTTCCTAATCACTTGATAGAACGTTTTGCTAAGAGAAACATTCCCCTTCTTCTTCTCCAACCTCTTAAATTCTACCATTGATTTGTCTAGATCAAATCCAAACTGTTGCTTGCTTCCACATCATAATTTGTCTTTGAAAATCTATAAAAGCAACCTCTTGCTATAGGAAAAGGATCCAAAATTTCATTCAATCTTACACTACAAGAATTATATTAGAGAAATTTAGCATACAAAATTTGAGAAATTAGCAGTTTAGAATCATATAGAAATTATATTAGCATTCATAATCATGACTTTCATATCAGTTGCATCTTAGTTTATAATAGTTTATCATATCATTTCATATCAGGATTATAGTAGTCATATCATATCATTATCAGTATCATAGTATCATATAGATTTCATTATCAATAATTTTATCATAGCACATCATATAGTTTATTATTCTCATTCTCTAGGTTGTCATTTTAACAATCACAACACACACAATCTGAGAGCCACTCTGGTTTGATAAATCCTTGGAGTTAGAGAGCAATGGAATGAATTTAGAGATTTGATTTTTTTTCAATTAGATTAAATTTATCATTTGAATTCTCTAATAGTGTTTCATTAAGGTGTGTTGTTATTATCTCCTTTACACATATTTTCCACACACATAAAATGGCACCCATCGTGGGGAAAAATCCCCATTTCTAATGTTTTTTAGGAACGTGACTACAAATTTTGATGTGATTATGTTTTAGTGTGACCGAGAGTTCTTATAATGCATCTGACACATATTTCAGTGCATCCAAATACTGTTTCAATGCATTCGACAAACATTGTAGCACATTTGATTATTGTTATGGTGCATCAGAAGCATATTTTGGTGCATACAATCAAGAATTTAGCACATTCAATTACTATTATAGTGCATTTAAAAATTATTTCAGATCATTCATTTATTATTTTAGTGCATATATCAGTTGTTTTAGCGCATGTGAAGTTTAGCGCATATGCTTAACATTTTAGCGCATCTTACTGTTTTAAAAAAATAAATTAAAAAAATTGGATATTAATCACTATTTTTTGTGTTGCAGGTAGAAAGTACATTTGTCAAAGATAGAAGGTTTGAAAAATTTACGCCAGTCAAAGACAAATACTACGAATTACTAATGGTGTTTGCAAGGTTTTAAGTTTATTATTGTTTTCCTTTATTTAAGATAGGCATCTAGATTTTAAATAAAAGGATAATTGAACCACTTGTTTATTGTGGTTGAAGTGATAGGCCTATGGTCTCCCCTTCACTAGGTGATCAAAATGCTAGATTCACTTTTTTTATGCTTTTATTAACATCTTTAAAAGGCTGGTTGTAGTGGGAAAAAGTACTCACCCTATGTGAATGACCTAAGTGGGAACAACCAAAGCTAGGTTTTCCAACCCACTATAATAAAAAATCGAATTCAAGGAAATTCTGAAATTTGATGGAAGTGTGCAAGATTTAACCATCCCCAAATCCTTTGTTCTAAAGTTTGGGAGGTCTCCTAAGGGAGTTTATCTATTTCCACACTGAATGGAAGCCCTATCTAAAAAATTTAAGGTATAATAAAATCATGTCAATTTCTAAACACTTTCTATATCACAGTGCAAGGGGAGAGAAGAATCTGCCCCCAAGGTACTCACCATATAACTTTTAGAGACCCTGGCCAAAAGTGGGAGATTTGAATTTGGTTAAGACTCGAGAAAAGAAAAAACATGGGAACCCTCTAGGGGGTGACATGGCTATATGAGATGACATAGTTTCAAGATGCGAGTTGTGGTATTTTTAGTGATCTTTTGAGATTAGAAAAATTCTTGAACTGTCTTTATTGTGCTATACTAGTGGAAATTGAAAGAATCAGACCTGATTCTAGAACACACACTAAATGTTTGATGAGTAGACTTGAAACAACTATTTACAAACTTGTTGTTGTCTATGTAAAGTAATTTTATTTTTCAATGAATCATCTAATGAAAAAAATAAATTTCCATAATAAAAAAAATAAAATATCAAATGCAAGGTCATTAATCAGAAAGTTTATACCTTGGAGACAAAAAATTCACTGTTTAAACCAAAACAAACTATCAAAATACTGCATACTTCCAAAATAGCACAATCACTCTCTGTTATAGCACAATCAAATTTGTTTAACAGTGCATTGAAGGAATAGTCTAGCACATAGGAAGAACAATATAGTGCATAGAAGGAACTATCTAGTGTATAGGAACAGAATTTTAGCACATAGATGAAACAATATAGTGCATCCGACCACTTTAACAGTGCGTCAAAAAAATCTACTAGAGAATTTGTCAATTCTTCTAGTGCATCTGAGCATTGTTATAGCGCATCCACAAAAGTAAAAACCAAAGAGCTATTTTCACTATCTATCAGACTTTTAACATCAAAATTTAGGTTTTCTTCAGAAACATAAGCCTTTCTAAAGCAAACCAAAATCTTAAACTTTCAAAAACTGAACCTTATAAGTGAAATTATTCAGATTAAACTAAGATCTACCATCCTTAAGTGTCTAAATCAAGCACATTTGGTTAAAAATCTAAATTTCATTATCAGTATCAATAATCCTACTTCAAGAAATGAAGTATAATCATATTTATAAACTTATTCTAATCAATAGAATCTATCATTCTATTTGACTCAAGTTAATATCCTTGACACTGTTTCAAACCAAGATCAAATTTTAGTGGAAAATTATAATGTTCACTTATATGCTAGTTTTCACAAGGTCACAAAGACTAAAACTTCAAGAAGAGGAAATAAAAAATCAAACAAACATGTCTTAGATTGAGGAGAATCTACTCAATAGATCGAACCGATATGGAAATGATGAAATATCTGAAGAGGATCTACAAAATATGCAACAAGATCCCAAGTTCCATAAGTTTATGGAGAAAATTTTAGAAAAGGATGGGGAAAAGTATCGTTTAATGTTGGTTGATTTAGGTGTTAAAGTTCCAAAGGAAATTGATATTAACAGACTGAAAGAAACACCTGAAAAAGCTAAGACTGAACCACACAATACAAATGAAGTGGATGCAATGAAACACCAACTACAAACCTTACAACAACAATTTCAAGATATGAAAACAGGAACCACAAAGAGATACTTGCTGTAGGATATTTATCCATATTGTTTTGCCCAAAACGTGAACATGATTCCATTTCCAAAACATTGTGAGTTCCCCAAGTACGATAAATACAATGGAAAAATAGACCCTCTTGACCATATAAGGGAATTTTGTGCTATGAGCTTAGAGTTTTCCCATGAGGAGACATACTTAATGAGGCTATTTCCATGAATCTTAGGTGGGAAATGTATGGAGTGACTCTCTAAATTAACTCCAAGAATTAGATCCTTTGAGATCTAGTTAACAAATTTATAACTCAATACTCCTACAATATACAACATGATATCACAATGAAGGATATTTTCAATACTAAACAAAAGAAAGGTGAAACATTTCTCTCATATTTACAAATATGGAGAAGGCTATTTGTAAGATATCCGCGTTCTATACTTGAAAAAGAAAATATGGAACTATTCATTGATAATTTAAACAATGAAATTAGTTATATACTTGAACTACAATGTCCACCTACATTCGAGAAAATTATCGAAAATGGTCTCAAGATAGAGGAAGTATTGGTCAAGAGAGGAGTTCTAAAAATATACAATGAAGGAACAAAAAATGCCAATTCCTCTAATCACATCAACAACAATGATAAACCCAAGTTTTGGAAAAATATAGAAATAATGGAAACAATGATGTTATGACTGAAACACAAAACGTAAAACCAATATTCAATTTAACAACAACTACCACTAAAACAACTCAAAACAATAGCCAAAGTAGCAATCTAAATAAAGATCAAAACAACAATTCAAACAATGCTGGATCTAAATCACTACAATTCCAAAAGCCATCAAATAAGAGTAAATTCACACCTTTAGGAAAATCATTGGAATCAATACTAAAGGAACTTATTGAAGCCAAACTTGTAAAATTACAAGAGTCATGAAATTGGGATCCACAAGTCAAACCATTAAAACATTCTCACAAGAAAGAGGTGAATTGAAATTGGGTAAGGTGATGTTTAGAAATGTGTATATGATCTCATTCTCTTGTGCTATAATATCTTCCCGAAGGGGATGAGGAGAAGGACAAACACGAATTTCATGATTCTTAATGATTGCCTCTTATTTCACCAAGATACCTTCATCACTCATAGGAGAGGTATCAAGAGAAGAACAACTATGATCATCATGGTTATCTATACTTGTATCCTCTTCAATCAGATCATTCCCACAAATAGGAAAGATAGGAGGGGGTGTAGATTTAAGGCAAGTGTCAACATTCTCACATTCTTGTACTAAGAGACTCTCATAACTAAGAAATGTATTGAATGAATGAATAACATGCTTATTGACTAATTTTTTTTTTGAAAGCATGGAAAAGACAAATACTAAAATTTGTGAAAAATAATCTATACAAACTCAAAATGGAAAGAAACCTAAAACATAATGACTTAAAATGAAATGTGTAAATGCAATTTTTAGATTCTAGACAAGGTAATTTTTTGATACACTATGCATCAACCTAAAAGTAAAATTTTGTAAATGCAAATTTGAAATTAAAATATACAATAAATAAACCAAATTGAGCTAGATCTAATGAAATGAATGAAATAGAAACTGAAAAAACTAAAGTAGATAGCTAACAAAAACAAATAGAATTACATATATGATGTTTTCAATGTTGTAAATGGTAGCTTTAGGTCTGATCTAGGACTAATTCTCCCAAAGGGGTGTATGAGTCCTATCGGACTCCTACAATGATTCAACAAATAAGCCTTCACAACTATGATTCAGAGATTGGACATCTAACCTGAATAGCTATTTCAATCATCATGAAGGTGAATTTAAATTATCAATTGAGGGACTTAAACTTAAAATGGTCCAACACTTTATGTGCACTAGGAATCCAAAGTAGGCATATTCATCCTATAGCTAAGAAAGACACAATGCTGAAAGTAAATTTGTGGTAAGGAAATAATATAAGTGTTGAGCATCAACCAACAACTATACTAAGTTGAAATGCATGACATAAATGAAAATATAGGAAAACAAACAAGAAACTACTTTTTTTTAATTTTCCTATAGGAACAATCACATAATGGAATTCTAGTGGCTGTAGGAATAGACAATGCCAGATTATTAACTAATTATTGAACAAAAAATAACAGCTAAAATAAACTAAGGTATGGGATAAAATACTCACCAAGTGGATCCCCTTGGATGAGTATCCCCTAAAAATAATGTAAATTCAGATGCATGAACTTATAACTTCATTTCATTCATTGAAAAATCATGAGTACAATCGAGAAACATGACTATATTACTAAAAAAACCTAAGAGTGTGAGTACATCATCAGATTGAGAAACCTCTGATTCAAATCCCTGGAGGAGCATCAGAGTCTTATTTATCTAATCACCTAGCAAGGTAGTCAACTACCACATATGAAAAGGATGCCACGTTAGGGAAAGCATAGAAAGTGGAGAGGTAGCTATCCATGCACAAAACCTATCAGGCATGTTTTCCTTAATGTGCATCTGGCACATCAGTAATGCCTAAATTTTCCCAACAAATTAAGACCATTATAGGGTAGTTATAGTTTTAATTGAATGAGAAATATTTCCATTGTCAAGAGTCTTTCCTCTATTAAATGACCACCTTATTGACCAGTATGGTGAATGTCCAGCTGATGGAATCTTCCTTAGTTGCATGCCTCAAATTATATTTGCATGACAATATTAGTACGCACAACAATTGCATATCTATAACTATCTCAAAGTGGCATTCATTAATCACATGCAAAATTAACATAGATAGTTCATATATTATGCTAATATCATTTAAAAGTTATGAAAATGAGCTTATGCCCAATGTCCAAGGTTTTAAGGAAATATCATAAAAAGATCAATATACAAGCATCAAAGTCTATGTCAACTGCAACAAATGGATAAGAAAATATATCAATAATTAGACCATAAACTAGACTCATCAAGTCCCAGTTATGGTTTTGGAAGGGTTCAAATGCTGAAAAATACACAACAAAAATTTCCCGAAAGGTAGCAAAAACAACTTATATAGGGACTAAATCACCTAGAGGGGCGAATGAGTCTTGAATTAGGGTTTTACATTGAAATCATTAAATTCTGAGTGAAATTCAATGTTTTTATTTTGTATGATGTCTAGACTAATTGCAATTATTGGTTTCAAGTAAAATTCAATGATGCAAGATGTAGAAATGTAGCCTATATACACTTTCACTAATCTAAAGTTTAGAAACCCTAGATAAAAATTAACTAATGCAAAACCTAATGCAAGGTTAATTTATGCTAGATATAGAACTATGATGGACTTCAAATCATAAAAAAGGTGTTCTAAAGGCTAGGTTCACCAAAATGAAATGAAGAAAATTATCGCTCTATGTTTTGGGAGATAGAACCACCAATTTCCTCCATGTTTCATTCAATAAAACCTTAGAGATCTTAATATATGGATGGAATGAGGGAAATATATTTGCAATAATATGTCCTAGGGTGTGATTAAAGATTAAAAAATGGGGTTCACCACCAAGCAAAGGCTTGAAAATATAGAAAATGCAAATGATATGTAAACCTAACTATGCAACCTAAGATATGAAACTAAAAAATTAGAAGAATGAACTGTGAAAGAACAAAGGTGATCCTAGAAATTTGAAGAGACTCGAAACAAGGTCTAGAATCTTGAAAATATGACTTTTAAATCACACTAGGAATTATACACCAGTAGGGGCAATTTAGTCCTATTTTAGGGTTCCGGGATGGAATTGGAATCTGGAACTACTGAACAAGGATCTACAAAAAATTCTTGAAATCTGATATACTAGGACTCATACACCACAAGTGGTAATTTATTTCGAGTATTTGGGTTGATATGAAACTTTGATATCCTTTAATGTTCTCCTATAGCTTCTCTCCTATCAAATTTTTGAGTCTAAAACATTTAATTGCAACCTATAAGTGACTTTCCATGATCTTGCAATGTAGATGACAACTTTGACAACTTTCTTCAATCTTACAACTTAGTCTTTAAATATCCTCAAACTAAAAAACACCTAGATATGCAATCACACATGTAGAGAGAGAGAGAGAGAGAGAGAGAGAGAGAGAGAGAAACTTGTTGATTATTAGGAAATAGGGGTTTTCCTTGGTCAAACCCCTTTTACGTATTTAAACCTTATGATGAGATAATGAAACATGAACACCAAACATCAAACATGAATAATGATACCTTCAATGTTGTCTTGAAATATAAAAATAAGCAATATAACATGAAGTGACCATGGAAAACGTAGATCTTGATCTTATATTACATATGAGAAAATTCTTAACTTGGATCTTAGATGCTACATCACAACACTAGCTCAACAACATGCTTGATGCACTATGTTTTTGACATGATGATGGATCTTGAATTATTGCAATAAAACTCTAATAATTTTCCCTTGAATGCCTTCTTGAATGATCTTGAATGCTCTATAATGCTCTTGTGAACCTTTAGGATGCTTGCATAAGGTTAATAAGGTGAAATAATGATTTGAAACCTTGTTTATATAGGCACTTCATCTAATTTATTGTTTATTAGATCCCAAATGCCAAAATTCACAAAAGTTGAATTCAAAACCTTGATTTACCACTCAAAAACATTAAAAGGGAGCCAAATGGGAATCATACACCCAAGGTGGTGTATAGGTCTCATTGGGTTGGGAGTCATACACCAAAGGTGGTGTATGAGTCCCACCATATCGTTTTTTGTAGAGGAAATTTTGAGAGATTAGGATATTAAGTGTATTTATTGATTATATCAGGATCTTAGTTGAAATAAGCCTTGGGATGCATAATAAATTTCCTTAGGGGCCTATTAATGATGATATTAAAGTCATAAATTCAAGAGAGCCCAAAACTTAATGTGAAGGTATAAATAAATACACTTTCAACACTAAATTAAGGAAAAAATAGGTCTATTTAGCTTAAAAGGGCCCTAAACATAATGTGAATGTGTAAAACACATTAAAAAACTAGATCAAGGAAACATTAGGTTCATTTTAATTTTAATCATTCCCAAATTAAGTGTGAAAAATGGATACTTTTTCTTACACTACATCTTCTTAACTTCTACTAGATCAATCTTAGTGCTTGGTTCTCATCTCTTTCTTGGATAGTTCTTTTCCACATTTATGCTTCTATAGACTTTGGAAAATTGTTTGAGGTTGTTGTAAAATAACAACATTATTCCACCTAAATTTTCCTTTATTCAATCTATTTTTTCATTGGTTAGCCTTGTGTCCAAATAAATTATAGTGATAACAGTAACCTTTGAAGGGATAGTTCATTTTGTTCAAAATTTGACTTCTACATTCTATAGCTTTATGCCCAGTTCTTTTAAACTTAAAAAATTGACTAGAGAATGATAAATAATTTTGATTCATTATATCATTCCATTTTATTCTATTTCTACAATCCTTTTCCCTATGTCCAAATACATTGCAAGAATAACATATACCATGAAAGGATGACTACCTTTGAGAATTAGGTTGTCTTATAGGAGTCCTTTTGGTATTTCCTCTTTGATTATTGTTTTGTATACAATTGGCTTGAGTCTTTTTTCAATTGTCAACCTTGTTAGAGGATTGATTTTCTTTTAAAAATTTTCCTTCTTCAAGTCCCGAACCAATTTTGTCCTTAGAGTGTTTTTGTCTTGCAATCAGCTCATCTAGTATTGTAGATTCTTTTTTGAATTTTTCCTCATGAGGTTTTGATTTCTTTAGATTTGATCTTAGAATTACCACTTCCTTTTTAAGCTTTACACATTCATCAATTTTTCTCTACATTTTAGCTTTCTAGTAGTCCTCAATTCTACTCTTTTCTTCCACTTACACTTTTATTTCAGTGATATTCTCATTTTCTTTCTTCAACTAATCACAAAATTCTATATGTCTTTCTTTGAATTACTTGATTTTTTCTCTTAGTTTCTTGACACACTCATTTTCTTCTTGGAGGATTTTCTTCAGATCTTTGTTTTCTTCTTCATTTATGTCAGGATCATTAAGAGAAATTTCAAGTGCACCATTATTATCTAGGATACAATATTCTTGAATATGTTTAGTAGGAATATCTTTTAGGGGAATAGGAAATATCTTATCTACCATGTGTTTAAATTCTAGGACAATCCTCAAGTTTTTTGACTTCTTAAGAGGAACCAAGCTCTAATACCAATTGTTGAACACCTAGAATATTGAGAGGGGGGTCAATCATTATTCCATTAAACCATTTACATAATATCCATCCAAGTAATAATATAATTATAACTTTAATAACAAGTGAAAGAATGGAATAAACACAAGATCACAACACACATGAACACCATGATTTTTACGTGGAAAACCTAAAATGGGAAAAACCTTGGTGAGGATTAACTCAAAATATAATATATCCAAATATAAAATATTACAAGGGCTCATTGCCAAGACACACTATCCTTGAAGGCTCATAGCTTGAAGTAATTTACAAAATAGAGTATGTATCATTTCTAAGAGGTGAAATGAGATAGAATGAACCTTCCTTGTGCTAGAGTTTAGTTCTAATGAAGAAAATAATACAAAACACATCTTTGTATAGTATACTAAATAATTTTGCATCATATAGCAGTCCATAAATGATCTATTGTTTCACTCTATGTCACATCTTCATTATTCATCATGTCTCTAAATTCTCAAAAATATATTTCATATATATACTGTATACATTCACATAACACTAATTAAGTCAACCTAATTAGAGTAACCTTATTTCAAATCAAATCTAACTCTGTCGGCTTTATCCTCGAAACATATTCATCTTCATACCTAACAAGCATGTAATATATTATATCAGTCAACATGGACCTAATATAAATCACTTTAGCATTCACAACACATATTTAATCTTCTTAACACAAATTCATAATTAGGCCAGACAAAGTTAGACCTAAAACATCAAAAACGTATATGCAATTCACCAAATATGTAACACCAAATCTTGTTAAAAAATTGAATTCTCCTTTAGATGACATCAAATAACTTATCTTCAACTCCACAAGAAAAAATAATTAATCATTGGAAAACGTAGAAGGATATGTGTAGGATCATGATGGGCCAAAAAGTGGCGATATCTAGGTGATATGATGAGCCATGTGGCTGACGACTTTTTTTAACCCAAAATTGATGAAACGAAAAGGGTTTTTAAAGGATATCCTCATATTTCCACCAATATAAATTATTCTTTACTTTGAATTTAATAAATAATTATTATTCATTTTCTATTTGAATTACGACTAAAGTCCTGATTGATAGGTTGATTGAAAAACATCTATAACTTTCAAATAGTATTACATTTTTTGAATCTAAAATATGCATCAAATTCTATGCTTTGCATACTATAGGATTAAAAAAAATAAAATTGAATTTCATGAAGTTTTGACCAAGTTAAGGTGGTTAGACATACGAGTTTTTATATTTTTTAAAATTTGTAATAAAAAAATTATAAAAAAATATGCATCACATTGGGACATGAGTCCCCTACTTATATCTAAAATATTATAAAAAAATATTATCATTTTATTGTGATTAGGGTGGTCAGACAAACACCTACTCCTTTCTTTTTTCCCTGAAATTTAAGTACTACTGCATTGAAATTTCAAATTTTTACCAAATAGATTTTTATTTTTTAAAATAAACCTAGTAGTTTAGAAACTGCATTCAATTTGCTACAGATTCTATTCTTACATATTTTTGAAATAATATAGATAACTTATTGAAATTTTTGCGTCAAGTTGCCTAACTCCGATTTTCTAAATTTTATTGCCACTTAAGGGCCAATTTTTTCAATGATGATCTTGCACATACCCAAAATCTCCCACATCAATGCACTATACAAAAACTATAATCCTCAAAATAGAACACTATTATTCATATCTTTTGTATGAGTTTGCATATCATCACAAAACTTTGAGGTAAGATGAATCTCACAACCATGAATATATGTACAAAATCCTATAGTGATATCTTTCATTGTGGTAGAATCCAGATCAAAAAGTTGACACATTGAACTAGTGTATAAACATAACACTATGCACCAACATTTTGCTGACTATATCTTTCCAACTGTGTGACCAAGCCAACTAAAATCTTGTCAGTACATGCACATGATGTCAAGAAAGAACATATTATCAGCTTCTAAACGAATCTTATAAAACAAGATAATCTAGACCAAAATACCAGATCAACAAAATTTTAGTACCGGATAAGTATAGCTTGAACCTTTATTGTTGGAGCAACTATTGATCTATACAGGTGATTTGAGTAAGGTATGTTTATGTTAATGTTGACATGAATAAAAATCTTCCAATTTCCAACACTGATGTAAATATTGACATCAATGACAATATTCCAATTTTCAACAGATTTTTTGTGGTTGATGTGTGATCAATTTTTTATTGTTGGACACTTGATTTTGATTTGGTACATGTTGAGTTTGTTGTGATACTTCTCCTTGATATTTTTGTGCTATCAATCCTTGCAAAATTTTGGATTGTGATGGAGGAATTTAATTTTGAAGACCCATTTGATTTTGCATTGTTTTAGGGACTCCTTGATGTTGAGCCAAAGGTTGGGATAATTTATTTGATGTCACTTGGTGTTGCGATGTTTGTGGAAAACCCTTATTTTGGACCAATTGATTTAGATGATTTCCTTGATTGTCTCGGTTATTTTGGATCAATGGATTTCCTTGATGTTGAGGCACTAGTTGTGGAACCATTTTATTTTGTGGATCAATTGGATGGTTTTGTAATTATTGACCTTGCAATGTTGATGATTGACCTTACAATGTTGTGTTCATTTGTCCTTCAAGATTGACTTGTGGTTGTTGAATACTAGGGACATGGTTTGAACATTTTGGGTATTTATTATGATTTAAGAATATGGTTGGGCACAAAATGTCGGTGACATGTTTGTGTTGTGGATATGTGATGTAAGTGGCATGTTTGGATGTTGAGGGTGTTGTTGAATGGATATGTTTTAGGGGGTGCATTTGTTTTGAGTACCTAATTTTTTGTTGTTCCCTAGACTTTGAGTGTTACCAAGTTAAGTTCCTTGTTGAGTTGTGAGACTAGATGAAACCACCCTAGAAGTTAATTGTTGACTTGGTACATGTGATGAGGATGGTTGAGTGATAGATTGAATGAAATTTTTGACCAAGGGTTTTGTGATATATGTTTGAGGAATAGATGCAACAATTCCCAAAGGTTGTTCCCTAAGTGTGTTCAAATCAAATGTGGAAGGGAGTTTAACACTTTTTTATTCCAAGGATAACATGTATTGGGTTGGATTCAATTTCATCATGGTTTTTATAATATTTTGAGTCTTAGTATCTTATTGTAACTCAAGTAGTTCATCTGTGGTAATTGCATAGGGATTATTGGTAACATCCTCTACTTGGTACCCCATTTCTTGTGAATTTTGAGGTGGATTTTGTGATTTAGTTGTGAAACCTCTAGGAGAAAACTCTTGCATTTAAAGGTTTTTTTGGTTTATATCACTCTGTTGGAGTGAAAAAGACATTGAGAGGGGGGAGGGGGGGGGGGTGTGAATCAGTGCCATAAACTGATTTAACAAATTTTACATAAAATGAAACAAAGCAGATTTATTCTCTCATTTATCAATGATTAACTCATCCATATATTGAATGCAATCACATAAAACTATAATGAGAAGTATGAAAATGAAACTTAGCATAACAAATAATTCACACAATGAATTAGTGAAACAAAGATAAACAATATGACACAAGATATGCTGAGTGGAAAACCCTCTTGGGGTAGAAAAACCACTCCTATACTGCTGCCTTTCTAGGCTTATCTTAAAAACCACTTTTGGCAATGCCTTATGGGCTGATTTTTGAGCACCAACCCCTCATTTTGAAACACCAATTTCAAGGAGCACCAAACCCTTTTCTATTTTCATTAAGACATACAATGATACAAAGGATCTCTATGTTTCTCTCTTTTCTCTCAAGTGCCTCTTGACAGACAATACCTAAAATTCTATAAGTTCAAGAATGAACCTTCAGAATTCGAGCCATTATCAAGTCTTAAGACAACTTGATATTGAACATATAATCTAGATTTGTAATCTCAAAAAAAAAGAATTTTTTCTTGTGTAGACAAATACAATAGCTATTTTTTCTCATTGGTTTTCATAGTCTTTTCTCATAGTTCTAAAACTATTAACACTCTCTCAGTTTTTCTTCTTACAAATATGTCTTCATTTTTCTTTTCAAGAAATTACAACACAGTAACTTATCTCATTTCATTTAAAAAAAAACATAGGTAATTTTTCATGTACCCAAATTTTTTCAAAACATGTTTCCAGGTATTGCAATGATTCAGAGAAACGTTTAGCATGGTGGATTTCTTCTGATAGAATGGTCAAGGAAAATGTATTTTTAGAAATAAGACTAAACCCTATCCACACAAGCAGCCTGCATAGGAAATGCTAATTGAAAAATAATTAAACAATATATATCATGCACAAAATACCCTCGAATACTGGTGCAATAGAAAATGTAACCGAAAAACCCATTACTGTGCACCCAAGAACAACTACCACTAAATCCAAGAGAAAGACTGAAGTATTTTGCAGAAAGCATGATTACCCACAAATGAAAACATCATCCCCAAAAGAAAGACCAAAAAATGATATGATAAAACATATGGGTATCTATTTCAGATTATGTGAAACTGAAATGTAAAATTTCTCAACATAGAAAATAAACCCATTTGATCATATTTCAGAGAAGAGCAAACAATTGTCATCTATTTTTGTGCCAAGATAAGTAATGGTCCCTCAAAATTCGAATGATAAGGTGAATACCTGAAGAAAACGATAGAGAATCTATCATGGAGATATTTACTAGATCGACATAATAGAAAAGCAACAAAACTTCTTCCAGGTTCAAGCCTTCACCCAATGACAAGCGACTGACAAAGACATCGACCATGGCAAGGATCTTGTTGAGAGCTCCTTAGCTGTCAATGAGAGGCAGTAAGACAAAAAAATAACTGAGTAATGACAATGAAATACTCTATGGAGGTAGAAAAGCTAGGGTACCAAACCCTCAAGCTTGTGAAGAACAATGTGATTTCTCTTATTTCCTTAGCAAATCAATCGATGCCATTTCCAAGAATTGATAAAGTTTGAAGTCCGAAAGGACTGAAGTCATAAGTAGAAAACTCATAATGTATTATGAATTGTGTGGACAAGCCAATGCAATGCATTCAGATAATCTCATTACCTCTAGAATGCATGCAAGTAGTTGATCAACATCATCCATGCAATAAACCGACACCATAATTAAAAAATTACAATGTGATTTCCTTGTCTTACCAGCATGTCGAATACCTTACACATCTAGGCATTATTTCAAGATTCGATGCCAGTCACTTTCCAAGTGACTTGACACATATTACCTCATACCTGTTGTCAGCCTTAAGGCCTAATGAAATATCAAACATAAGACCCAATTTCATGCTAATGTGAGGTTCAATTTATTGACCTTTATTCAAAGAAAATTTCCATTTCATAAAGCCCGATATATTCAATGCCTTTTGAAATGTAATAAATTCTAATACCCATGATAATATGAATTGTTTATGGAAACCCAATAGGGTTTTCTTAAAATTAAAAAGCAACTCCATTGATGATTCCAAAAGCCAAGTTAACTATAAGCATTTACCTGAATGAGGCTTAATAGAAAAAAAACGAAACCCTGATGTTGTTTAGAAACATTATCAATGCCATGAAGTTAGAAACTGAACATGCCAATACCATAAAAACCTATGGATCACTGAAGCCCAGTAGCACAAAATGTCAAACTAGAATTATACCACCTGAACATGGAAACATTATCCTATAAACAAGATTCCTTGTAATCTGTACATGGAGTCAAGAGATCAGTCCCATCAAAACCAACATCATAATGCCAAATTGAAAACCAAGTATGCCAAGATAGAATATAAACAAGAGTTCCAACCAACTGAATGTAAATAGTGCAACTAATAAACAACCGCAAAGATGTTGATCAGAAACAAAATATTGTCACCAAGGACAAATACCAAAAGAGAAGCTCAAAAAACTCCCGCTTTGTGCTTGATGGCAAAAGATTGAGCCGCCAAACCGAGATATTGAACCAAAACTAAGAGCTCATAATTCTCCCCCTTTTTGTCATAAGGATAAAGGGAAGACAATAGTGAAATGCTAAGAAGCTACAAACATAGCAATGAGGCAGCAAATAGAAAAACAAATGAAGCAACAATGAGCTGCTAGGAGAGCTGATCAACTCCCCCTATCACCAAGATAGAGTATTAAGATAGAAAAGATTGAGAGACAACTCCTAATCTAGAGCAAAGTCTTTCAAATACCTCTTTAGCCAAAGGCTTAGTGAAGATGTTAGCTACCTATGCTTGTTTAGGAACATATTGCATAGAAACCTCATTAGCCAACACCTTTTCATGAAGAAAGTGAAATTTAATAGCAATGTGTTTAGTGTGAGAGTGCATAACAGGATTTTTGGAGATATTAATCTCACTAGTATTATCACACATAATCGAAACAGGTTTAGGAACTTCAATACCCATGTCAGATAAATTTTATGACATCCAAATTAATGGAGTACAACAAGAGGTGGCAGCAATATATTCTGCTTCAGCAGTGGAGAGAAACAGATTCTTGTTTTTTGTTGTGCCATGCCACTAATCGATCACCAAGAAAAAAAGTATCACCACTAGTGCTTTTCCTATCATCTAGACAACCAGCCCAGTCAAAATAAGTATATGCAGTTAATGAGAAATCATTGCTTCTGGGATACCAAAGTCCATAATCAAGAGTGCCCTAAATATATTTAAGAATCCTTCTAACAACATTAATATGAGATTGCTTAGGAGATGACTAAAATCTTGCAACCACAAAAACTAATTGCATTATCTCAGGTCTACAGGCTGTTAGATATAACAAGATACATAGCATTGACCTATAGTCAGTTGCATTTACAGCAGGAGAATCATCAACCTTGTTGAGTTTGCAGCCGGTAACCATTGGAGTGCTAACTAGATGACATTCATCCATTTGAAATTTCTTTAGCATCTCTCTTGCATATTTTGTTTGAGAGAGAAAAATACCCATTTCAAGTTCAGAGATTTGAAGACCTAAGAAGAAGGTTAGTTCTCACAACATTGACATTTCAAACTCAGATTCCATAATCTAAGAGAATTTTTTACTCAAAGCAATATTGTTGTAGCCAAAGATAGTATCAGCAACATATATTTCAACAACCAGAATATCAGAACCTTCAATCTTAACATAAAGATTGTTGTCTACACCTCCTCTAATAAAACCTTTTGAAATCAAATAATTATCTAGTCTAGAGTACCAAGCTCTAGGAGATTTTTTTAGGCCATAGAGAGCCTTTTTCATCCTCTAAACATGATAAGGCTTGTTTTTGAAAATAAACCCTTCAGGTTGTTCTATAAAAACTTCTTCATCCAAATAACTATTCAGAAAGGTAGTTTTGACATCCATTTGATATACAGTAAAGTTCTTGAAAAAAAATAAGCCAAGAATATTCTAATAGATTTAAGTCTAGCTACAGGTGCAAAGGCTTCACCAAAGTCAATACATTCTTGCTGAGCATATCCTTTCAAGACATACCTAGCCTTTTTGTGAACAACATGGCCATTTTCATCATGTTTGTTTTTTAATATCCATTTCCCCCCTATGAAATTTTTGTCATCTAGTCTTGGGACTAACTCCCAAGTATGATTTTTCTGAATTTGATCAATTTCTTCCTGCATTGCATTAAGCCAACATTCATCAGTTAGAGCTTCATCAATTTTTTTTGGCTCAAACTATGTAATTAAACAAAAAGAAATAAGCTTAGCTATGTGATATTTTTCATCAAAGGTAATAGTTCTTCTTCTTGTTTTAACTCCTATAGATTTATCTCCAATAATCAGATCTTTAGGATGTTTTCTAGCAAGAGATTTTGAAGGCGTTTTTGTTACACATTTTTCAAGACTTGTTTCAACATTTTTAGAATTTTCTTTAGCTAGTTTAGGACTTGTTGATTCTACTTTAGGCTTTGTTGTTTCAAAGCCTTCTAAATTTATTTCAAGTTCAAATTATTCTTCCTCATCATCCTGCATAGCTTCAACATCTAAAAGCATATTTTCATCAAATTTGATATTGACAGATTCAATAATCTTATTCAGCCTATTATTAAAGCATTTATAGGCTTTTCTATGAGTAGAGTATTCTAAAAAGATATCTTCATTAGACTTAGATTGAAATCTGCCTAAATTATCATCATCTCTCTTGATAAAACAATTGCAACCAAATATTCTGAAGTATTTAATTGAGGTAGATTTACAATACCACAATTCATATGGAGTGAAATTGGATTTCACTCTGATTTGTACTTTGTTCAAGATGTAAATAGCTGTATGAACAACTTCTTTCTAGTACATGTTTGACAGTTTTGCTTCATCCAATAGTCCTTGCCATCTCTTTTACAGTTTTGTGCTTTCTCTTAACAACCCCATTTTGTTGAGGTGTTCTAGCAGCATCATATTGTCTTTTTATGCCATGTCTTTCACAATAGTTAATGAATTATTGTGAGGTGAATTCACCACCTTTGTCAAATCTCAGACATTTCAATTTTAAATTTGACTCCCTTTCAACCATTTTTCTAAAGACTTTAAAATGTTCAAAAGATTCAGATTTATGCTTGAGAAAAGTAACCCATACCATATGAGAGTAATCATGAAGAAATAACATGAAATGTTTTTCACCATTGATAGATCTAGTCCTTGTAGGACCACATAAATCTGTATGAACAAGTTGCAAAGGCCTAGTAGAATAATTTTCTTTAGATTTAAAGCTTACCTTTATTTTCTTGCCTTTAAGACATTCTTTACAAACAACATTTTCAAGTTTTCCTAAGACAGGCAGACCCCTTACATTCTAGTTTTTTCTGATCCTAACCATATTGTGAAAGTTAATGTGACCTAGTCTCTTGTGCCATAGCTAACTTTCTTCAACTTGACTCATTAAATACATACCTTGATTATTTTCATTACAAGATGTGTCAAAAATACTATAAATGTTTCCCTTAGTCCTTCTTCCAGCAGCAATAGGCTTTCCAAGCTTATTTTTAATCTCACATCCCTGTGAAGTGAAATAAACAAGATAGACACTATCACAGATTTGAGTGACACTTAGAAGATTCTGCTCTATACCTTCTATGTAATACACATTGTAGATATGAGTGTCCTCAATCAAAAGAAGTGAACCTCTACCTTTGATTTGTATACTAGAATTATCTCCAAACTTCACATATCCACCTACATAATCTTCAAGATTTGTGAATTTTTCTTTGTCACCAGTCATGTGGTTTGAACAACCACTATCCAAGACCCATAAGTCTTTTTCTTTGAATGAAAAATTGTTTGGACTAACATAGTTTGCTATAAGTTTTTTAATTTTTTTGGTTTCCAAACCTTTTGTTTTTTCTCTATGTAAATTGCATATCAGCTTTGCACTGCTTAGTAGAATGACCCAAAGTATTGCATTTAAAGCATCTGATCTGTCTAGCAAAACGAGGGTGTTTCTTATGACCAAATCTAGGTGTTATAGGATTCATACATCTGGAAGAGCTCACTTTGTGGCCAAATCTTTTGAAGAAATAATAGTACCCAAAAAAGAAAGGGTTGAGATTATATAATGTTTTGTTATTCCTAAAAGAATGCAAATGATTCTTATCAGAATCAAGATGATTAGATTCAGAACATTTTTTTGCAGCAGTATCATTTTTCTTTGCACTATCATTTGAATATTCACCCTTCACGAACCCAATGCCTGTTTTGTCCTTGTTCAATTTTTTCTTACTGAGAATGTCATTCAATTTTAGAGTACTCTCATACTTCTCAATGGTCTTCCTAAGATCAATAATTTTATGTTCAATTTTTTGAATTTCTTGATCTTTATGATTTAAACCAATACGAAGACAATCCTCAACTCTCTTGGCTTCTTCAAGTTTAGTCTTCAAGGAGACTATTTCTTGATTTGTGAGTTGCTCTTGTGCAAGATCTTGAGCAGAATTTTGTTCTTGGGCATGCATTTGTTTTTTGAATTTTCTTAGCTCTTTTAGTGCACATTTTAGTTCACCTTCTAGGTCAACTTCACCATCTTCAACATCATTGCTGTTAATATCTTCATGCTGAATGATTTTAGCCATGAATAAGTTTTCATCATCTTCATCTTAAGAATCTTCAGATTCAGTTTTTGTTTCATTTTTGTTGAATGAACTCTTCTTCTTTTTGAAGTTGAATTTTTGTTTAGGTCTATAGGCCATTTTCTTAGGTAGTTTTTCAGATTTTTCATTGTCACTATTCAGATCACCATAGGGGAACTTTGAAGAAAAGTGGCCTATTTTTCCACAGTTAAAACATTTGAAGGGAAGTTTTCCCTTATATTTTCCAGACCCCTTTTTCAGCTTTTTAACAAAGTGGGATTCTTTTGAATCAAAAAATTCTGATTCAGTAGCCTCATATTTTTATTTCCTTTTAGTATTAAAGGAAGATTCTTTTGCAGAGGAATTGCTTTTACTGATTCTCATTTCATAGGTAGTCAGAGTGCCTTGTAGGTTGCCTAGGGTAAGCTATTCAAAGTGTTTCTTCTCTTCTAGAGTAGAGACCTTAGCTTCAAATTTAGTTGGTAAGGTTCTGATGACCTTAGTTACAACATCGAATTCTTTTACTTCTTCTCTTCGACCTTTCATAGTATTGACAATTTCATCAACTCTCAAGAAGTAATCAGCTATTTTTTCATCATCCCTCATTTTTATTTCCTCAAACTGATATTTTAGAGTAAGGACTTTTGACTATTTAAATTTTTCATTTCCTTGATAGATGGTTTCAAGTTTAATCTAGATATCCCTAGCAGAGCTATAGTGCATGACTTTGATAAAGACACCTTTAGTCAAAGCACACAAGAGAGCATGTTTTTCTCTTGCATTAGTTTCACATCTTTTATTTTCATCAGAAGTTGTGAGAAATGTAGTTGGTACAGTGTACCCAGTTAACATTATGCTCCACACATTGAGGTCAATAGAAGTTAGATAAGTCTTCATTCTGATTTTCTATAATACATAATAAGTTCCATCAAATACTAGAGATCTAATCATGGATGTGCCTTCATGAGCTTGAGACATTTTGAATAGACTCCAAGGATAGAATAAATCCTAGGTTGGATAGACTTATTAGAGGACCCTATGCTATGATACAAATTGTTGGAGTGAAAAAGAGACTAAGAGGGTGGGGTCAATCAGTGTCATAAACTGAATTAAAATTTTTTACATAAACTGAAACAAAGAAGATTTACTCTCTCATTTATCAATGATTAACTCATACATATATTGAATGCAATCACATAAAACTGTATTGAGAAGTATGACAATGAAACTTAGCATAACAAAGCATTCACACAATGAATTAGTGAAACACAAATAAATAATATGACATAAGATATACTAAGCGGAAAACCCTCCTAGGGTAGAAAAACCACTCCAAAATTGCTGCCTTTCTAGGCTTATACTAAAAACCACTTTTCACAATGCCTTATAGGCTGATTTTTGAGCACCAATTGAAGGAGCACCAACCCCTCATTTTGAAACACCAATTTCAAGGAGCACCAACCCCTTTTCTATTTTTAGTAAGGCATACAATGATACAAATGATCTCTCTATTTCTCTCTTTTCTATAAAGTGCCTCTTGACGAACAATACCTAAAATCCTCAAAGTTAAAGAATGAACCTTCAAAATTCTAGCCATTATCAAGTATTAAGACAACTTGATATTGAGCATATATTCCATATTTTCAATCTCAAAAACAAAGAATTTCTTCTTGTGTAGACAAACATAGTAGCTATTTTTTCTCACTGGTTTTCACAGTCTTTTCTCATAGTTCTAAAACTGTTAACACTCTCTCAGTTTTTATTCTTACAAATATGTCTTCATTTTTCTTTTCAAGAAATTACAACACAGTAACTTATCTCATTTAATTTTAATCAAAATAGAGGTAATTTTTCATGTACCCAACTTCTGTCGAATCATGTTTCCAGTTATTGCAATGATTCAGAGAAATGTTGAGCATGGTGGATTTCTTCTGATATAATGGTCAAGGAAAATGTGTTTTTAGAAAGAAGATTGAACCATGTCCACACAAGGATCCTGCACAAGCAATGCTGATTGAAAAATAATTAAACAATATATACCATGCACAAAATACCCTTGACTACTGGTGCAATAGAAAATGTAACCAAAAAACCCATTATTCTGCACCCAAGAACAACTACCACTGAATCCAAGAGAAAGACAGGAGTATTTTGTATAAAGCATGATTACCCACTAATGAAAACATCATCCCCAAAAGCAAGACCAAAAAATGATATGATAAAATATTTGGGTATCTATTTCATATTATGTGAAACTAAAATGCAACATTTTTTACCACAAAAATAAACCCATTTGATCATATTTCAGAGAACAGTAAACAACTGTCATCTATTTTTGTGCCAAGATAAGTAATGGTCCCTCAAAATTCAAATGATAAGGTGAATACCTGAAGAAAACGATAGAGAATCTGTCATGGAGATATTTACTAGATCGACATAATAAAAAAGCAACAAAACTTCTTCCAGGTTCGAGCCTTCACCCAATGACAAGCGACTAACAAAGACATCGACCATGGCAGGGATCCTATAGAGAGATCCATAGCTATCAATGAGTAGCAGTAATACAAAAAATTGAATGAGTAACGAAAGTGAGCTAATCTCTATGGAGGCGGCAAAGCTAGGGTACCAAACTCTCAAGATTGTGAAAAACAATGCGATTTCCCTAATTTCCTTAGAAAATCAATCAATGCCATTTCCAAGAATTGATAAATTTTGAAGTTCGAAAGGACTAAAGTCATAAGTAGAAAACTCATAATGCATTCTGAATTCTATAGACAAGCCAATGCAATGCATGCTGACAATCTCATTACCTCTGGAATGCATACAAACTGTCGATCAACATCATCCATGCAATAAACTGACACCATAATTAAAACATTTAAATGGGATTTCCCCATCTTACCAGCATGTCGAATACCTTAGACATCTAGGAATTATTGTAAGAGTCGATGTCAGTCAATTTCCAAGTGAATTGACACATATTACCTCATACCTATTGTCGGCCTTAAGCCCTAATGAAATATCAAACATAAGACCCAATTTCATGCTAATGTGAGGTTCAATTTATTGACCTTTATTCAAATCCATTTTCCATGTCATAAAGTCTGATATATTCAATTCCTTTTGAAATGTAATAAAGTCTAATACCATGATAATATCAATTTTTTAAGGAAACTCGATAGGGTTTTCTTTTAATTAAAAACCAACTCCATTGATGATTCCAAAAGCCAAGTTAACTGTAAGCATTTACCTGAATGAGGTCGAATAGAAAAAAAACACAACTCTGATGTTGTTCAGAAACATTATCAATGCCACGAAGTTAGAAACTAAACATGCCAATACCATAAAAACCTATGGATCACTAAAGCCTAGTAGCACAAAATGTCAAATTAGAATTATACCACCTGAATGTGGAAACATTATCCTGTAGAAAGAAGATTCCTTGTAATCTACACATGGAGTCAAGAGATTAGTCCCATCAAAGCCAACATCATAATACCAAATTCAAAACCAAGTATCCAAGATAGAATATAAACAAGAGTGCCAACCAACTGATTGTAAATAGTGCAACTGATAAACAACCACAAAGATGTCGATCTGAAACACAATATTGTCATCAAGGAAAAATACTAAAAGAGAATCACAACACACTTGTGGTAGGTAAATTTTAGTTTTTCTCCATGTCTCTCTTGTGTTTTGACCTTGTTGTTACTATAAAACTTGGATCAAATTTTGGAGTAGTATGATGGGATTTGTATTTTTGAAACTCTTGATTTGATTCAATTTTTTCTAAAAGTGAACCTCTAAGGGATTTAGGTCCAATGATGTTATAAATGATGAAGGATAAGTGATGGGAAAGAACTCCCCATTTGGATAAAAATAGACTTAAGTTTTGATGTTTTTTTTATGAAGATGCTAATGAACTTATATATCCTAGAAGTGGACCTGTGAATTTATGCTTTCTAGTCTATCTAAATATGTGAAAATGGATGTGTTTCCAAATCTCTAGCTAAATTATATGATGTTTTGATGAAAAATTGGTCTAGGAGATTTATTTGTCCAAAATTTAAAGTTGTTGGTGAGATGGTTTGTTGTTTGATGTCAATGTGTTAGTTCATGTTCGATCCTAATGTTTAGACCTAAGAGGGACTTATGACAAGATCAAGGTGTTGAAAGACATACAATTTCCTTTGAGTGTTTAAACCTAGAAGACTCAATGATATTTTGATGAAGGAATTGGTATGATGCTTAAAGGTGTAATATATCTAATTTTTTTTTAATAAAAACAACTTTAATAATGTATTTATTTGTTTGTTCTTTGTTGTTGTAACAAAAATATTTTGAAAATAGGACCAGTGGATACCTAATTTGTTGTGCATTTCTTAAATTTTTATTAATGTTAAATTTCGTTACCACATGGAGATCTTGATTATGTTTGAAACTAAAATTTCTACAACTAGGAAAATTGCTTTCCAAAAAGCTTGAAATTTATGATAATCAAGATGCTAAAGTCATATTCCCCTAGGTTAACTTTGAAATAATGAGTAGAGATATGAACCAAAATATTAGGAAGCCACTAAGATAATTTTTTAACAAAAACAATATATACTTAGGGTCATGCAATAGTATAGTGTTCTTCAAGTGTACTCCATTATATTCAAAGGGTTTAAAATGTTATGACAACGTTGATGTTTTTTTTGAGTTTAAAATGTTAAGCAATGTTTTTACCAACTTAATGGGTGAGGGGAATATTTCGCAAGCCTTCTTCCAAAAGACTTACTAGTTTAGCTCAACAAAATAAAAAACTAACATCCTAGAGGAGTAAAGGTACGTTTCTTTGTAGTAGGCTTACCTCACCCTCGAAAGAGTGATGTAATCCAAATTTATGGAAGGGTCAAATATGAAATAGCAAGGTCATCTACCACCTTGATACTCCTATCTTAGTATGAGAGAATGAACTTCTAATATTTACACCTCAATTGTAAATTGTACATGGTAAGTAACTTCTGGGAATGGTGTTATTCCTGTGCACTACTTTGAAGATTTTTTTTAAAAAACTTGGATGACCTCTAGATAAATAGGTTTTTAATGACACCATGAATTCCACTGGGTATACTTCATATAGGAGACACTAAAGTCTCTAGCTTCCCCTAAGAGACTAATTTCTTCACATGAGTGTAGGTCTGCAAGGTATCCATCAATGGATTTATGCTAGTTACTTTAACTTTAAATTACTTTATATCCCTCTCTAATAAAAGAAAAAGGAATGTTATTTATCTTCACCCAAGGTCACATGATAAACAAGGGGAAAGGATACGTAGCAAGCCTTGGGTGAATCAAAAGGATTTAAACTAAGAGTGTTTCTCTTCACCCATGACTACATGAAGCACAATGGGAGAGGATACACACTAAAAGTTTACCAATCATAGAAAACAAAGAAGATAATGGTTCATTTTAGTAAACTAAAGATAAATTTTATGTTTATTTTAAGCACCAAAACTGAGTATGAATTTGACTTTTTCAATTTTAAACCAAATTGAAGTGTGATTATGTTTGGTTCAATGTTAATCCAACTTGAAAATAATCATAGAATTGTTCATTGTTAAACCAAATTGAAGTGTGAATTGATTTTAATGTCCAAATCTAAGTGTTATTAAATTGAAGAATAAAAATAAATGGCTCTTAGGTCAACCTTTTCACAAGTATTTAGAAATAATTTAAAAATTTAAGCAAAACACTTTTTCTTCATTCCATGATTGCATGCTCAAATTTGCTAGTTATTAGTACTAAAAAAAAAATGGAAATCACAAAATAATCAAATTTAGAAATCAATTAAAATTGAAATTTAGATTAACTTTGAAATTTTATCTTTATAGATTTCCCTACAAGTGAGTTTCTCTATTAGAAAAGTGTGCCATTGTGTTTATAACAAGTGAACTAGTGTTTTACAATTGTGTCACTTTGGTAAACTACAAGTGCGCCGACCTATCAAAAACTAGAGAATACATCTACTTTAAAAATGTTGGCATATGGCTAAGAATATTGGCTTGTAAGTGTTGCCATTGATGGCAACCCAAGTCTTGTGTCAGAATGAGAAACACTATTTTGGCTCCTATCAGTAGAATAGGATAAAGAATAAGGGATCTAGGAAAAGGCATAAAAGTTGATCTAGTCATCCCACTAGACATACATTTTGGATTATGGATCTCTGAGGAAGGTCTGTTGAGGCTTTTAGAATCTTGGTACTGATGCGCACTCACTGGTAAGTGATCTACAAGATACGATGCACTAATTTGTTAACTATATATTCTAGAAGGCTGACCCGACAAAGATGGAATTCGTAGATGTATAAGATATAATTAATTATAAGTCTCCATGTTGGATTAAGTGTTATTTGGGTCCTCTCTTTGTCTTACTGATTTTGGAGGATGTGCATAAAGATTTTGTGGTGGATATGGATGAAAAGTTAAAAGTAACTATGAAGACGACTATTGGATGAATAAGTCTTTGATCGCGGATATATAAGAGATTTTTTTTATCATTTAAGAATGCATGAAAGGTGTACAAAGAAAAGGATGTGTGTGTAGTAGTGTGAATTATGAGATCTAGGAGTACAATAATGTGACTTTGATCATAAGTGATACAAATAGCATGAAAGAGGAGAATAGGGAAGAGCACAGTATCAAGTCAGAAAGAAGATCCTGAATAAGATCCATGAGCTTCACTAAAACTATTACCTAGCATGATTAGATTCTATTATCTTAGTTCACCCCTTAGGTGGTTTTAATATAAATTTTGTAGGTAGTAAGCCTTTTTCTTTTGAGTAGTGAGCTCTAGGCAGTGCACCTGAATGCAAGTGCATTCCTTTTGTAAACAACTACATTTTGAGTACTTAAATTATGGATTAAGCTCCACCATGGTTTTTCCCCTAATAGCGCTTCCACACAAAAAATTATGTGTCATGGTTTTGAGTATGTTTACTTTTAATGTGCATACATCTTTTACTTAATGCAATGATGAAATGGTTTCATGTTTTGAATGAATGGAGTTTTAATAATTGTTGAAAATTGATCGACCCCCCCCCTCTGAGTGTTCCCTAGAGTCCAAAAATTGGTATCAAATCTATTTCCTCTAGAGAAGTTTTTCAACTTGAGGTGGATCTTGGAATGCGATGGACTTTGGTAGTCTTCAACAGAAGCTTATAGTAGCTCTTGATGACCTTGATCAGTCTAAAGTAGAAGTTCAAGAATTGAAAGAAAATCTTAGAAATGATGAAAAATTCATTCAGTCATTGAAGGATCATATAGTTAAATTCATGGTGAAGAGGAAAGATCTTTGTGATCAAATACAAAAAAATGAGAATGAAGATATGGATGATGCTCACCTAAATCAAACCTTGAAGGATATAACTGAAGAATGTGAAAATATTGCTAGAGAAAATACAAACCTAAATCATGAGATGGAATCTATGATGATGAAGATGACTAAGGAGATAGAAGAAAGGAAGAAAAATGAGGAAAACCTTGCTCAGACCCTGAAAGAGAAATATGATGAATGCAACAGAATGAATGGTGAATTAACTCAGTTGGAAAGTGAATTACAAAGAACTAAAAAAAATGAAGAAGAACTTGGTAAGATGATTACTACTCTTAGGAATGATCTTGTCATTGAAAATGAGTTCAAAAAAAATTGTAAGATTAGTTGAGTAAAAATTCATGAGCTAACTCAAGGGCAGAAGAGTGGAAAAGATAAGAGAGGTCTTGGATATGAAAAGGGAGAAAGTTCCAGATCAAGACAAAATAATTTCAGATAGAACAAAAATGGAAGGTATCTGGTAAGAAAACCTAATTCACAAAAAATTAATGGATATTATTTTTCCTGTAATAAGTTTGGTCATATGGTTGCTCAATGTAGAAGTAATTTGAGGTCAAAATTTTCATCATTCTCTGGTCAATATTTCAATTGTAAAAAGCTTGGTCTTAAATCAACTGAATGCATAAATATGTCAAGTCACTCTATTGATAGAAGAAATGTTGAATGTTATGCATGTGGGAAGTTTGGGTATATTGCTAATCAATGAAGATTAAGAAGAAACCAATGGAATGGATAAAGAAACAGTGTGTGCTATAATTGTAACAAGTATGGTGACCATATTGCAAGATTATGTAGAAACAAGAACATAGACAAAAGAGGTTCGGTATACAGAGATAAAAATACAGAGAAAAATTATAAAATAAAATAAAAGATTCAACTGTGCATGATATCATAGATCAGATGAAGAATACATGGGTAAAGAAAATGATTCTGATGCTAAAAATGATTCTGTACTGGAACCCGCTTCTGGTAATTCTTTCGGTAATTAATTTTAGGCCACTGGCCTAGGGGGAGTCTTACAAGAAAACATTTCCTCCCATATCTATGGATGGCACTGGAATGTAGAGAATAGTAAAAAATATGCACTCATAGTGTATAAAAGTTTTGGATGAATTTAGCAAAGGAAATTCCGCAAATTCGTAGGTCTGCATAAGATTTTTTTTCTATCAGTCTAAGAAAAATAGAGTCTATAGAAAACTTAGGGAAAATGCATTTATTGCACATTTGCGAGCTATAAAAGTCAAGTTTGAGCCATCATTTGTCACTTTGCATTGTCAAAGAGAAGAAGGAGACCACTCAATAAGTAGATTTCAGAGCAGCAAAATTGAATTCATTGGAAAATATTGAAAATTATCAAGTACTTCAAATCATTCTCGGATTCTTCATATTTTAGTGTGTAGTTGCAAACCCTAAAGCATGAAAAGGAAAATAGAAAAAATTAAAGGTTCGATCACATTGGAAAAATATAATAGTGTAAAGATTAGATCTATGAGTAATTTATTTATTCTTGATCAATTAAAACAATTGAGTGAAGCGAAGCATGAAAATTTAGATATATGTGGAATGATTTTTTGTACCTTGAGAATGTGAAATTCATAAAATTCATATTAAGTAGATTACATGGTGATATTCTAACTCTAGACAAACCTTACATCATCTTGAAAGATTGAATGGAGAAATTCACTGGTTTTTGCAAAGTCAGTGATGTCTCTAGGAAGAAATCTATCCAGAAAAAGGAGGTTGAAACCCTAACTTGAATAATCGAAGATCAGAGAGCTCTATTGATAGAAACAATCAAGAATCTCGTTATGAAGTAAATTGCACACAAATAACCTATAAAATCTTCTACTGAAATTGGGGAGATACATTCACTGGCGCAATATATATTGCTCATAAAATGATAATTGAAAGTCATGACTTTGACCTATGTAGATTGTTAAAAGATCAAATGATGGAGAATGTTCAACTGGAAAAGGAGTCAGGGTATCCATTTAGGTTTGACACTCTAATTATATGTCTAGTTATTTATTTTCTAAATTTGTTGCCAAAAATCGATAATGTAGTATGGAAATCAGATAAAGCGATATGCACCCAAATTTACTCTTATTCTAAGAGTTTGAATAACTGAGATTCAAAATTTGAAAATTTCTATAAGAATGTGCTTGTAAAGTGTGGATTAGTCAATATTTCCCCTCTGGTAAGAACAATGGAAGTTGGTTCCTCTTCCTGTAGCACTGATAGAGGGCATAAAAGAGGACATGAAATCACTGAATACACCCCTTCAGAAAGAAAATTTCCCAAGATTGAGGGAAAAGGGAAAGAAAAATAAATTATGGACATTCTGGATGAAGAATCTGACAAAGAACCTGAGAATCCACTGGAAAATGATTCTGGTCTTGAAAAAGGTAGTGAGGAAGAAGAAGATCTGTCAAAATAAAAGCTACAACATCTTATCCAAAGTGCAGGTGGTATGTAGAAAATTGCAAGGTTATGGCTAGTCCAACCATCATACAATCAAGATTTGATTCTGGAAGTTCTAAAAGCTTATAAATTTCACCATTGTAAGATAATATTGGAAATTCTAAAGGACATTCTACTCGAAGAGATGATTGAGTGTAGCAAAGAATCAATGGGATCTGAAGACAAAGGCAAAGAAGAAGGTGAAATTATCTCTCACTTGAAGGAACAATTCAGACTATCCCTTGCCAAGCTAAAGAAGAAAATGAGTGAGTTGAGATAATTCATTAACTCTCCCACATGAATCTACAACTATTGTGTATATTGGCCCCATGCAATCAACAATTACAAGGAGAAGTTGGATCAAATTGAGATAGAATTGAACGACATTAGCAAAAGCTTTGACATATCTCAAGATCCAGATGATATTATCAAGAGAAGAATCTTGGAGTTACAGGTAGCTCAAATAAAAATTCAACTATCTAAGAATGTTCTTGTAGACACTTTTTGGAAGGTAAAGGACTTAATTGAGTGCAGGCTAGAGCTGTTGGTGGAAATTCTGCAAAATGGTGAAAATTTGGAAGAAGCAATCACAATTCCTGAATCTCTCATTGAGATTATCAACAAGACTTCCAAGAACAATAGCTTGATTATTAGCATTGGAATTACAATTGATGGCTGGAAGAAGTTTCTTCTAGAAGTGAAGAAAAATAGTAAGATAATTTTCTAAAGATAACAACAAATTGTTTTCAAGTTTTTGAAATTTTGATCAAAGGAGAATAGTTGTAAGCGTATATGTGCTAAATTTTTGAAGAATTGATGATTTGAACATGTGTTTTGTCACTTTTTGTCACTTTTTTTGGCATATATAATCTTTTCTTTTTCATTGATGTCAAAGGGGGAGAGAATGCAGTGAAAAATGCCTTGTGAATCTTAGGGGGAGAAAGTGCAGAAAGCAGTTTGGCAGTATTCCTATAATGATTCTGACACTTAGTCATTTTTCACTAAGTGTTTCCATCAATTCCAAAGGGGGAGATTGTTTGCATATGGATAAGAATATTGGCTTGTAAATGTTGTCATTGATGGAAACCCAGGTCATTCAACCCAAGTCTTGCGTCTGAATGAGCAACACTATTTTGGCTCCTACCGGTAGAAAAGAGTAAAGAATAGGGGATCTGGTAAAAGGCATAAAAGTTGATCTAGGCATCCCATCAAACATAAATTTTGGGTTATGGATCTCTGAGGAAGTTTTGTTGAGGCTTTTAGTATCTTGGTACTGATGCACACTCACTGGTAAGTGGTCTACAACATACAGTACACTAATTTGTTAACTATCTATGCTAGAAGGATGATTCGACAAAGATGGAATTCGTGGACGTATAATATAGAATTAATTATAAGTCTCCTTGTTGGATTAAGTGTTATTTTTTTCTTCTCTTTGTCTTAACTTATTTTGGAGGATGCACATAAATATTTTGTGGTGGATCTGGCCGACAAGTTAAAAGTAACTTAATGTTTTATGAAGCTAACTACTGGATGAATAAGTCTTTGATCGTGGATATATATAAGAGATTGTTTTTATCATTTAAGAATGTATGCAAGGTGTAAAAAGAAAAGGATGTTTGTGTAGTAGTGTGAATTATGAGATCCAATAGTATAGTAATATGACTTTGATAATAAGTGATGCAAAGAGCTCAATAAAGAGCAGAATAGGGCAGAGCACAGTATAAAGTCAGAAAGCAGATCCTGAATAAGATCCATGAGCTTCACCAAAATTATTACCTAGCATGATTAGATGCTATTATCTCATTTCACCTCTTAGATATTTTTAATCTGAATTTTGTAGGCAGTAAGCCTTTTTCTTTTGAGCAATGAGCTCTAGGTAGTGCAACTAAATGCAAGTGCATTCCTTTTGTAAACAACTATATTTTGAGTACTCAAATTATGGATTAATCTCCACCATGTTTTTTCCCCTAATAGGGTTTCCACCCAAAGAATTGTGTGTCATGGTGTTGTGTATGTGTTACTTTCAATGCATACATCTTTTCCTCAATGCAATGATGAAATGGTTTCATGTTTTGAATGAATGGAGTTTTAATAATTGTTGAACACTAATTCAAGCCCCCCCTCTGTGTTCCCTTGAGTCCAACAAAAAATACTTGTGCATCCTTATTTTTGAAAACAAATGCACTTGAATACATCAAGTGCATCACTCTAGCTAAAAAAAATGGGTCATCCTACCTCAGAAACCTGAAAACACAAAATTCTCAAGGACAATTGATCAAAATAAAAGGTTAGGTCCCACTAGGCGTGCCAAATATGTCAACATTATTAGAATTTGCATCAAATACAATTGAATTATGCAATTAAATAATCAATTGAAAAAATAAAACCACATGATTCACAATGAAATTCTTGAAATATCAAATTAAGAATCCATTAATGAACAAAACAAATCAAAAACCTGTAAATGACTAACTAATTGACTTTAAAATGCCATCCCATTGGGGGATTGGTGTTGAATTAATGTGGAATGTCAACTATTTCCCAATCCCATGATTGAAACAAGCTTGAAGATGTTCCTACAATGGAGAAAATTCTATAAAATTTACTATAGTCTAATTTCTCTAGATGAATGCAAATAAAATGCTCATGAAATGAAGGCTATTTATAGGAATTTTGAGTGAATAAATGGCCCAGATTGATTTGATTAATCAATGGATGCAAATTGATGAGAAGAATTGGCATGGATGAAGGATTCAATCCATGGAGGAGATTGAATAATCACATGGATTGATGCAATTAATAAAGGGTGGAAAATGATTTGAAGAAACATAAATCCTAAAATTTAGGAGAAAAGTGCAAGACATTTCTATTTAAGAGGGATATAGTTTGAATTTGAATTGGAGGAATCATATTCCTTTGAAAGTGAGAAATTGGAGGGATGAAAGAAATTAGTCAATTAAATAATTAGAATATTATTTAATTGTGCAAGATGGGGGAATTAAAATATTTAATGAAATAATTTTCTTATTTCATTAAAAAGAGGATATTTAATTAAATTATTTAAATTATTTAATAAAATGAGAGTACTTAGGAGATTAGTTAAATTTTTCGCATTATTTAATCAGATAGGATGGAAATTAACATGAAAGAGGAGAATTAACCTAATAATGTTGAGTATTTGATTAATAAAATAAAATAATGAGTTTAATTAAAATAATTAACAATATTTAATTAAATTGTCAAAAGAGGTTGAATTAGGATAAATATGGTGTTAGTAATTGAGTTCAGATGTGCAATATCGATGAGGAAAATTTTAAGCATCTATAGATTTGTTTGAAGATAGTAAATTTATGTGAAAATTGTTATATTTTGAGTTCTTTTTATTTTGATTAAGTTAAGATGATGTTTAAGGTGAAAAATAGGGTCCACCAAAATGAGTCAACATGATGATGGACCACTTATTTTCTAAGACCATAAAAACTCAATTATGTGTATGATAAGATGCAAATAACAATCAGAAATTCTACCTAACTATTATAGCAACTTTGGGGGAAGTATTTAGAGCATAAAAAGCTATGTACCTGGTAAAAAAGTTGTTTTTGAGCTATACAGGAGTCATTCGCCTTCAGTGGTGAATGGGTCCTTTTAGGATTTTGGAAAAATAATTTTAGGATCTTGTTCCTTGATGTTTACACTCTCAAATTCCCTTTTATCAGCATCTAGAAGTCTATATGCAATTCTATATATTTGATTCCTTGATATTGCACTTTGAATGACAACTTTTGCAACTTTGACAATTTTGCTCCAAATCTTGCTCTTCTTGATCTTCAACTTGTAAATCTACAATCACACACTCAAGGGTAGAAAAAAATGTTGTTTTTTAGTGAATGGGGGTTTTCCTTAGTCAAAACCCTTGTAGGTGACCAAACCAAATGATTAAATGAATGAAATGAAGCATGAAGTATGAAGTATGAAATATGCAAATGATATCACCTTGGATGACGTCTTGTAAAAATGATCTACAATCTAACATGTAGTGGCCATGAAGAATGTAGATCTTGGATGTGAAATGATGTTTGTAAATAGATCCTCAATGCAACATTGACTATCTTAGCTCAACCTCATGCATGAATGCATTAAACCCTTGAAGTGGTGAATTGATCTTGGATTGCTACAGTAAAATCTTGAAATATGCCTTGAAATTCTCTAATTCTTGTATACTTGAATGCTTAGGCCTCTTGTAAAATTGCTAGGTGAAACAATCTGAATTAACCCCTTATTTATACTAAATTAAGAGATGAACCCTGAAAATCAAAAAATTAAGGCCGACACGAGATGTAGAAAGAGTCATTATTAAATTCTTAGTGGAATGAACTTAAAAAATGGGAGTATCATTAAGGGAGGAACCATTCATGACCTAGGGGGAATGGGTCCTAGCTTAGTTTACTAGGACTTAACCTAGGGGGATTAAAAGATGGCTAAAAACCCATTCTAGATCAACTAGAGAAGGGGGCTCTTGTTAAGGGAGGACCCATTCACAACCTAGGGTGAATGGGACATGGAACCATTTTCTAGAACAAAACTTTTCCCAATGAAATATTTTGTTAATTAAATTATAGCTATCAAGATAGATCCTCGGGAGGGGTCATAATTAAGGCTTAAAAGGGGGTTAATTAGTCCAATTACCCATAATGAATGACCACCTAGATAAATGTGAATTTTTTTTATAGCACTTTACAACATTTAAACAAGGTACACATTATATATATTTTATTTGAAAAGGGGCCCATTAGGCTTAATTAAGCAAATGCATCCTCGAAAAGTGTGAAAGTGTGTCACAAAACTTTACAACACCATTGCAAAGGATCAATTAAGGCATGTTTTAGTCAAATAAAGGTCTTTGAATAGTGTAAATGTGTAGAAAATATTGCAACACCACTCCAAGACATCATTAGTTCAGTTTAAATGACAATTATCAAACCAAGTAAGGAAAAAGGCTTACTTTTTATGTTACTACATTTTCCCCCACTTTAGTGAGAGGATAACCCCATGTCAAAATCACACTTAATTATACATTAAATACAATTAATTATGCAACAATAAAAAATATACATGATCAAACCTTGTCAAAGGCCAAAATAACAAGGAAAAAATAGGGTCAAGAATAATTGTTTCAACACAATATGAGATGAGGCTATTTGTCCATGACATATGATGCTCACTCTAGGGAAGTGGAACCTGGGTATATCCACTAGATGAGTTTTCCTGAGGAAGTGGTTAGTGATAAAAGCATGCCAATGTGTCAGATTCTTATTGTATAATGAGAAATTCATGCTAGTGTATTGTCTTCCCATCATACTAACCATACCAGATTTATCCTCTTGCTAACTTTAATAACGTACCAAAATGTAAATTCTTTTGTGAATGTCATTTAAAATTTTGTTAAATGGGATTTTTCTTTTTTTATGTAATATTCTTCCTCTTAGGGAGGATTTCTCCTAATGTCTCCAAGATAGGACAAGTCAAAAGTGTCAGATCATCACCCATGGGATGCCTCATTCGTATCATGCCATGACAATAGATCATACACTCTTGGATGGAATCAAACCCAATTACATCATCAAGAAGAGAACACATCACAAGAAAAAATAAAATCATGCCATTAATTTTTTCCAAAAGATTTCATCTATGTATGCCCCCACTTTAAAGCAGATGCTACACCATTACTATGAGCAATTGCTTTAAATACTTAGCCAATTTTTTTTTATCCTAAGACAAGAGATCTTTTCTCAAAAAACCCTATGCCAAGTCATATATTTCCGAAATAAGCTAGATCATGAAATAGGAAGGAAGGGTTGCCCCCACAAACACATAAGGGATCTATTGATTTGGGGTCAGTATTGCTATGCTACAATGTTATCATAGAGCATGGAAATTTCATCATTCCCCAAATAATCATAGAACTAGAAGAATCAAAACAAAAAGTGAAAACAAAGAAAAATCCTTTTGGGTAAACATGGAAGAGACATAACTGTCTCAATGCCTTGCGTTATCCCTGAAAGGAAAAAAAAAGACCAATGAAAAAGATAACAGAAAAGCTTTTGGGTCAACATATAAGAGACATGAATTTCTTGATGCCTTGCATCATCCCAAAAAGGAAAACACAAGAAAGATAGAAAATGGTTACAACATAGAGAATAATGAACGTACATATAGAGGAATGCACAAAAGAGAGAGGATATATCAAACAAAACATCACAAGAGATCCCATTACGTAAATGAAATCACAAAAAGAAAAGTGAAAAATCCAAATACTAATAAGGAATAGGCGAGTCAACCTAAATTAGGTTGTCTACCTCCCAATCTCGGTCGGTATTAATGGAAGGAGGGAAAATAGCCAAAGTGAAAAAATCATGTGCCAAAGTAGGACATGCACCAAGTTCAACACTCATATTAGGAGATTTTTTATTTAAGCTCATAGAAGAAGAAAAAAATACATTCAACTCATCATGCACTTGTTCATCAATCTTTGCAATTTCAATGTCACCATCTAAATTAATCACAATAGGAGTTTGAATAACAATGTCCAAGCAATGTTCTTGTTTATGTTGTAGTGAGGGTTGAGAGTCATCATGCATTTCTTCATGTAGGTTTGGATTTTGATTATATATGTTATTTTTGTGTTCTTCAGTTTGCAATCAATGAGCAATAGTACGATGTCTATGTCTACACTCTCTATCACTTTGATTTATTTTCAGTTTATTTTCAATTTTATTTTGTGTAAGATCAGGTTTGTTCATCATAGGTTCCTTCTCTTCCTTGGGAGGAATAGAAGAAACCACAATAGGAGGTTGCTCAACCAATTTCTCTTTGACTTTGTAAACTCGTTTGACTCTAGGAGGGACAATGGGATTTCTTGTGTTATCTCGTGGTCTCTTGTATGAAATTGCAGGAGGTTTGTCTAAAGGTTGTTCTTGTATGTTGAAAAGTGTTTTTAGTTCAATAATTGTCTCATCAAGGATGGTTGGTTCGGTCATAGGTTGAGGCATGTTGTGAAGGGATAGTTTCGCTATTTTATTTTCCTTGAATTTTTTATATGATTTGAAAAATAAATCTTCATGAGGCTTCATAGGTTCTATAGGTTTACCAATCATAGACAGCCTTGGGGGACTCAAAAATATGTAAAATAAGAGTGTATCTCTTCACCCAAGATTGGACGAAGCACATCAAGAGAGGATACACACTAAAATTTTACCAACCATAGAAAGAAAAGAAGATAATGGTTAATTTTAGTACACCAAAGATAAATGTTATGTTTATTTTAACCACCGAAACTGAGTGTGAATTTGGCTTGCTCAATTTTAAACCAAATTAAAATGTGAGTATGTTTGGTTCAATGTTAATCCAACTTGAAAGTACTCATAACATTGTTCATTGTTAAACCAAATTGAAGTGTGAATTAATTTTAAAGTCTAAATTTAAGTTTTATTGAACTAAAGAATAAAAATAAATGGATTTTAGGTCAACCTTTCACAAGTACTTAAAAATATTTTGAAAATTTAAACAAGTGTTAATAAACACTTTTTCTTCATTCCATGATTCCATGCTCAAATCTGCAAGTTATTAGTACTAAATAGCAAACGCAAATCATAAAATAAGTAGATTTAGAAATAAATTAAAATTGAAATTTAGATTAACATTGAAATTTCACCTTTCTAGATTTTCCTAAAAGTTTTCTGCTCTATTAGACAAGTGTGTTGTTGTTCTAATAACAAGTGAACTCCTATTTTACATGTGTGTCACTTTGGTAAAATACAAGTGCAAAGGCCTATAAAAAACTAGAGAATAAAACTAGGTTAAAAACTAAATGTTTCCTTGTTTATGAAAATGAATGCACTTGAATACATCAAGTGCATCACTTTGGCTCAAAATAAATGTGTCACCATACCTCAAAAAACTTAAAGCACAAAATTATAAAGGAAATTTTATGAAAATAAAGGGTTAGGTCCCAACAGGCATCCCAAATATGTGAACATGATTAGAATATGGATCAAATACAATTGAATTGTGCAATTAAACAATCAATTGAAAAAATTAAACCATATTCCCAATGAAAGTATTGATATATAAAATTAAGAAGCCATTCATGAGCAAACCAAATTGAAAGCTTGTAAATGACTAACTAATTGACATTCAAATGTCATCCCATTGGGGGATTGGTGCTAAATTGATGTGGAATTTCAACTATTTCTCAATCCCATGATTGAAACAAGCTTGAAGATGATGCTCCAATGGAGAAAATTCTCTAAAATTTACTATATTCTAATTTCTCTAGATGAATTAAAATGAAATGCTCATGAAATGAAGGCTATTTATAGGATTTTAGAGTAAATAAATGGCCAATATTGATTTGATTAATCAATGGATGCAAATTGATGATAATAATTGGCTTGGATGAAGGATTCAATCCATGCAGGAGATTTTATAATCATGTGGATTGATGCAATTAATAAAGAGCTGAAAATGATTTGAAGAAACAAAAATCCTAAAATTTAGGAGGAATGTGCGAGATATTTCTATTTAAGAGGGAAATAGTTTGAATTTGAATTGGAGGAATATTCCATGAGAATATTCCTTTGCAAGGGGGAGAAAATGGAGTGATAAAAAAAATTAGTTAATTAAATAATTAGAATATTATTTAATTATGCAAGATGGGGGAATTAAAATATTTAATAATTTTTTTTGCTCATTTCATTAAAAAGAGAGAATTATTGACATTTAATTAAATAATTTGAAAATTAGCATGAAAGAGGCGAATTAACCTAATAATATTGATTATTTGAGTGCTTATGATTTTTATTGAGTTAACACAGTGTTTAAGGTGAAAAATAGGGTCCACAAAAATTAATCAAAAAGATGGTGGACGACTGATTTTTCTAAGACCTTAAACACACAATTATGTGT
The DNA here is from genome assembly GCA_007115665.2 of Sequoiadendron giganteum. NCBI lineage: Eukaryota > Viridiplantae > Streptophyta > Pinopsida > Cupressales > Cupressaceae > Sequoiadendron > Sequoiadendron giganteum. The sequence continues at coordinate 231,818,345 of CM021106.1, forward strand.
ATGATAAGATGTAAATAGAAATCAAATTTTTTATCTAAGAGGTGAATTAACCTAATAATGTTGATTATTTGAGTGCTTAGGATTTTTATAGAGTTAACACGGTGTTTAAGGTGAAAAATAGGGTCCACCAAAATGAATCAACAAGATGATGGAGCACTAATTTTTCTAAGACCTTAAACACACAACTATGTGTATGATAAGATGTAAATAGAAATCATAAATTTTACCTAACTATTATAGAAACTATGGGGGAATTATTTTGAGCATAAATAGTTGTGTACATAGTAAAAAAGTTTTTTTTGAGTTATAGAGGACCCATTCGCCACAAAAGGACTCATTCACCTTCAGTGGTGAATGCGTCCTTTTAGGGTTTCAGAAAACTAGTTTCAAGATCTCGTTCCTTGATTTATGCAACCTCAAATTCCCTGTTATCAACTTTTGGAAGTCTGTATGAAATTTTGTAGCTTTGATTCCCTGATATTGCACTTTGAACGACAAATTTTGCAACTTTGACAAATTTTCTTCAAATCTTGCTCTTCTTGATCTTCAACCTATAAATCTATAATCTCACATTCAAGGGTAGAAAAAATTATTATTTGTTAGCGAATAGGAATTTTCCTCAATAAAACCCCTTGTAGGTAATCAAAACAAATGATGAACCCATTCTAGATCAACTGAAAAAGGGGGGTCTTATTAAGGGAGCACCCATTCACCACCTAGGGCGAATGGGTCTCAGCACCATTTTCCAAGACCAAACTTTTCTCAATGAAATATTTTGTTAATTAGATTATAAGTGTCAAGATAGATCTTTGGGAGGTGTCATAATTAAGGCTTAAATGGGGGTTAATTACTTCAATTGCCCACAATTAATTAATGACCAGCTAGATAAATGTGAAATTATTTTATCACTTTACAACACTTAACAATGTACATATTATGTACATTTTATTAGAAAAAGGGGTCCCATTAGGCTTAATTAAGCAAATGCATCCTAGAAAAGTGTGAAAGTGTGTCACAAAACTTTACAACACCATTGCAAAGGATCAATTAAGGCATGCTTTAGTCAAATAAAGGTCTTAGAATAGTGTGAATGTGTACAAAAAATTACAACACCACTCCAAGACATCATTAGTTTAGTTTTAATGTCAATTATCAAACCAAGTAAGGAAAAAGGCTTACTATTTTCATTACTACAGGGTAAAAGGGAAAAGTTGTGTCACACTTTTATGAAGGAAATGACAAACACTAATCTAACCTTTAAACTTCAATAACTAGAAAACAACATATATGTTTTAAATTTTGAAATGATGTAAACTAATAAATTGTGTATTTTTTAGTATATTTTATGTTTCTATTTTTTTGAATTTTTTTCAAAATTATTTGAATATAGATTTTATAAATTAATACTATAATTTAGTTGCTGATAAAATAGTAAAAAATGACGTTACAAGATACGTCAAACTTTATATAGTAAATTTTCTTTTTTTTGCCTCCAAATTTTTTGTGTATATTTATAACTAGAAACTTTAGGGCATGGATATTTCTTTTTGCAATTTTAATAAATATATATTTTTAAATAAATATTTAAAAGTGCATGAATTAAAACACGTTTGTTTCTTGTTGACATCAACTTTTATATTAAATATTTATCTAAAATAGAAAAATAATTATGCTATCTTAATCTTGATTCTTTTATATAGGGAAAAATATTTTTTTATTTTTTTAAAATAATATTTAGTATTTTCCTTGGCATGATAATCAACCTAATATTTTTGTGCTAATAACCTAATTTTAGTAAAAAATAAAAATAAATTATAAATAATAATTGAACTATTAAAATAAATATATATTTTAAGACTACACTTATGGATCTACAAAATGGTATTTTTTATATTTAAAAAAATATATCATTTATATGAGTAGGAGTTGTTGAAACATTAAAATTTTCAAATAATTTCATTATTTTAGTAAATTGACTTCAAAGTGGTGCTACATATGCATTTATCCAACAATTTTAGCTGGAAAAGTTGTAGAAGTATTTAACTTATCTAAAACAATTCTTACTAGATCATATGTTTGACCAAAATTGATTTTTAGTTATAAATACTTAAATTCACTTGTGCTGATAAGTTGGTTGAATGTGTGACACAACTTTGTACTTTTATCCTACATTTTGGCCCCACTTAAGTGAGAGGATGACCCCATGTCAAACTCACACTAAATTAGACATTCAATACACTTAAGTATGTAGCAATAACAAAGATACATGATCATACCATGTTAAAGGCCAAAAGAAAAAAATAAAAATAAAGGATCAAGCACAACAATTTCAACGAGATGTGAGATGGGGTTGTTTGTCCATAACATATGATGCTCAATCTAGGGTAGTGGAACATCAGTCTTTCCATTAGGTGATTTGTCTCAAAGAAATGGTTTAGTGAGAAAGTCCTACCAATGTATCAACTTCTCACTGTATAATGAGAAAGTCATGCTAGTGCATCAACTTCATATCCTACTAACCATATCAAAGTTATCCTCCTGATAAATTTAATAAGGTGCCACAATGTAAATGCTTTTGTGAATTTCATGTAGAATTTTGTTAAAGGGGATTTATTTTTGTCCATGTAATGATCTTCCTCTTAGTGAGCATTTTTCCTAATGTCTCCAAGAGAGGACAATTCAAAAGTATCAAATTTTCACCCATGGGATGCCTCATTCACATCATTCCATGACAGTAGATCATGCACTCTTGGACAACATCAAACCTAATGACACCACCAAGAAGAGGACACGTCACAAGAAAAAAGAAAAATTATGTCATGAAATTTTTCCAAAAGATGTCATATATGTATGCCCCCACTTTAAAGAAGTTGCTACACCATTACTATAATAAATTTCTTTAAAGTAGGGTATGTGCAGGATCATCATGGAAAAAATAGGCCCTTAAGTGGCAAAAAATTTAGAAAAATCAGAGTTAGGCAACTTGACATAAAAATTTGAATAAGTTATCTATATTATTTCAAAAATATGTAACAATAGAATTTGTAGCAAATTTAATGTAGTTTCTAAATTACTATGTTTATTTACAAAAGAATAAAATCTATTTGGTGAAAATTAGAAATTCCAATACAGTAGTAATTAAATTTCAAGGAAAAAATAAGAAGTAGGTGTTTGTCTGACCACCCTAACCACATTAAAATGATAATATTTTTTTATAAGATTTTAGATATAAGTAGAGGACTCATGTCCCGATGTGATGCATATTTTTTTGTAACTTTTTTCCAAGTAAATAATTAATTATTATTTTTTTATGAAAAAATTTAAAAAATATAAAGGCTCGTATGTCTGACCACCTTAACTTGATCAAAACTTCATGAAATTCAATTTTTTATTTATTAATATTATAGTATGTGAAGCATAGAATGTGCCACATGTTTTGGATTCAAAAAATACGATACCATTTGAAAGCTATAGATGTTTTTTAATCAACCTAAAAATCAAGACTTTAGTCATAATTCAATAGAAAATGAATAATAATTATTTATTAAATTCAAAGTAAATCATAATTTTTATTGGTGGAAAGCTGATAATCTCCTTGAAAAACCCTTTTCATTTCATCAACTTTGGGTAAAAAAAAAGTCGTCAGCCACATACCCATCATATTGTGACTTTTTGGCCCATCATGATCCTGCATGTACCCAGTAGCCAAATGTTTTTATCCTAATACATGAGATCTTTCCTCAAAAACCCTATGCCAAGTCATATGTTTCTAAAATAAGTTGCATCATGAAATAGGAGAGAAGGGTTTCCCTCACAAACACATATGGGATCTATTTATTTGGGGTTAGTATGTTAGTGCTATAGTGTTGTCATAGAGCATGAGAATATCATCATTCCCTAAATACTCACATAATTGGAAGAATGACACAAATCAATTGAAAACAAAGAAAAATCCTTTTAGGTCAACATGGAATATACATAAGTGTCTCAACGCCTTGCATCATCCCCGAAAGGAAAACACAAGACAAATGAAAAAGATAAATTAAAATATTTTGGGTCAACATGAAGGAGACATGAATGTCTCAATGCCTTGCTTCATCCCCAAAAGGAAAATATGACACAAATGGAATTTAATGATTAAGACATAGAGAAGAATGAAGGTACATATAGAGGAATGCATAAAAGAGAGAGGATACACCAAACAAAATGTCATGGGCGATCACATTACAAACATGCAATCACATAAACAAAAGTGAAAAAGAAAAAGACTAGTAAGGAAAAGGTGAGTCAACCTAATGTAGGTTGTCTACCTCCTAATCTCGGTCGGTATAAATGGAAGGTGAGAAACTAGTCAAAGGGACAACATCAAGTGTTGAACTAGGAAATGTACCAAGTTTAACACTCTTATTAGGAGATTTTTTATTTAAGCTCATAGAAGAAGAAATCAATGCATTCAACTCATCATGCACTTGTTCATCAATATTTGCAATGTCAATGTCATCATCTAAATTAATCATAGCAAGAGATCGAATAACAATTTTCATGGAATGTTATTGTTTATGTTACGGCAAGGGTTGAGAGTAATCATACATTGCTTTAGGTAGGTTTGGATTTTGATTGTATATGTTATTGTTGTTTTTTTGAGTTTACAATCTATGAGAAATAGCACAACATCTATGTCTATGCTCTCTAGCACTTCAAATTATTTTTAGTTTATTGTCAATTTTCTTTTGCTTAAGAGCGATTTTTTCCATCATAGGTTCCTTCTCTTCCTTGAGAGGAATATAAGAAACCACAATAGGAGGTTGCTCAACTGCTTTCTCTTTGACTTTGTAAAAACTTTTGACTCTAGGAGGGACAATGGGATTGCTTGTGTTATCTCATGGTCTCTTGTATTAAATTGTAGGAGGTTTTTCTAAAGGTTGTTCTTGTATGTTCATATGTATTTTTGGTTCAATCATTGTCTCATAAAGGATGGTTTGTTCTATCATAGGTTGAGACATGTTGTGAAGGGATAGTTCTACTATTTTATTTTCCTTGAATTTTTGATATGATTTGAAAAATAAATATTCATGAGGCTTGATAGGTTCCATAGGTCTGGGTCAAAAGTAATCTAGTGAAAATTTCCTTTAAATGTTGAGGCCAGATGAAATCCGCTATGATGCACAATGAAGATGTCATTTCCAAATGGAAATTTTAGAAATTTATGCACAACCAAATGGACAACATTCATGGAGTGAAGCCATGTATATCCTATCTTTGGATGAAATTGGTCTCACTGTGGGATGATGGAGGATGAGACTGTTAATGTTTTTGGTCCCACTTTTAAAGGGACATCTATCACACCTATCATAGGGAAAGAAAATCCATTATGTTTCTTGATCCATTCTTTTGGATTATCATATTTTTCTTGATATAGCTCATGCACATATAAGAATTCTTTTGTGATCACATTCTCTCAATAGACATGATCAATAAATATCCCATTAGTGGGCTTATTATTGATCCGACAGACTATGTAAAGAGGAGAATTAGGTGCTCGTTTAGGTATTTTATTGTGTGAGAAAGCAATGTCAAGAGGTTGTCTAGTCAAGCCCTTACAAGGTATAGTTTCGATAAGTTCTATCACTTTATCTATGGGAGGTGGTTTCATATGATCATGATCCATGTTTACATTGTTCTTAGTTTTAGTAAGAGAGTTAATTGTGGAATGTATGACGTTATCAATGTCTTGTTTTTTCAAGTATTCCTAAATGAAGCAACTAAAGCTATAGAGGATTTGTGTTTCATTTCAAGTTTTAAGCACTTCCCTTAGATTTTGTATAATGAGAACCAAGATAATGTCTATGCATTCACTAAGGATATGGGCTTGTAAGTTTTCTAATTGTTCATCTATCTTTTCAATGACATTATACACATTTATTCTAGGAGGGGAAGTCATGGGTAATGAAGTATTCAAACTATGAGCCATGGAGGGTTGATTCTCAACACTATCAGAAAGAGAGTTAAGAAACCCAAGATCCACGACAAGTGAGAGATCACTAGATGACATGAGTCTTGAAATATTTCTTATAATAGTATTGAGAATATATAACCAGTTTGTAAAGCTCATACAAGTTTTACAACCCTAGTGTGCAAACGCTAGAATAGAAAAAGGACAATGCAATAACCTAGAATGAAATGCAATTTTCATATTCTAAGCAATGCAAATTACTGATTGCAAAATACAATAAATTGAAAATGAAAATTTTTAATGTAATTTTGAACTTTTAACAATGCACTAAAATGAAGCAATTTAGGCTAAATGCAATGAATTAGATGAAACAAAAAATCACGAAACTGAAATAGAAGGGTAACAACACCAAAAAGAAGTTAAAAGCTAAGATTTTAATGTCTTGAAAAATCTAGAGCAGTATCTAATAGGTATTCATTCACCAATAAGGGTGAATGGGTCTTGGTTAGATGTTTTTAAGATTTTTCTATGGATTTTAGAGTGAATTTTGATGCTTTTTCAGTTGCTAGAAGGTTCAGATCAGACCTATTCAGGGACTCATTTTCTAGTAAGGGCGAATGGATGCTAGTTAGGTATTTTAAAACTATTTTTTTAATGATTTGCAAGTTCTCAATTATTCCTTTTAGCTCCAGGTCTGAGACAGTGAATTGCAACTTCATATTTTCCAAAAATTCAAGGCAAAAATTTAATTAAAAGATGAAATGCAAGGCCTAATTTTAAATGTAATTTTGTTTTTTTTTTCACATGCAATTTTATGAGATCTAAATGAGATACAAAATGACTGATTTGTTTTTATAATTTTCAGATTTAGAGAGATGTAAAACAATGCAAATGTAAACCCTATAAGATATGCAAGATTTCAATACAAAATAAGTAAGCCTAAATGAGATCTTAATTAAATGCAAGATCTAACTTAAGATGCAATGAGAGACTCAAAAAATTAGAAAATTGCAATTTTCAATGAGTTGGGTTCACCAAAATGTTTAAGGTGAAAAATATGGTCCACACAAATGAATCAATAGGATGATGGACCATTGATTTTTCTAAGACCATAAACACTCAATTATGAGTATGATAAGATGCAAATAACAATAAGAAATGCTACCTAACGATTATAGCACCTATGGAGGAAGTATTTAGAGCATAAAAATTTGTGTACCTGGTCAAAAAGTTGTTGTTTTTGAGCTACAAAGGAATCATTCGCCTTCACTGGCGAATGGGTCCTTTTAGGGTTTTAGAAAACTAATTTCAGGGTCCTGTTCCTTGATGTCTACACTCTCAAATTCCCTATTATTAGCTTTTGGAAGTATGTATGCAATTTTTTTTCTTTGATTCCTTGATATTGTACATTGAATGAAAACTTTTGCAACTTTTCAAATTTGAAAATTTTGCTCGAAATCTTTCTCTTCTTGATCTTCAACCTGTAAGCCTGCAATCACACACTCAAGGATAGAAATTTTTTTGTTTTTTAGTGAATGGGGGTTTTCCTCATTCAAATCCTTTGTAGGTTATTAAACCAAATGATGAAATGAAGCACGAAATATGAAATATGAAAATGATATCACCTTGGATGATGTCTTGTAAAACCAATTTGCAATCTAACATGTAGTGGCCATGAAGAATGTATATCTTGGATGTGAAATGATGCTTTTAAATAGATTCTCAATGCAACATTGATTATCTTAGCTCAACCACATGCATTAATGCATTAAACCATTAACGTGATGAATTGATCTTGTATTTCTACAATAAACTTTTGAAATCTACCTTGAAATGCATTGTTAATGCTCTTGAAATGCTCTAATACATGTAAACTTGAATTCTTAGGCCTTTGGTAAAATTGCTAGGATGCTTGTCAATTTTTCTAAGTGAAACAATGTGAGTTAACCCCTTATTTATACTAAATTAGGAGATTAGCCTTGAAATTTAAACAATTAAGGAAAACAATAGATCTGGAAAGAAACATTATTAAACTCCCACCAAATGAACTTAAAAAATGGGGGTCTCATTAAGGGAGGACCTATTCTCCACCTAGGGCGTATGGGTCGTGGCTTAGTTTACTAGGACCTAACCTTGGGGAATTGAAAGAAAGCCCAAAACCCATTCTAGATCAATAGAAAAGGGGGGTCCTATTAAGGGAGGACCCATTCACCACCTAGGGTGAATGGGTCCTGGCACCATTTTCCATGACCACACTTTTCCCAATGAAACATTTTGTTAATTAGATTATAAGTTCCAAGATAGATCTTTGAGAGGTGTCATAATTAAGGCTTAAAAGGGGGTTAATTACTCCAATTACCCACAATTAATTAATGACCACCTAGATAAATGTGAAAGTGTTTTATAACACTTTAAAACACTTAAATAAAGTACACATTATGTAAATTTTATTAGAAAAGGGACCCATTAGGCTTAATTAATAAAATACATCCTAAAAAAGTGTGGAAGTGTGTCACAACACTTTACAACACCATTGCAAAGGATCAATTAAGACATGTTTTAGTCAAATAAAGGTCTTAGAATAGTGTGAATATGTACAACACATTACAAAACCACTCCAAGACCTTAGTAGTTCAGTTTTAATGTCAATTATCAAAGCAAGTAAGGAAAAAGGCTTACTTTTTCCATTACTACATACAATCAAAATAATAATCTAAGGAAAGGAAATTAGAAATAAAAATCATAATTTAAGAGGATAAATCAAGAATAATATGGGTGAAATGGTATAATGATTCAACTAAGAACACAATTGGGAAATTTTGATAAATGAATAAATAAAGTGAGTTATCATGCACCAATTTTAGAGACAAATATTGGCTAACTTACTAGCTGGGTTGCCCATGTTACCAATTTGGATCACCCTTTTTCTAGTAAAGGTCAAAAAAGTGAGACTTAAGGTTCTTAAGTTGTCGTAGGGTCACCTAGGTGAGATTAGGAATGCTCAAGTGACCCCACTAATTGAAGGGTCAATATTTACATTTTGGTAAGGATGAGGGTATGCATTCAAGGTAGATGGTTGAAGAGACTAATTGAAATGCATAAGGGGGTCATAATATCTTAGTATATTCTTCCATAATATTTGAAAAGGAAGAGATAATTTTATTCATGCCATGTGGGTCATGTGTTAAAATTCTATATTGTAATCAAACTATGATGTATGCTCTTGCAATATCAAGAACTTATAGTACCATCAAGATCCAATTACATCTTCAAATAAGAAACATAATAGAGGCTTTGATAACACATATTGATCTACATTAGTATATTTATAGTTTAATTATCAACAAATCTTCATATATTCCCTATGATAGTGTCACATGTGTACTTTCACTACCATACATGCTCAAACAACATACTATATTATTTTTAACATAACCAAATCTCAAGTAGATAACATGTGGTTATGACCATAGAAAAACTAAGTCTAAAATCACATCCATTACATACTAGAGACACATTTTATTACATAAGATTCTAACACTATTTCACTAGTCTATAGTTAGACTTCTTAACATTGACTTGCATAGTCTCAAAACTTCTTCTATCATTAAGAATCCTCTAAAATTAAAATGCACGCCTAATGTCAAATCCTTTTACTCTCACATTCAGGTATTAATCATATTATTATCTTACATATGAAATTCATATTACATGACCTTTCATTATACATATTTTGTATATAAATTGATCTCCTACTAGGAAAAATTTAGGTATAAAATCATTTTGATGATAAGTTTTCATATGATATTAATTTTCATCCTTTAAAAATATTAAAGATAAAAAAAATCTATGTTTATACCCTCTACTCTTCTAAAATTGTATACATTAGTATACAAACAACCAATGTTAGGGGGATGTAGTATAAGCTACTACGATTTTAATCGACCTTCTTCCATAAATATATTGAGAGGTCCATACTTGATTCAACTGTAAGAAAAACATAATCATCAAAATATTATTTTCAAATTTAACAAATTTATGATGAGTAGATTGAAGGGGTAATGTTTGCTAGTACTCCTTGAGAACCTTATACATATGTTGTCTTTATTTATTTTTCATTAATTTTGAATATAAAGTGGGATAAGTTAGTAAATACTTCTTAATATCCCTAAAATCATGGTGTATTCTAATTCAAAATATTTATGCATTGATGAAATGGTTACCAATTTTTTTGTATCCATATTATTCCATCGTTCTTTGTTTATTTCAATCAATTAATAGTGAATTGAAGTCACTACAATTCAATATGTTGTAAGAAAATTTATGATCTTGTTAGTGCAAGTGATACTAATTCACATGTATAGATTTGGGTATGCATTGTCATGAACATGGAGAAATTGAGGAGTTCTTATTATATATCCATATACAAAATAGTTTTCATGAAAAATGAAGAAGAATAGTTTATCCTTCATTATTTCCATAAACTTTTACTGTAATCAAATTAGCCTTGTTCATAAATGTGTCTTTTTGGTTCCTATTCTAAGATATTTTTGTGTAGAATATAATTTAACCCAACCTCTTCCTATGATTTTCATTGGTTTAGCCTCCATTATCTAGAAATAACCTAGATTCAACTATTTTCCCACCTTGGTCAATTTCTCTTTGTTAAAATCATTTCTATAATCATATTCCTGTTTGGAAATTTAATTATTTTTCATCATAGTGCACATGATTTTTTTAAATTAATAGTTACAAATTCCATAGAATTCATAACATCATTTTAGAAAATGCAAGAGAATTAATATAATAGAAGCTCTATGTTTAGCATCAATATTCATTTCATCGCACATCCTCCATTTCAACACTTGAATTCCTCTCATATAAGTTATGAATAAAATAAATAGAAAAGGGGCTTGCTTGAGGCTCGGATAAGTTTCATGCACCGCTCCTAGAAAATAGTCCCTAAAGGTGTTCCATAACACCTCCTTGACCTCATTTTAGATAACACATTAGTGATGGGGAATTCAAGACCAAATGACTAATGACCTAACATGGTCATAAAACAATAATCCAAGATCATATCATTAATCTTTTTCTCAATATTGCATAGGGATCAAAGACATGTTTATTTTCATGGTAGTCCTACTAGTCTAGGTTCTATAATCAAAAAGTGATCTATGAGTGCATCAACAATTATATTCAATCACATCCACTATCTCTGTCTCCTTAGAACTAGGTATTTTCTATCTTCTTATATGAATTTATCAATTATTTGTCATGTTAGTGACTCCACTCCATTATAAATAATTTAACTATTTTTTTTTTAAATCAATATTTTACTACTATTAATTGTATTTTGTAAGAGGTTATTCCTTTAATTTTCAAATGTAAACTATAGAGTGTGAGAATTTTCATCAAGAGTTCTCATTATTATAGGACAATTAATTACCCATATTGAAAATATCTTGTATTGTTTCTAAAATGTAGTCATTCTTATGGACAATAATGTGCAACAACCTTTAAGCTAATTAAATTGACATGTATTAACATAAAATTCAAAAGATATTATTTGTAGAAAGATTGAAACATTAAAATGCATAATGATTAATTGATGAAAGTGTTTAATTTGCAAATACTTTATTAATTCGAACACAAAAAAAGATAAAGATTGAATTTAAATACTAAGATATTATATGAAATGAGATTATATTTCAAATTTGTAAAATATAACTCTAATCATTCTCATTAATCCAAAAGAAATCTTTAATTAATGCACTCAATGACAAGCAGATAATAGTTCATGCACCAATACTTAAAAACTCAAAATATAAGATATACTGATGGTAAACAAAGAGATGTCGAACAATCTAGCGCCAATAAAGAAAAGGCATGATGGCAGCAATGGGGAATAGATTGAAATAATTCAGTAGACTACAATGGTTTGATGAATGGAATAAACAAATGGAATTGATATCAGTAGGCTACATCTGGCATGGAATCAGAACGCACCAACAATACTTTGAGGACCATCCATGTAAAGAAATCATTGGGCATTTTGCTTTTTCTAAACCAAAGCATTCTTCCAGCCTGTGACTGGGTAGATGCTCTCAAAATTAAACCCCACTAAATTTTAGCCTATAATCTGCTACCACGCCACTGCTCTTTTTATCTCGCCCTACTGATATGCCTTTGGTTTCGTATAATTTAAGCCTGCCAATGCGGACTTTAAAGCTTTAAACAAAAGGTTTCTGTCACTTTCTTAAACTATATGTCGGCATTCCAAATCCTCCATACTATGGAGTCTACAGACAGGCCAGTTCCTTTTACTTTGGCAACCTTTACAATTATGGGGATGTAACGAACTTTCAAAACAAAAAAATATCTGATATACTTTAGTGTTTGCCATTTTAGATGGCAGGATTCAAAAAGTCGAAAGGGACTATAGAAAATATTTTGAAAATGCCTTTTAAAATAAATTACGTTTTGTTGTCCACTGAAAACAAAAAAATATTTTCTATAGTCCCTTTCGACTTTTTGAATCCTGCCATCTAAAATGGCAAACACTAAAGTATATCAGATATCTTCTTCGACTGCAATGGAAATGTCCCTTCCACAACTAATCCCCAATAACCCATTATTCTCCTAATAATTTTTCCGTAAAATGAGGACTGTTTTTTTACACAATTAAGAAGTTACTACTGATGTAACTTAAACACACATTCCATATTTCCCCCGAGTTTTCCTTCCATAATAAATAAAGTACCATTTGCATTCATGAATGACTCATGAATTATAATGGAAGTTTAGGAGGGTAAACGAAAACGACTTCTTTGGAAAGAGAATAAAAGTGTTAAGCGAGTTAAATTATAAATTACAATATTAGATGTGTAGTCGATAGGTTATTTGTGTGAATTTTGGTCGGAATTTTCATCAGTCTTCTTGGTTTTTAATCTTCTTGCTGTCGGGCTGTTGGTTGGAAAAAAAGTGGCGGAGGTTTTTTTATTTTTTAAATTAAAAGCGTTTGGCACGACAATAGCAAAGACCAGGTGAATTAAACGTTGGATGGAATCAATGTTAATTGTTGCATGGTTTTCGTATAGTGGCGATGGTTGCAAGTAACACCTACCTTTTAAATCTTCAAAAAACATAGTAAATGGTTACGCAATTTTCGATAAGGCATTGTTGGGTGTTGTATCAGAGCTGTGAGTGAGGAGGGAAAGCTTTTGTGAAAGTGCAAATGTTATTATCCATTGTTGGGTGTTGTATCAGAGCTGTGAGTGAGGAGGGCAAGCTTTTGTGAAGGTTCAAGTGCGATTATCCATTGTGGAATTTTTGTGAAGGTGGTTGGAGTCTGTTTTGTGTTTTCTTGAATAGTGCGATGGTTGCAAAAGCACTACAAAACTATCACTTGTGATAATTATTTGCCCATTTTTTGCAGATGGTGGAGAAAGAAGGGAGCAAAGAGAAAGCAAGCAGGAAGAGGTGCATATTGAAAAACCCTTTCTATGGTATTTCGAAAATAGTTTGTGTTATTTTACAACGGGCATTATTGATTGTTGTTTTATAGCTTAGGTTATATTGTTTCATTGATGGTCTCCATGTAGTGGTGATGGGTGGAAGGCAATATTGTTTGTTTTTGCGTTGGTTTGTCACTGTGAACTTGTGTGGTTTTTGTGGGTTTTTTTTAACTTGGATCACTGTTGAAACCAATATTATTTATGGTTTTGGTGTATTCAGGATGGGTGGAAGGCAATATTGTTTGTTTGTGTGTTAGTTTCTTATTGTGAATTCATGTATTTTTGTGGGTTTCTTCATCTGGGTCATTGTTTAAACCCATATGGTTTCATTTATAGTTCACATTTTGTGGTGAAGGTTTTAAGTCAATTTTTTATTGTGACTTTTTTGTTTTTTGTGGGTTTTTCCATCTGGGTCACTGTTCAAACAAATGTTGTTTCATTTATGGTTCTTTTTCTATGGTGAAGGTTTTGAATCAGTTTGTTACTGTGAGCTTTTTGTGTTTTGTGGGTTTTTCTATCTAGGTCACTATTGAAACCAATATTGTTTCATTATGGCTTTCGTTTTCTGGCAATAGTTGTAATGTAATAAAATAGTTAATGTTATATAGTTTATGTTGTTTTCTATAAAGCATTGTTGATTGTTGTTCTCTAGATTAGGCTATATTGTTTCATTTATGGTTTCTATTTTGTGCTAATGGTTGCAAGGAAATGAAATAGTTTATGTTTTTTTCCATAAGGTAGTGTTGATCGTTCTTTAGCTTAGGCTATATTGTTTCCTTTTCGACAAAGTTCTGCTAAAAAAACACTATATATAGTTTGTTGAAACCAATATTGTTTGGTTTATGATTCGAATATTGTAGCGATGGTTTTGATTGGGTTTGTTACTGTAAATTTTTGTGTTTTATGGGTTTTCCCATCTAGGTGACTATTTATACCAATATTGTTTGGTTTATGGCTTCCATTTTGTGGCGATCGTTACAATGCAATAAAATAGTTAATGTTATGTAGTTCATGTTGTTTTGTATGTGTGTTTGTTTTTCTATTTTGAATGTTTATATATATGTGTCGATGTGTATGTGTATATGGTCATTTTCGATAGGGTGTTGTTCAAGAAAGGATTTTCTAGGTTGTTGTTGAAACCATTATTGTTTCATATAAAGAATTTGGTAGGTTTTTGTTGAAACAATTATTGTTTCGTTTAAGGTGTGAGTGTGTATATCTGTATATTCATTTTCTACATGTATCTTTGAGGTCATGCGTTTATCTATATATAGGTATGTCCAGTTTTTAATATCCATATAGTTATTTTCTTCTTGTCTATTTTTATTGTCACATTCTCTTATGTCTCCATAATTGTTGTTTTGCTATGGGTAAGTGTACCAAGATGGTTCCTAGAAAGGGGACTTAAGTGGACACCTTTTTTTTGAAATAAGGAAATAATGACCTTGGATGTGAAATTGAGGATAGTTACACTCAAAAGTTTGAGATGACACAAAAACAAGGATCGAAGTGCTCTAAGTCTACTTTCTAAACTACTAATTTATTCTTAAAATGGTTGAGATTAAGGGGTTCAAATGAGGGATGTACACAAATTGGTGTTTTTTTTGTCAGAAAAACATAACATAGCAACTCTTGTATGACCCTAGCACGGTGTACTTTTTTTTAATATTTTTAAAATCACTACAGTCAAAAGTTAGCTAACACTATGTAGTTGATGCACAATTTCTTTGATAATTTTTTAGTGAATATTTTTTTTTTATTGATTTTCGAAGTGGACAGTTCTTGAAAAATAGAATTTTGGTCATGCTACCCCTAGAAATTTTGGAAAATAATTGAATTTAAAAAAATAAAAATTATAGAATGGAGTCTAGTTTCTAAAAATGTAATTTATTTGAAATTTCGATGAACAGTTATTTTATAACGAAAAAAACACCAAACACTATTTTTTCAAAAAAAAAGAGACATAGAAACAAAATAAATTATGGATGAAAGTCTTAACATTGTTAGAAAGTAAAAAAAATTACATTTTTGATTAGCTAAGAGAGAACGTAACATTACCCAGATGTTCGATTTGTTTGATATTGAACCATGTGCAATCCCGATAGTGAGCACAAACTCGATTATGTGAAATATTATAGAATTTGTAAAAACACATCTCTGGTCCTTGGGAATTCCCTCCAAGCCTTTGTATTGATATTCCAAGGAAAATACCAATCCTAAGGCTTGAGGATTCCCAAAGCAAGATATACCGTGAGTGTGTTATAACGCACTCACATTATATCTCAGTTTTGACATGGTTTTTTCTTCTGCGAGAAACATGTCAACCAAGACATAACGCAAGTGTGTTAAAACACACAATTTCACTCTATTGAATATATGTTGATATATTTTTATGTTTGTATGTACATGTATGCTTATATGTCTTGTACGTATGCATGTATGCATGCTTGTATGTGCGTATATATGCCTACATGTATCAATGCATGTATATTGTATGTATGCCTATATGTATGTAAGACTATATCTACACATGTATGCATGTATTCTTGTATGGATGTAGGATTGTATGTACATATGTATTATTCTTGTATATATGTAATTATGTATGTATTTACGTATGTCTTTAGAGGGAGGGAGAATTTTAAGAGAGAGAGGGAGTGGTAGAGAAGGAGTTGGAGTGAGAGGGCCTTAGCTAGGTAGGGTGGGAGGGATAGAGAGAGGGAGAGAGAGAGAGAGGTGAGAGAGAGATGAAAATAAAGAGAGAGTTATGTAGGTAGGGTGCCAAAGGGAGATACTTGAGAGTGTGAGGGGGGTGATAGGGAGAGACTTGAGAAATAGGTAGTGAGAGGGAGTGCGAGAGAGAGGGAGTGAGAGAGAGATGGAGAGGGTGTGGGAGGGAGTGACATGATAGAGGTAGAGAAAGAGGGGGTGGAGTAAGAGGGACTTATCTAGGTAGGGTGGGAGGGATAGATATAGAGAGGTGAGAGAGAGAGTTACCTAGGTAGGTTGCAAGAGGGAGAGAGCTGAGAGAGACGGTGGTCGAAGGGAGAGATGTGAGAGAGAGGGAGTGGGAGAGAGTGGGAAGGACATAGAGAGAGATGGATAGAGGGAGCGAGAGAGGGTGGTAGGGATTGATTGAACAAGAGGTATGTAGAAAGAGGGAGAGGGTAGATAGAAACAATTAGAGAGGGTAGGAGAGAAGGAGGGAGGGAGAGGTGAGATGTATAGATACAAAGAAATTTATAGGGGTTGAGGGATTAGGGTGGAGGACCTATACGATTGATGGTTTCTAGGGTATTAGGATTTAAGGGTTGAGGGTTGAGGGTATATGTTTGAAGAACTAGGTTGAGGGTTCAATGTAAAGGGTAGAGGGTATAGGGGTTGAGGGTTTAGGTTTTAAAGATTGAGGGTTAAGGGATTAAGGGTTGAGGGTTGAGAATTGAGGTTTGAGGGTTTAATGTATATGGTAGAGGGTAGAGGGTTTAAGGGTTTAGGGTTTAAGAGTTGAGGGTTTAAGGTTGAGGGTAGAGGATTGAGGGTATAGGGTATAGGGTCGAGGGATTAGAGTTGAGGGTTCAATGTATAGGGTAGAGGCTATAGGGGTTGATGGATTAGGGTTTAAGGGTTGAGGGTTGATGGTTGAGGGTTGAGGGTTTAGGGATTAGGGTAAATATTTTTCTTGGATTTAAGGGTGTAAGGATTGAGGGATTAGGGTTTAGGGATTAGCGTTTAGGGTAGAGGGTATTGGGTTGAGGGTTGAGGGTAGAGAGTAGAGGTTTTAAGTGTTTAGGGTTTAAGGGTTTAGGGTTTAGGGTTGATGGATTAGGGGGTGATCCCACAATAGTGGTTTACAATTTTTGGCCAAACTAGACATTGAAATTATTATTTTTAACTAAATATTCACATTCGGGCACCTATAGTGGCTAAACCGTGAGGAATTTGAAGATGATGAAAACTAGAGTCTCATCAAATTTTGTCTGTAGATTCTAAAAATATGTTTTTCAAAAATTTTGGAATAATATTGCACTTCTTTTTCCATCTCCCACGAAAACTAGTTTTTTTCAGAAAAACAACATTTTTAAAAAGTGATGCTCACCGTATACAACATAACTTTTTTTGTATGAAGGATAAAATTCTAAATTTTTAGAATTTAGATTTGTAACTATGGTATATAGCACTTTCATTTTGTCTCATAGTTTTTTATTGAATATTTTTTCCTTAATAGAGTTTCGAAGTTAAACCAATTGTAATTCAGACATAGGCGGACTGTATACAACATAACTTTTTATGTATGTATCGAAATTCAATTTAATTTTTTTTAATGAATCAAGGACATCAATACCCAGCATGAAAAATATTTTTAAAAAAATTATTTTGATAATTTTCTATTTTTCCACATGTGCAAAACAGAGAGCTTGATTTTTGGTGAAAAACCTATGTTTAATGAAACTAAAAAAACACATACATAATAAAACCAAAACATATTAAAATTATATTCGTGGGATAGATAATTTTGAGGACTACCATAATCATTTGAAATAGATTTTAAATGAATTTATTTGATCCCCCAAAAGGTAAATCAAAAGTGATTTTTTATCAGCATTTTGATAGGTGTAAAGGAGACTTATTTATAGGTATGGTTTAAAACTAGCGAGGTTCTATCCAAGGGGGTTTGATCTAAGGTGGTTTGATCAAACCCTCTTCAATTGGAATCCTTAAAATGGAACATTTAAAAGCTTAAATCACTATATTTTCTAAAAATATGTGATTTCAGCAAAAATCAGTTCCTCTAAAAAATTGTAAACCAGCTTTGTGGGATCACCCTAGGGTAGAGAGGGAGGGATGGATGGATAGAGAGAAGGAGAGAAGAGGAGGGAGGGACATAGATATATGAGGGTTGAGTACCCAATGTATAGGGTAGAGGGTTGAGAATAGATGGTATAAGGTTGACGACCTATAGGGTTGAGGGATTAGGATTGAGGGTACATATGGTTGAACAATTGGGATTAAGATTCTAATGTATAGGGTAGAGGGTAGAGGGTTTAAGTTTGAGGGTGGACAATTGAGGGTATAGGGTTGGGGGGATTAGGGTTGAGGGTCCAATGTATATGTTAGAAGGTATAGGGGTTGAGAGATTAGGGTAAATATTTTACTAAGTGGGTTTAAGGATTGAGGGATTAGGGTTGAGGGTAGAGGGTAGATGGTAAAGGGTTTAAGGGTTGAGGATTTAGGGTTTAGGGTTAGGGCTGAGTGTTTAAGGGTTTGTAGGGTAGATGGTAGAGGGTTGAGGGTTTAAGGGTTGAGGGTTTAGGTTTGAGGGTAGAGGATTAAGGGTATAGGGTTGGGGGATTAGGGTTGAGGGTTGAGGGTCCAATTTATAGGCTAGAGGGTATAAGGCTTGAGGGATTATTGTTTAAGGGTTGAAGGATTAAGGGTCAAGAGGGTTGAGGGATTAGGGTAGAGAGTTTACTAAGTGGGTTTAAGGGTTTAAGGATTGGGGGATTAGAGTTGAGGGTAGAGGGTAGAGGATTGAGGGTAGAGGGTAGAGGGTTTAAGGGTTTATAGGGTAGAGGGTAGAGGGTTTAAGGTTGAAGGTAGAGGAATGAGCGTATAGGGTTAGGGGATTAGGGTTGAGGGTACAATGTATAGGGTAGAGGGTATAGGGGTTGAGGGAATAGGGTTTCAGGGTTGGGGGATTAGGGTAGAGATTTTACTAAGTGGGTTTAAGGGTTTAAGGGTTTGGGGATTAGGGTAGAGGGTAGAGGGTAGAGGGTTTAAGGGTATAGGTTTTAAGGGTTGAGTTTAGGGTTTAGGGTTGAGTATATAAGGGTTTATAGGGTAGAGGGTAGAGATTTGAGGGTTTGAGGGTTTAAGGTTGAGGGTAGAGGATTAAGGGTATAGGGTTAGGGGAATAGGGTTGAGGGTCCTGGCAAGAAGTTGAGTCCACTTTTTGGCCAAAAAGTGGAAGTGTTTTCCCTGATTTTCAGAATTTGACACATTTGACCTTAAAATTTGAAGTACTTAGAGATGGAATCTTCTAAAAAGTCACTGATCATAAAATTTAGTACTCAGAGTCTAGTTTCCAAACATGTAATTTATTTCAATACCTAGATTGTACAAATTAACTTTCAATAGGCATTTATAAAAATTACTATTTAAAAGTCACTTCTTTTTTACCATACCATGCACGTGTACAACATCCATATTTTGACCTAGATTATCATATTTTTCTAAATCCTTTTGCGAAAATATTTGTCTCACTGAATCTTGTTTTTGATATTTTTTTGTAATTTTTTATTGAATATTTTTTTTTGTTAAATTTTTATTAGGCATATTTGTCATTTTAAAAAATAGTCATGTACGACAAACATAAGATGACCTAAACTTATAATTTTTTGATTTCGATTTTTAAATTGAAAAGAATTATCAGAAGTTTATTCTTGTGCAATTTGTTCGTCAAAATCTTATGTTGATCAAAAGTTAATAAAATAGTAAAAAACCCTTATATTTAAAGTTTATGGACTAGTTTCGTCATAAATTAATTGAAAAATATTAAAAATAATCCAATTGTAAAAAAAATTACATATTTGGAATCTGCATTGTCTCATCTAAAATGGGTTTTAATTTCGTCACAAAATTCTAAAAAAAAAGTCATCAGCCATATGTCCAAACTTGGTATTTTTCTTTCACATTGTTAGGACCTTCAACTTGTAGGTCAAACCAGGTTGAAGGCCTAGGTTTGGATTCCTAATTCTTTTCTCGAACCAAAATACAATGCAAGAACCTGACCACAAATAAAATCCAATTTTAAATTTTAGGAAACGAGATCCCATTTCCCAATATTAAATGTCGTGACCGTTGACATGGAAATGGGATCCCACTTTATAAATGGGATCTCGTTCCTTTGTCAATAGTCCCCACATTTACTATTGGGAACGAGATCCTGATTATAAAATGAGATATCATTTGTTAATTAACGAGATCTCATTCTATAAATGAGATCATGTTTGTTTTTAACCGTTTTATTTAAATTTATTGTCAATATTTACCATGAAGTATGCAACTTCACATGTACGATCGAGAGCAGTAAAATTGGGCTATTTTTCATCAAGTATTGTCTTTACAGGAGGTTACTTGCATTTTTGATTATTTTTTTCAAAGGAGGCATCATGTAAACCATTTTTGAAGTGGAATTGTATTAGTTTTGTACTTGTTTGGAGGAACAAAAGGTCTTCAACTTGCAATATGGATTGATTTTTTCAAAGGAGGCATGAAGAAAACAATTTTTAAAGTGGAATTGTGCTAGTTTTCTACTTGTTCTGAGGAACACAAGAGGAAGAATTTTTTCCTTATAGGTCTTCAACTTCCAATTTGGATTGATTTTTTTGAAGAATTTCACTATTGACATTCATTTGTTTTTGAGAATTTTATAATCATGGGAGATAAAGCTCATAATAAGAGGAGGAAATATTGAATCTTGAAGAAATTGAAGAAAAAAAAGAGGAGAGACAAAGACAAAGATAAAGAAGAATGAGAATTAAATCAGTGAATGATGGGGGAGCATCCAGTTCCACAACTATTGAAGATGAAAACATTGAGCAGACCATGGTTGTAGATGAAGCTAATTAGAAAAAAGTCAATTTGGAGAAGAATATGATTACACAAGAAATTCCTACTATGTCTTCAAATCCCTCTTTCAATTCTATGGAGAATGTTTCAATATGCACAAATCCAGGTATGTCTTGAAATACACATGTTAGTGAAATGGTAAATTTGTATGTAGAAGTTTTACAAGATGTTGGGCTTAACGATTTTGACATTGGTAATATTCAGAGAGATGAAACTTTTATAGAATTTGTTGAAAATAAAAATGAGAATGATCCTTTTGTTGAAAATGAAAATGAGAATGATCCTTTTGTTGAAAATGAAAACAAAAATCATTTTGTTGATGTAAATGAAAATGAAAACTGTTTTGTTGATGAAAATGAAGATGAAAATGTAAATTGTTTTAAAGTTGAAAATAAAAATACTTTTTTTTAAATTGAAAGTGGTATTTTTAATAATCTTCCTGATTAAATTTCTTGGAGGCAAATAAGAACACATGCAAATAAAATATACAACAAATTATTTTATCATAAATAATTTTTAGTTCAATGTCAACTAATGATGCAATTGATGAGAATGTAAAAAATGGGGAAAATAAGGAAAAGGTTAGGCTTTTTTGTTAAACCAAAAAGAAAAGATCAATCATTAAAACATGTTATGTCTACTATTGCTAGTACCATTCAATCTATTGGGAAAAATAGTTGATCTAAAGATTAAAATGCAGCAAGAAGAGCTATAACAACTATTATAGTTAGTAAAACAACTTTGCATAAAAGAATGGTAAGAAATATTAGTGAAGTTTTAAAAATACATCCTAAAACATTCCTAAGAGCAGTAACAAGAAGAGAAACTATAGAAAATGATCCTATCAACCAATGTTGGAGTTTCAGTGGTCGACTCCCAAGGTCTGATATGAAATTGAATGTCGAAATTAAATCTTTGATTGAAAAATATTGGCATGATAATACTAGGGTTTCATCTAATTCTAAAGATGTTTTAAAATTAAGGGTGGGGTCCAAAGTTTGGGATTCTCACCCAAAACACCTATTAGATACAACAAAAACTAAATTTTATAGAAAATTTTGTGGTAATTTAGTGTTACTTGGTAATATTAAAATAAGTAAAAGGTCTTTTGAAAAATGTAAACCGTGGTATGTAAAAATTAATAAGCAACGAATATCTTGTTTTTCTAAAACACATATTCAATTTCATTATTTTTATGATGTTTTTCAATATATACGTTGTACCTTGCATACTAACATGATTATATAGGAATGTGGTATTAATATGCCACTTGAAGCAATAAGGGAGTTTATTTCAGGTTTTTTTTGGTGAAAAATCTAATGGTAAATTGTTTTATTTAAGTTCTTGTATTTTTGTACAATGCATTGACTATGGAAATATTTCATTATAAATAATTTGTATGCATGAAAGTGTTGATAATGATTTTGGACAACAATTAGTAGATGTTAAAATATTTAAGAATGTTCACTATTATTTAAAAGATGGAAGAATAGGGAAGTGTTGTTATTTAGTTACATAAAAAGTTATTGTGCATGCATTCATGAGTGAATTTAAGAATAAGATTGTACCAAAATATGTCATGCACTCTAAACATTCTTGATGGCTTGATGGCCAATTTTGCGCATGTCGAAACACATTTCCAATTGGTACTATACTTTCAGTGGTTGATTTTGTCTAAATTATACTCTAGCTCTGCAAGAGGAAATTCAATTAAAGTATTGTAACTCAGTGGAAGTAGCTATGTTTGTCCATATTATTTATAGACATGCAGATGATAGCACTCGGGATGATAGAAAAGTTTTGAGGAAGTATAATTTTTATTTGAGTGACAACCGATTACACTCGTCAAAGTTTGTCCAATATTGTTTCATTATATTTTACAAAACTCTAAGAGAAAGAGGAATCCATATGAAATAACACCTCATAAGGTCAGATAATTGTATGGGGCAGTTCAAGAATGCTCGAATGTTATATTGGTTAAGTAGTGTTCACAAGGAACTTAATGTCCAACATATATGGAGTTTTTTTGAAGATGGGCATGGTAAAGGAGAACATGATGGATTTGGTGTGTGTGTTAAAAGAATTCTTGCTAGAGAACAGTTAAAATTTGAAAATGTAGTAAAATTTAAAGATGCATGTGGGATTGTGTATTGGTGTAATACAAGATTATTTGCATTTGGTTCGAGTGAGTATTCTACAGTTCATCGATTCTTTTATTTGGTTGAGGAAGAGAACATTGTACCTAGAGTTGATTGTGAGACAATCAGTGGATCTACTAAATGGCATTTATTTAGGAGTTCGACAACAAGCACATGGACTATTTGGACAAGGGAGCTTGCATGTTTTTGCTAGTTTTGTATCTTAGGAGATTGGAAAGCATGTGAAATATAGAATGGGTTGAACAATGGGAGAAAATATCGTTGACACCTACACAAGCACATGATCAATATGAATAACTATTGAAGAAAATGATCAAGTGTTTGCATTTGAAGACTATGATCATGTTTCAGATCTTGTACAAGAAGGTAACTTAATTCAATTTATTTCATTTTATTTCACTTTATTAAGTTATTTTGTAATACTAAATCATTTTTTTTTGTAGGACATGTGTATGTTTTTGTTGCACCCAAGGGGAATGAAGAGCAAACAGAATATTGGTTGTCTCGTTGTGTGGAGACTAAACATAAGTTAATATCACCTCAAGAAGATGATGATGGCTATCATTATCCAACAGGTATGGTGATCCCCTTAAGACATTCCCTTAAGAAAATTTTGATAACAATTTTTTGATCCCCTTAAGTATTTTTTTAGAACAAGTGTTTGATCCCATTAAGAAAATTTTGAGAACTTAATTGATGATGGTTTTCATGTTTTCCAATAGGATCAGTTTTGGTTGTTGACACTTGGCTACAAAAATACCTAGCAAGGAAGAATGGTCTACATGCATTCGAAGATTATGAAACACATAAAAATATTATACATTATTCACATTTGGTGGTGGAAATAAATATAAAACTAGATTGGTATCATGGAAGACTTTCAAATAAAGTGTTGTGGAAAATTTATATGGAAGAGCATGAGAAAATTATAGATGTATTGCAAAAAAAAGAGGATGCAAATGGTACAATGGAATGAGTAAATACATGTAAATATAGCTTTATTTTGTTAAATTTGCATGTTTTCCTTCTTTGAAACTTTATATTTGATTGTATAATCACTAAATATCATGCATACATTATTGTTAGATCAATTATATCCTTAAGACATTGTATTATGACCCCTTAATACATCCCCTTAAGACATTGTATTATGACCCCTTAAGATATCCCCTTAAGACGTAATATGACCCCTTAAGATGTATTATGATCCCTTAAGAAATCCCCTTAAGACATTGTATTATGACCCCTTAAGACATTACCTTAAGACATTGTATTAGGACCCCTTAAGACATTGTATTATGACCCCTTAAGACATCCCCTTAAGACATTGTATTATGACCCCTTAAGACATCCCCTTAAGACATTGTATTATGACCCCTTAAGACATCCCCTTAGGACATTGTATTATGACCCCTTAAGACATCCCCTTTAGATGTTGTATTAGGACTCCTTAAAACATCCCCTTAAGACAACCTATAATTAGTGTTGGATGCTATTATTTATTTTTACAACTTATAAGTTAGTATTCGGTGTCATTATTTGTTTTGACAACTTATAAATTAGTATTGGATGCCATTATTTGTTTTGACAGCTTATAAATTAGTATTGGATCCCATTATTTGTTTTGACAACTTATAAATTAGTATTGTATGCCATTATTTATTTTGAGATCTTATAAAATAGTATTGGATGTCATTATTTGTTTTGACAACTTATAAATTAGTGTTGGATTCTATTATTTATAGAATTTATTAACGCTTTTGTTCCCTAATCTTGTATGGTATTGTTTATTTCTTAAAATTTTATCCTTTTTGGTATATAAATGGATTGATTTTGTTTGTAAATTATGATTTATTGACATGAATTGATCTGGAGCCTGCTTTGCATGTCCTCCTGGAGGTGTAACTATGTTTGGGTCAGGGCTGAAAGTCTCACTAAAAAAGTCCTACAAGATCAAAATTAAAACATGTATACTTGAATTAGGTTAGTATATATATAGGATGTCTTAAGGGAATCTATGTCTAGTGAGATCCTAGGACACAATGGCATGGCTCAAGTGAATAAAATTTTGTGAAGTTGCCCACGACAACCAAATTTCATTAAGAGCCTAAGAAAAAATGATGGCTTTAGGGTTTAGG
The DNA here is from genome assembly GCA_007115665.2 of Sequoiadendron giganteum. Lineage (NCBI taxonomy): Eukaryota > Viridiplantae > Streptophyta > Pinopsida > Cupressales > Cupressaceae > Sequoiadendron > Sequoiadendron giganteum. The sequence goes on from CM021106.1 coordinate 231,843,741, forward strand.
GTTTTGATTTTAGAGTTTAGGGTTTAGGGTAATAGGATAGATTAAGGGGATCTATGTAGCAAGATCCTAAGAAAAAATTACATGGCTTAAGGGAATAAAATTTGATGAAGTTGCCTAAGGCAACCAAATTTCATTTTAAGGTCTGAGGACAAATTGAATTCTTTAGTGTTTAGGGTTTAGATTTTAGAGTTCAAGGTTTAGGGTTTACAAAACTTAGGGTGAAGTTTTGGTGTCCCTTGGAATATAATGAACTTGAAAGTCAGTGAAGAAAAATTTGTTGTGGAACAGTTGATTGAGATAGCTCTTGTTTCAACTGACCAACCTAGATCATGAAATATCATTCATATTATAATCTTGGACGATCTTATTATTGTTAAATTTGGTTGCCTTGGGAAAATTCACCAAATTTTCAAAACTTTTTTGATCCCCTTAAGAAATTTCATATTAGGAAACCTTAAGACATCGATTGAAGATTTAGGGTTATAGGATGGATTAAGGGGATTTGTGTCTAGTGAGGTCCTAGGACAAAATGGCATGGCTCAAGTGAATAAAATTTTGTGATGTTTCCCAAGGCAACCAAATTTCATTAAGGGCCTAGGAAAAAATTATGTCTTTAGGGTTTAGGGTTTAGAGTTTAGAGTTTAGGGTTTAGGGTAATAGGATGGCTTAAGGGGATCTTTGTAGTAAGGTCCTACTACAAAATGACATGGATTAAGGGAATAAAATTTGGTGGAGTTTCCTAAGGAAACCAAATTTCATTTTAAGGTCCTAAGACAAAATGAATACTTTAGTGTATAGGGGTTGAGGGATTATGAGGGTATAGGGGTTGAGGGATTATGGTTTAAGGGTTGAGGGTTAAGGGTTGAGGTTTTATAGGGTAGAGGGTTGAGGGTAGAGGGTTTGAGGGATTAGGGAAGAGGGTAGAGGATTGATGGTAAAGGGTAGAGGGTTTAACGGTTGAGGGTGTACATTTTAGGGTTCAGTGTTTAAGGGTTTATAGGGTAAAGGGTAGAGGGTTGAGGATTGAGGGATTAATAGGGTATAGGGGTTGAGGGGTTAGGGCCTAAGGGTTGAGGTTTGAGGGTTGAGGGTATAGGGGTTGATGGATTAGGGTTTAAGGGTTTAGGGATTAAGAGGGTATAGGGGTTGAGGGATTAGGGTTTAAGGGTTGAGGGTTGAGGGTTGACCGATTAAGAGGGCAATGGGTTGAGGGATTACGGTTTAATGGTTGAGGGTTGAGGGTTGAGGATTTATAGGGTAGAGGGTAGAGGGTAGAGGGTAGAGGGTTTGAGGGATTAGGGTAGAGGGTAGAGGGTAGATTATTAACGGTAAAGGGTAGAGGGTTTAGGGTTTTGTGTTTAAGGGTTTATAGGGTAGAGGATAAGGGGTTGAGGATTGAGGGATTAAGAGGGTATAGGGGTTGAGGGATTAGGGCTTAAGGGTTGAGGGTTGAGGGTTGAGGGATTAAGAGGGTATAAGGGTTGATGGATTAGGGTTTAAGGGTTGAGGGTATAGGGGTTGAGGGATTAGGGTTTAAGGGTTGATAGTTGAGGTTTGAGGGATTAGGGTTTAAGGGTTGAGCGTTGAGGGATTAAGAGGGTAGGGTATAAGGGTTGAGGATTGATAGATTAAGAGGGTATAGGTTGAGGGATTAAGATGGTATAGGGGTTGAGGGATTAGGTTTTAAGGGTTGAGAGTTGAGGGTTGAGGGTTGAGGGATTAAGAGGGTATAGAGGTTGATGGATTAGGGTTTAAGGGTTGAGGATTGATGGAGTAAGAGAGTGTAAGGGTTGAGGGATTAGGGTTTAAGGGTTGAGGGTTGAGGTTTGAGGGATTAAGAGGGTATAGGGGTTGAGGGTTGAGGGTTGAGGGTTGATGGATTATGAGGATATATAGGTTGAGGGTTGAGGGATTAAGAGGGTATAGAGGTTGAGGTATTAGGGTTTAAGCATTGAGGGTTGATGAATTAAGAGGGTGTAAGGGTTGAGGTATTAGGGTTTAAGTGTTGAGGGTTGATGAATTAAGAGGGTGTAAGGGTTGAGGGTTGAGGGATTAAGAGGGTATAAGGGTGGAGGTATTGGGGTTTAAGGGTTGAGGGTTGAGGGATTCAAAGGGTATAGGGGTTCAGGGTTTGGGGTTGAGTCTTTAGGGTTTAGGGTTGAGTGTTTAAGTGTTTATAGGGTAGAGGGTTGAGGGTTTAAGGGTGTAGAATCTCCCTCCTACCCCATATCAATCTCTCAAGTCTCTCTCTCTCTCTCACTCACTCCTATCTCTCTCCCTTCTATCCTTAACCCTTAACCCTTTAAACCATTAACCTTTAACCCTTTAAACCATTAACCCTTAAACCCTTAACTCTTAATCCTCTAGCCTCTATCTCTCTCCCACTCCCACTCTCTCTCCATGTCCCTCTCTCCCACTCTCTCTTTCTCTCAGTCTCTCTCTCAACCCTACACCCTCTACCCTTAAACCATAAACATTTAACCCTCTAACCTTAACTCTCTACCCTTTATCTCTCTCCCACTCCCTCTCTCTCTCTCAAATCTCTTCCTCCTACCCCATCTCCCTCTCTTAGGTCTCTCTATCATTCTTCAATCACTCCCACTCTCTCTTTCTCCCACTCCCCCTCTCTCTCCCTCTCTCCCTATCTTTCCCTCTTTCTCCCACTCTCTCCCACTCTCCCTATCCCTCCCACTCTCCCTCTCTTCCACTCTCCCACTCTCTCCCACTCTCCCCCTCTCTCCCTTTCTCTCTATCTCCATCTCTCCCACAATCCCACTCTCTCCCACTCTCTCTTTCTCCCACTCTCCCCCTCTCTCCCTCGCTCCCTATCTCCATCTCTCCCACGCTCTCTCTCTCTCCCTCTCTCCCACTCTCTCTTTCTCCCACTCTCTCTCTCAGCCCTACACCCTCTAACCTTGAACTATAAACCCTTAACTCTCTACCCTTAACCCTTAGCCCTTAAACCCTAAAACCCTTAAACCCTCAACTCCCCCTCCCTCTCTACTATATATTTCTCCTCTCCCTCACTCTCCATCTCCATCTCTCTCTCTCTCTTTGTCCCCTCTCTATTTCTCACACTCTCTCTCTCTCAACCCTACACCATCTACCCTTAAACCATAAACCCTTAACCCTGAGCCCTTAAAACCCTAAAACCCTTAAACTCTCAACTCCCCCTGCCTCTCTACTATATATCTCTCCTCTCCCTTCCTCTACCTCTCTCTCTCTCTCACACACACACTCGCCTCTATCTCCTCTACTATTAGGGTATATGGAGAGATATAGAATTAGGGTAGAGGGTATAGAAAAAGAGAGAAAATAAATCTATTAAAAAAATCATCTTTCACATAATGCGAGCGCATTTTGAAGAGGTAGAGATATGGCTGTTATAGAAAGAAATAGCATGCTCACACTATAATGTGAGCAGATTATATTATGAGAGTGTTTTTTCTTGCACTAAAAATGGTAAAAAAACTGAATATACTCGTTATCTCAAGGCCCACATTCTGCATATTCTCCCGCTTTTGTGCGTGTGATGGCAAAAAGACACTTTGTGATGATGTTGTGAAGTGTGCATGCATTTTTTTCACATTCCACCACCTTTACATGAAATAGCATATTTTTTACATTGAAAGGCATATAATATCAATTCAAGTCTGAATTCCATTCAAAAGTGATATATAATTGAAGTTTGGAGGGGAACAAGCTTTTGAAAAAGTCAAATTGTTGAGGAGTTTGAAGAGAGAAGAATCAAAGGCTACATAATTGGGTTGAACTCCTCCATTTGAAGCTCTAGTTTTTTAGGTATGTGAAGTATTTACTCATTTTATTTCAGTCTATTATGGCTTTCTTTCATTTTTTTTATTTTGCATATTCCATGTTGATCATTGTTTGTTTGTCATTATAACCTTAGGTTGTCAATGCACATTTAAAACTACACAATTATATACACTTGCTAATTAAATTTTTAAACCTGATGCAGAGCATCTACCAGGATCCACAAATCATCAAGGGTACTTCTGACCTTAACTTAAATTGGAGAAGATCAACCAACAAAATCAATCATCTTTTCATCAAAATCCTTCAATTTCACTTGATTTCATATTTCCATAAAACATTAGAACTTGGCTCCAACTCTTTTTCAAACTCAAAAATAGATTAACCATCATAAAATTGATTGCATCATAGCATAAACATTATTAGAAACTTGGAACCATTCAATTCCTTCATGATTCACTAATTCACTCTTCAATGCAATTTACATGGACAAATAACAACAAATCATGGATTCTTGCTACCAACCTTTATCCAAACATCCAAGACACTGTAATCAGAATTTTATTGATTTAAATAAACCAAATACACATTCACAAACCACTAATCCATTTGGATCTTTAATTTTTAAAGTTATAACATCATTTTGCACAAGGAGTCAACTTTTCTCAAAACAAAAAATTCCACAAGTTATCCTTTCTAACTTCTACCAAGCATTGAGACATATTTTCCAACATCTTTTAAATAGTTTCCAAACATAAACAATCAACCTTTTCACTATTTTATCATATTCACTCATTGTAGAAAACTATCCACCATATTACAAGAAGGTCACCAAACCCTTAAATAAGGTGATCCATCTTCAATAATTTTGTATTTCTAAAACCTAAAGGCATAATCTGAATCCTTTTTTGACATACATTCACAAACCTTATTGTCAGTTAAACTTTTTTTGAAACAAATATCAAAACACTTGACTGAATGTTGGAATAAGCCTCAAATTAGGCCAAATGTACAAATGAAGTATCCTAAAATCACCACCAAACACCTAATAACTCCAAACAGTCTTTAGCCAGGTTAAAAAACACTAGATTCAACCAATTTTAGGAATGGAAAGGCTCAAATAAATGTTCTTCAACAAAACCCTTACTTTATGCTCCCAAACAAGGTTTACAAATTAGGTTTTATTAGAAATGAATACTCCAAACCTTCACATACTCTTCCACTTCTTGAAACATGTTTATAAATGTTTACCCATGCTTTAGGAAGAAACTTATAGTCTCATTGAATTCTCTTTCCTCAATCACCAAATTGTGACCATTTATTTTCATTGGAAAACTTTTGTATTTCTTGAGAGGATAGCAACAAAATTATGGATTCTTGTTTTCCCCTACACAAAACAACATGCACACAAGGTACACAACCTAAAACTAACCTACTCCACTGAACTAGAGAGCCTAGATCGTGGAGTAATCATAATGACCTGTCTTAGACTCTCAAACCCCCCTAGTGCACCACAACCACGTCTCTTTGAGGCATTTTGTTCTTTAACAATTGACTTACCTTATGTATTTATGCAATTAGGGGAGGTCTTATAACACAAATCAACACAAAATCAACCAACAACAACAATTCACAATTAACAATTCATAAAATTCTTCACTTTCACCAATTCAACAGTCATCCTTGTAGCATAGCTAACTCACTCAACCAAGTATATATTTTAGAGAAGGTCTTCTTAGAAAAAGACCTAAACCTTATCAAAGTCCCAACATGGCACACAATAACATA